>JBCDWJ010000056.1:0-53000 GCA_039766575.1 Serrognathus titanus
ATGTTTGTTTTCATAATAGTGCCGAGTATCATCGATATCAGACATATTTAAGCTGGGTAAAATTTCGTTGAATTCTGGGACATAGAAAAATTTTCAGAAAAATTATCAATGTCGACATTCGAAATCGCGCTTTCTGCCACAGCTATTATAATCAAAATGATGTTTGTTTTCATAATAGTGCCGAGTATCATCGATATCAAACATTTTTAAGCTGGGTTAAAATTCTCGTTGATCTGACGACTATAAAAATTCTCAAATATTAACATTCGAAATCGCGCTTTCTGCCACAGCTATTATAATCAAAATGATGTTTGTTTTCATAATAGTGCCGAGTATCATCGATATCAGACATAAATATGTCTGATATCGATGATACTCGGCACTATTATGAAAACAAACATCATTTTGATTATAATAGCTGTGGCAGAAAGCTTAAATAAGCTGGGTAAAATTTCGTTGAATTCTGGGACATAGAAAAATTTTCAGAAAAATTATCAATGTCGACATTCGAAATCGCGCTTTCTGCCACAGCTATTATAATCAAAATGATGTTTGTTTTCATAATAGTGCCGAGTATCATCGATATCAAACATTTTTAAGCTGGGTTAAAATTCTCGTTGATCTGACGACTATAAAAATTCTCAAATATTAACATTCGAAATCGCGCTTTCTGCCACAGCTATTATAATCAAAATGATGTTTGTTTTCATAATAGTGCCGAGTATCATCGATATCAAACATTTTTAAGCTGGGTTAATATTCTCGTTGATCTGACGACTATAAAAATTCTCAAATATCAACATTCGAAATCGCGCTTTCTGCCACAGCTATTATAATCAAAATGATGTTTGTTTTCATAATAGTGCCGAGTATCATCGATATCAAACATTTTTAAGCTGGGTTAAAATTCTCGTTGATCTGACGACTATAAAAATTCTCAAATATCAACATTCGAAATCGCGCTTTCTGCCACAGCTATTATAATCAAAATGATGTTTGTTTTCATAATAGTGCCGAGTATCATCGATATCAGACATTTTTAAGCTGGGTAAATTTCGTTGAATTCTCGGACATATAAAAATTTTCAGAAAAATTTTCAATGTCGACATTCGAAATCGCGCTTTCTGCCACAGCTATTATAATCAAAATGATGTTAGTTTTCATAATAGTGCCGAGTATCATCGATATCAGACATATTTAAGCTGGGTAAAATTTCGTTGAATTCTTGGACATAGAAAAATTTTCAGAAAAATTATCAATGTCGACATTCGAAATCGCGCTTTCTGCCACAGCTATTATAATCAAAATGATGTTTGTTTTCATAATAGTGCCGAGTATCATCGATATCAAACATTTTTAAGCTGGGTTAAAATTCTCGTTGATCTGACGACTATAAAAATTCTCAAATATCAACATTCTAAATCGCGCTTTCTGCCACAGCTATTATAATCAAAATGATGTTTGTTTTCATAATAGTGCCGAGTATCATCGATATCAAACATTTTTAAACTGGGTTAAAATTCTCGTTGATCTGACGACTATAAAAATTCTCAAATATCAACATTCGAAATCGCGCTTTCTGCCACAGCTATTATAATCAAAATGATGTTTGTTTTCATTATAGTGCCGAGTATCATCGATATCAAACATTTTTAAGCTGGGTTAAAAATCTCGTTGAACAGACGACTCTAAAAATTGTCAAATATCAACATTCGAAATCGCGCTTTCTGCCACAGCTATTATAATCAAAATGATGTTTGTTTTCATAATAGTGCCGAGTATCATCGATATCAAACATATTTAAGCTGGGTAAAATTTCGTTGAATTCTTGGACATAGAAAAATTTTCAGAAAAATTTTCAATGTCGACATTCGAAATCGCGCTTTCTGCCACAGCTATTATAATCAAAATGATGTTAGTTTTCATAATAGTGCCGAGTATCATCGATATCAGACATATTTAAGCTGGGTAAAGTTTCGTTGAATTCTTGGACATAGAAAAATTTTCAGAAAAATTATCAATGTCGACATTCGAAATCGCGCTTTCTGCCACAGCTATTATAATCAAAATGATGTTTGTTTTCATAATAGTGCCGAGTATCATCGATATCAGACATATTTAAGCTGGGTAAAATTTCGTTGAATTCTGGGACATAGAAAAATTTTCAGAAAAATGTTCAATGTCGACATTCGAAATCGCGCTTTCTGCCACAGCTATTATAATCAAAATGATGTTTGTTTTCATAATAGTGCCGAGTATCATCGATATCAGACATATTTAAGCTGGGTAAAATTTCGTTGAATTCTGGGACATAGAAATATTTTCAGAAAAATTTTCAATGTCGACATTCGAAATCGCGCTTTCTGCCACAGCTATTATAATCAAAATGATGTTTGTTTTCATTATAGTGCCGAGTATCATCGATATCAAACATTTTTAAGCTGGGTTAAAAATCTCGTTGATCTGACGACTATAAAAATTCTCAAATATCAACATTCGAAATCGCGCTTTCTGCCACAGCTATTATAATCAAAATGATGTTTGTTTTCATAATAGTGCCGAGTATCATCGATATCAAACATTTTTAAGCTGGGTTAAAATTCTCGTTGATCTGACGACTATAAAAATTCTCAAATATCAACATTCGAAATCGCGCTTTCTGCCACAGCTATTATAATCAAAATGATGTTTGTTTTCATAATAGTGCCGAGTATCATCGATATCAAACATTTTTAAGCTGGGTTAAAATTCTCGTTGATCTGACGACTATAAAAATTCTCAAATATCAACATTCGAAATCGCGCTTTCTGCCACAGCTATTATAATCAAAATGATGTTTGTTTTCATAATAGTGCCCAGTATCATTGATATCAGACATTTTTAAGCTGGGTAAATTTCGTTGAATTCTCGGACATATAAAAATTTTCAGAAAAATTTTCAATGTCGACATTCGAAATCGCGCTTTCTGCCACAGCTATTATAATCAAAATGATGTTAGTTTTCATAATAGTGCAGAGTATCATCGATATCAGACATATTTAAGCTGGGTAAAATTTCGTTGAATTCTTGGACATATAAAAATTTTCAGAAAAATTATCAATGTCGACATTCGAAATCGCGCTTTCTGCCACAGCTATTATAATCAAAATGATGTTAGTTTTCATAATAGTGCAGAGTATCATCGATATCAGACATATTTAAGCTGGGTAAAATTTCGTTGAATTCTTGGACATATAAAAATTTTCAGAAAAATTATCAATGTCGACATTCGAAATCGCGCTTTCTGCCACAGCTATTATAATCAAAATGATGTTAGTTTTCATAATAGTGCAGAGTATCATCGATATCAGACATATTTAAGCTGGGTAAAATTTCGTTGAATTCTTGGACATAGAAAAATTTTCAGAAAAATTATCAATGTCGACATTCGAAATCGCGCTTTCTGCCACAGCTATTATAATCAAAATGATGTTTGTTTTCATAATAGTGCCGAGTATCATCGATATCAAACATTTTTAAGCTGGGTTAAAATTCTCGTTGATCTGACGACTATAAAAATTCTCAAATATCAACATTCGAAATCGCGCTTTCTGCCACAGCTATTATAATCAAAATGATGTTTGTTTTCATTATAGTGCCGAGTATCATCGATATCAAACATTTTTAAGCTGGGTTAAAATTCTCGTTGATCTGACGACTATAAAAATTCTCAAATATCAACATTCGAAATCGCGCTTTCTGCCACAGCTATTATAATCAAAATGATGTTTGTTTTCATAATTGTGCCGAGTATCATCGATATCAAACATATTTAAGCTTTGTAAAATTTCGTTGAATTCTTGGACATAGAAAAATTTTCAGAAAAATTTTCAATGTCAACATTCGAAATCGCGCTTTCTGCCACAGCTATTATAATCAAAATGATGTTAGTTTTCATAATAGTGCCGAGTATCATCGATATCAGACATATTTAAGCTGGGTAAAATTTCGTTGAATTCTTGGACATAGAAAAATTTTCAGAAAAATTATCAATGTCGACATTCGAAATCGCGCTTTCTGCCACAGCTATAATAATCAAAATGATGTTTGTTTTCATAATAGTGCCGAGTATCATCGATATCAGGCATTTTTAAGCTGGGTTAAAAATCTCGTTGAACTGACGACACTGAAAACTCTCAAATATCGACATTCGAAAACGCGCTTTATGCCACAGCTATTATAATCAAAATGATGTTAGTTTTCATAATAGTGCCGAGTATCATCGATATCAGACATATTTAAGCTGGGTAAAATTTCGTTGAATTCTTGGACATAGAAAAATTTTCAGAAAAATTATCAATGTCGACATTCGAAATCGCGCTTTCTGCCACAGCTATAATAATCAAAATGATGTTTGTTTTCATAATAGTGCCGAGTATCATCGATATCAAACATATTTAAGCTGGGTAAAATTTCGTTGAATTCTTGGACATAGAAATATTTTCAGAAAAATTTTCGATGTCGACATTCGAAATCGCGCTTTCTGCCACAGCTATTATAATCAAAATGATGTTTGTTTTCATAATAGTGCCGAGTATCATCGATATCAAACATATTTAAGCTGGGTAAAATTTCGTTGAATTCTTGGACATAGAAAAATTTTCAGAAAAATTTTCAATGTCGACATTCGAAATCGCGCTTTCTGCCACAGCTATTATAATCAAAATGATGTTTGTTTTCATTATAGTGCCGAGTATCATCGATATCAAACATTTTTAAGCTGGGTTAAAATTCTCGTTGATCTGACGACTATAAAAATTCTCAAATATCAACATTCGAAATCGCGCTTTCTGCCACAGCTATTATAATCAAAATGATGTTAGTTTTCATAATAGTGCCGAGTATCATCGATATCAGACATATTAAAGCTGGGTAAAATTTCGTTGAATTCTTGGACATAGAAAAATTTTCAGAAAAATTATCAATGTCGACATTCGAAATCACGCTTTCTGCCACAGCTATTATAATGAAAATGATGTTTGTTTTCATAATAGTGCCGAGTATCATCGATATCAGGCATTTTTAAGCTGGGTTAAAAATCTCGTTGAACTGACGACACTGAAAACTCTCAAATATCGACATTCGAAAACGCGCTTTCTGCCACAGCTATAATAATCAAAATGATGTTTGTTTTCATAATAGTGCCGAGTATCATCGATATCAAACATATTTAAGCTGGGTAAAATTTCGTTGAATTCTTGGACATAGAAATATTTTCAGAAAAATTTTCGATGTCGACGTTCGAAATCGCGCTTTCTGCCACAGCTATTATAATAAAAATGATGTTTGTTTTCATAATAGTGCCGAGTATCATCGATATCAAACATATTTAAGCTGGGTAAAATTTCGTTGAATTCTTGGACATAGAAATATTTTCAGAAAAATTTTCAATGTAGACATTCGAAATCGCGCTTTCTGCCACAGCTATTATAATCAAAATGATGTTTGTTTTCATAATAGTGCCGAGTATCATCGATATCAGACATATTTAAGCTGGGTAAAATTTCGTTGAATTCTGGGACATAGAAAAATTTTCAGAAAAATTATCAATGTCGACATTCGAAATCGCGCTTTCTGCCACAGCTATTATAATCAAAATGATGTTTGTTTTCATAATAGTGCCGAGTATCATCGATATCAAACATTTTTAAGCTGGGTTAAAATTCTCGTTGATCTGACGACTATAAAAATTCTCAAATATCAACATTCGAAATCGCGCTTTCTGCCACAGCTATTATAATCAAAATGATATTTGTTTTCATAATAGTGCCGAGTATCATCGATATCAGACATATTTAAGCTGGGTAAAATTTCGTTGAATTCTGGGACATAGAAATATTTTCAGAAAAATTTTCAATGTCGACATTCGAAATCGCGCTTTCTGCCACAGCTATTATAATCAAAATGATGTTTGTTTTCATAATAGTGCCTAGTATAATCTATATCAGACATATTTAAGCTGGGTGAAATTTCGTTGAATTCTTGGACATAGAAATATTTTCAGAAAAATTATCAATGTCGACATTCGAAATCGCGCTTTCTGCCACAGCTATTATAATCAAAATGATGTTTGTTTTCATAATAGTGCCGAGTATCATCGATATCAAACATTTTTAAGCTGGGTTAAAATTCTCGTTGATCTGACGACTATAAAAATTCTCAAATATCAACATTCGAAATCGCGCTTTCTGCCACAGCTATTATAATCAAAATGATGTTTGTTTTCATAATAGTGCCGAGTATCATCGATATCAGACATATTTAAGCTGGGTAAAATTTCGTTGAATTCTGGGACATAGAAAAATTTTCAGAAAAATTATCAATGTCGACATTCGAAATCGCGCTTTCTGCCACAGCTATTATAATCAAAATGATGTTTGTTTTCATAATAGTGCCGAGTATCATCGATATCAAACAATTTTAAGCTGGGTTAAAATTCTCGTTGATCTGACGACTATAAAAATTCTCAAATATCAACATTCGAAATCGCGCTTTCTGCCACAGCTATTATAATCAAAATGATGTTTGTTTTCATAATAGTGCCGAGTATCATCGATATCAAACATTTTTAAGCTGGGTTAAAAATCTCGTTGATCTGACGACTATAAAAATTCTCAAATATCAACATTCGAAATCGCGCTTTCTGCCACAGCTATTATAATTAAAATGATGTTTGTTTTCATAATAGTGCCGAGTATCATCGATATCAGACATATTTAAGCTGGGTAAAATTTCGTTGAATTCTGGGACATAGAAAAATTTTCAGAAAAATTTTCAATATCGACATTCGAAATCGCGCTTTCTGCCACAGCTACTATAATCAAAATGATGTTTGTTTTCATAATAGTGCCGAGTATCATCGATATCAAACATATTTAAGCTGGGTAAAATTTCGTTGAATTCTTGGACATAGAAAAATTTTCAGAAAAATTTTCAATGTCGACATTCGAAATCGCGCTTTCTGCCACAGCTATTATAATCAAAATGATGTTTGTTTTCATAATAGTGCCGAGTATCATCGATATCAAACATTTTTAAGCTGGGTTAAAATTCTCGTTGATCTGACGACTATAAAAATTCTCAAATATCAACATTCGAAATCGCGCTTTCTGCCACAGCTATTATAATCAAAATGATGTTTGTTTTCATAATAGTGCCGAGTATCATCGATATCAAACATTTTTAAGCTGGGTTAAAATTCTCGTTGATCTGACGACTATAAAAATTCTCAAATATTAACATTCGAAATCGCGCTTTCTGCCACAGCTATTATAATCAAAATGATGTTTGTTTTCATAATAGTGCCGAGTATCATCGATATCAGACATATTTAAGCTGGGTAAAATTTCGTTGAATTCTGGGACATAGAAAAATTTTCAGAAAAATGTTCAATGTCGACATTCGAAATCGCGCTTTCTGCCACAGCTATTATAATCAAAATGATGTTTGTTTTCATAATAGTGCCGAGTATCATCGATATCAGACATATTTAAGCTGGGTAAAATTTCGTTGAATTCTGGGACATAGAAATATTTTCAGAAAAATTTTCAATGTCGACATTCGAAATCGCGCTTTCTGCCACAGCTATTATAATCAAAATGATGTTTGTTTTCATTATAGTGCCGAGTATCATCGATATCAAACATTTTTAAGCTGGGTTAAAAATCTCGTTGATCTGACGACTATAAAAATTCTCAAATATCAACATTCGAAATCGCGCTTTCTGCCACAGCTATTATAATCAAAATGATGTTTGTTTTCATAATAGTGCCGAGTATCATCGATATCAAACATTTTTAAGCTGGGTTAATATTCTCGTTGATCTGACGACTATAAAAATTCTCAAATATCAACATTCGAAATCGCGCTTTCTGCCACAGCTATTATAATCAAAATGATGTTTGTTTTCATAATAGTGCCGAGTATCATCGATATCAAACATTTTTAAGCTGGGTTAAAATTCTCGTTGATCTGACGACTATAAAAATTCTCAAATATCAACATTCGAAATCGCGCTTTCTGCCACAGCTATTATAATCAAAATGATGTTTGTTTTCATAATAGTGCCGAGTATCATCGATATCAGACATTTTTAAGCTGGGTAAATTTCGTTGAATTCTCGGACATATAAAAATTTTCAGAAAAATTTTCAATGTCGACATTCGAAATCGCGCTTTCTGCCACAGCTATTATAATCAAAATGATGTTAGTTTTCATAATAGTGCCGAGTATCATCGATATCAGACATATTTAAGCTGGGTAAAATTTCGTTGAATTCTTGGACATAGAAAAATTTTCAGAAAAATTATCAATGTCGACATTCGAAATCGCGCTTTCTGCCACAGCTATTATAATCAAAATGATGTTTGTTTTCATAATAGTGCCGAGTATCATCGATATCAAACATTTTTAAGCTGGGTTAAAATTCTCGTTGATCTGACGACTATAAAAATTCTCAAATATCAACATTCTAAATCGCGCTTTCTGCCACAGCTATTATAATCAAAATGATGTTTGTTTTCATAATAGTGCCGAGTATCATCGATATCAAACATTTTTAAACTGGGTTAAAATTCTCGTTGATCTGACGACTATAAAAATTCTCAAATATCAACATTCGAAATCGCGCTTTCTGCCACAGCTATTATAATCAAAATGATGTTTGTTTTCATTATAGTGCCGAGTATCATCGATATCAAACATTTTTAAGCTGGGTTAAAATTCTCGTTGATCTGACGACTATAAAAATTCTCAAATATCAACATTCGAAATCGCGCTTTCTGCCACAGCTATTATAATCAAAATGATGTTTGTTTTCATAATAGTGCCGAGTATCATCGATATCAAACATCTTTAAGCTGGGTAAAATTTCGTTGAATTCTTGGACATAGAAAGATTTTCAGAAAAATTTTCAATGTCGACATTCGAAATCGCGCTTTCTGCCACAGCTATTATAATCAAAATGATGTTAGTTTTCATAATAGTGCCGAGTATCATCGATATCAGACATATTTAAGCTGGGTAAAATTTCGTTGAATTCTTGGACATAGAAAAATTTTCAGAAAAATTATCAATGTCGACATTCGAAATCGCGCTTTCTGCCACAGCTATTATAATCAAAATGATGTTTGTTTTCATAATAGTGCCGAGTATCATCGATATCAAACATTTTTAAGCTGGGTTAAAATTCTCGTTGATCTGACGACTATAAAAATTCTCAAATATCAACATTCGAAATCGCGCTTTCTGCCACAGCTATTATAATCAAAATGATGTTTGTTTTCATTATAGTGCCGAGTATCATCGATATCAAACATTTTTAAGCTGGGTTAAAATTCTCGTTGATCTGACGACTATAAAAATTCTCAAATATCAACATTCGAAATCGCGCTTTCTGCCACAGCTATTATAATCAAAATGATGTTTGTTTTCATTATAGTGCCGAGTATCATCGATATCAAACATTTTTAAGCTGGATTAAAAATCTCGTTGATCTGACGGCTCTAAAAATTCTCAAATATCAACATTCGAAATCGCGCTTTCTGCCACAGCTATTATAATCAAAATGATGTTTGTTTTCATAATAGTGCCGAGTATCATCGATATCAGACATTTTTAAGCTGGGTTAAAAATCTCGTTGAACAGACGACTCTGAAAATTCTCAAATATCAACATTCGAAATCGCGCTTTCTGCCACATCTATTATAATCAAAATGATGTTTGTTTTCATAATAGTGCCGAGTATCATCGATATCAGACATATTTAAGCTGGGTAAAATTTCGTTGAATTCTGGGACATAGAAAAATTTTCAGAAAAATTATCAATGTCGACATTCGAAATCGCGCTTTCTGCCACAGCTATTATAATCAAAATGATGTTTGTTTTCATAATAGTGCCGAGTATCATCGATATCAAACATTTTTAAGCTGGGTTAAAATTCTCGTTGATCTGACGACTATAAAAATTCTCAAATATTAACATTCGAAATCGCGCTTTCTGCCACAGCTATTATAATCAAAATGATGTTTGTTTTCATAATAGTGCCGAGTATCATCGATATCAGACATAAATATGTCTGATATCGATGATACTCTGCACTATTATGAAAACAAACATCATTTTGATTATAATAGCTGTGGCAGAAAGCTTAAATAAGCTGGGTAAAATTTCGTTGAATTCTGGGACATAGAAAAATTTTCAGAAAAATTATCAATGTCGACATTCGAAATCGCGCTTTCTGCCACAGCTATTATAATCAAAATGATGTTTGTTTTCATAATAGTGCCGAGTATCATCGATATCAAACATTTTTAAGCTGGGTTAAAATTCTCGTTGATCTGACGACTATAAAAATTCTCAAATATTAACATTCGAAATCGCGCTTTCTGCCACAGCTAT
The DNA here is from genome assembly GCA_039766575.1 of Serrognathus titanus. Classification (NCBI taxonomy): domain Eukaryota; kingdom Metazoa; phylum Arthropoda; class Insecta; order Coleoptera; family Lucanidae; genus Serrognathus; species Serrognathus titanus. The sequence goes on from JBCDWJ010000056.1 coordinate 10,439, forward strand.
TATAATCAAAATGATGTTTGTTTTCATAATAGTGCCGAGTATCATCGATATCAGGCATATTTAAGCTGGGTAAAATTTCGTTGAATTCTGGGACATAGAAAAATTTTCAGAAAAATGTTCAATGTCGACATTCGAAATCGCGCTTTCTGCCACAGCTATTATAATCAAAATGATGTTTGTTTTCATAATAGTGCCGAGTATCATCGATATCAAACATATTTAAGCTGGGTAAAATTTCGTTGAATTCTTGGACATAGAAAAATTTTCAGAAAAATTTTCAATGTCGACATTCGAAATCGCGCTTTCTGCCACAGCTATTATAATCAAAATGATGTTAGTTTTCATAATAGTGCCGAGTATCATCGATATCAGACATATTTAAGCTGGGTAAAATTTCGTTGAATTCTTGGACATAGAAAAATTTTCAGAAAAATTATCAATGTCGACATTCGAAATCGCGCTTTCTGCCACAGCTATTATAATCAAAATGATGTTTGTTTTCATAATAGTGCCGAGTATCATCGATATCAAACATTTTTAAGCTGGGTTAAAATTCTCGTTTATCTGACGACTATAAAAATTCTCAAATATCAACATTCGAAATCGCGCTTTCTGCCACAGCTATTATAATCAAAATGATGTTTGTTTTCATAATAGTGCCGAGTATCATCGATATCAAACATTTTTAAGCTGGGTTAAAATTCTCGTTGATCTGACGACTATAAAAATTCTCAAATATCAACATTCGAAATCGCGCTTTCTGCCACAGCTATTATAATCAAAATGATGTTTGTTTTCATTATAGTGCCGAGTATCATCGATATCAAACATTTTTAAGCTGGGTTAAAAATCTCGTTGAACAGACGACTCTAAAAATTGTCAAATATCAACATTCGAAATCGCGCTTTCTGCCACAGCTATTATAATCAAAATGATGTTTGTTTTCATAATAGTGCCGAGTATCATCGATATCAAACATATTTAAGCTGGGTAAAATTTCGTTGAATTCTTGGACATAGAAAAATTTTCAGAAAAATTTTCAATGTCGACATTCGAAATCGCGCTTTCTGCCACAGCTATTATAATCAAAATGATGTTAGTTTTCATAATAGTGCCGAGTATCATCGATATCAGACATATTTAAGCTGGGTAAAGTTTCGTTGAATTCTTGGACATAGAAATATTTTCAGAAAAATTATCAATGTCGACATTCGAAATCGCGCTTTCTGCCACAGCTATTATAATCAAAATGATGTTTGTTTTCATTATAGTGCCGAGTATCATCGATATCAAACATTTTTAAGCTGGATTAAAAATCTCGTTGATCTGACGGCTCTAAAAATTCTCAAATATCAACATTCGAAATCGCGCTTTCTGCCACAGCTATTATAATCAAAATGATGTTTGCTTTCATAATAGTGCCGAGTATCATCGATATCAGACATTTTTAAGCTGGGTTAAAAATCTCGTTGAACAGACGACTCTGAAAATTCTCAAATATCAACATTCGAAATCGCGCTTTCTGCCACATCTATTATAATCAAAATGATGTTTGTTTTCATAATAGTGCCGAGTATCATCGATATCAGACATATTTAAGCTGGGTAAAATTTCGTTGAATTCTGGGACATAGAAAAATTTTCAGAAAAATTATCAATGTCGACATTCGAAATCGCGCTTTCTGCCACAGCTATTATAATCAAAATGATGTTTGTTTTCATAATAGTGCCGAGTATCATCGATATCAAACATTTTTAAGCTGGGTTAAAATTCTCGTTGATCTGACGACTATAAAAATTCTCAAATATTAACATTCGAAATCGCGCTTTCTGCCACAGCTATTATAATCAAAATGATGTTTGTTTTCATAATAGTGCCGAGTATCATCGATATCAGACATATTTAAGCTGGGTAAAATTTCGTTGAATTCTGGGACATAGAAAAATTTTCAGAAAAATGTTCAATGTCGACATTCGAAATCGCGCTTTCTGCCACAGCTATTATAATCAAAATGATGTTTGTTTTCATAATAGTGCCGAGTATCATCGATATCAGACATATTTAAGCTGGGTAAAATTTCGTTGAATTCTGGGACATAGAAATATTTTCAGAAAAATTTTCAATGTCGACATTCGAAATCGCGCTTTCTGCCACAGCTATTATAATCAAAATGATGTTTGTTTTCATTATAGTGCCGAGTATCATCGATATCAAACATTTTTAAGCTGGGTTAAAAATCTCGTTGATCTGACGACTATAAAAATTCTCAAATATCAACATTCGAAATCGCGCTTTCTGCCACAGCTATTATAATCAAAATGATGTTTGTTTTCATAATAGTGCCGAGTATCATCGATATCAAACATTTTTAAGCTGGGTTAAAATTCTCGTTGATCTGACGACTATAAAAATTCTCAAATATCAACATTCGAAATCGCGCTTTCTGCCACAGCTATTATAATCAAAATGATGTTTGTTTTCATAATAGTGCCGAGTATCATCGATATCAAACATTTTTAAGCTGGGTTAAAATTCTCGTTGATCTGACGACTATAAAAATTCTCAAATATCAACATTCGAAATCGCGCTTTCTGCCACAGCTATTATAATCAAAATGATGTTTGTTTTCATAATAGTGCCGAGTATCATCGATATCAAACATTTTTAAGCTGGGTTAAAATTCTCGTTGATCTGACGACTATAAAAATTCTCAAATATCAACATTCGAAATCGCGCTTTCTGCCACAGCTATTATAATCAAAATGATGTTTGTTTTCATTATAGTGCCGAGTATCATCGATATCAAACATTTTTAAGCTGGGTTAAAATTCTCGTTGATCTGACGACTATAAAAATTCTCAAATATCAACATTCGAAATCGCGCTTTCTGCCACAGCTATTATAATCAAAATGATGTTAGTTTTCATAATAGTGCCGAGTATCATCGATATCAGACATATTTAAGCTGGGTAAAATTTCGTTGAATTCTTGGACATAGAAAAATTTTCAGAAAAATTATCAATGTCGACATTCGAAATCGCGCTTTCTGCCACAGCTATTATAATCAAAATGATGTTTGTTTTCATAATAGTGCCGAGTATCATCGATATCAAACATTTTTAAGCTGGGTTAAAATTCTCGTTGATCTGACGACTATAAAAATTCTCAAATATCAACATTCGAAATCGCGCTTTCTGCCACAGCTATTATAATCAAAATGATGTTTGTTTTCATTATAGTGCCGAGTATCATCGATATCAAACATTTTTAAGCTGGGTTAAAATTCTCGTTGATCTGACGACTATAAAAATTCTCAAATATCAACATTCGAAATCGCGCTTTCTGCCACAGCTATTATAATCAAAATGATGTTTGTTTTCATTATAGTGCCGAGTATCATCGATATCAAACATTTTTAAGCTGGATTAAAAATCTCGTTGATCTGACGGCTCTAAAAATTCTCAAATATCAACATTCGAAATCGCGCTTTCTGCCACAGCTATTATAATCAAAATGATGTTTGTTTTCATAATAGTGCCGAGTATCATCGATATCAGACATTTTTAAGCTGGGTTAAAAATCTCGTTGAACAGACGACTCTGAAAATTCTCAAATATCAACATTCGAAATCGCGCTTTCTGCCACATCTATTATAATCAAAATGATGTTTGTTTTCATAATAGTGCCGAGTATCATCGATATCAGACATATTTAAGCTGGGTAAAATTTCGTTGAATTCTGGGACATAGAAAAATTTTCAGAAAAATTATCAATGTCGACATTCGAAATCGCGCTTTCTGCCACAGCTATTATAATCAAAATGATGTTTGTTTTCATAATAGTGCCGAGTATCATCGATATCAAACATTTTTAAGCTGGGTTAAAATTCTCGTTGATCTGACGACTATAAAAATTCTCAAATATTAACATTCGAAATCGCGCTTTCTGCCACAGCTATTATAATCAAAATGATGTTTGTTTTCATAATAGTGCCGAGTATCATCGATATCAGACATAAATATGTCTGATATCGATGATACTCGGCACTATTATGAAAACAAACATCATTTTGATTATAATAGCTGTGGCAGAAAGCTTAAATAAGCTGGGTAAAATTTCGTTGAATTCTGGGACATAGAAAAATTTTCAGAAAAATTATCAATGTCGACATTCGAAATCGCGCTTTCTGCCACAGCTATTATAATCAAAATGATGTTTGTTTTCATAATAGTGCCGAGTATCATCGATATCAAACATTTTTAAGCTGGGTTAAAATTCTCGTTGATCTGACGACTATAAAAATTCTCAAATATTAACATTCGAAATCGCGCTTTCTGCCACAGCTATTATAATCAAAATGATGTTTGTTTTCATAATAGTGCCGAGTATCATCGATATCAAACATTTTTAAGCTGGGTTAATATTCTCGTTGATCTGACGACTATAAAAATTCTCAAATATCAACATTCGAAATCGCGCTTTCTGCCACAGCTATTATAATCAAAATGATGTTTGTTTTCATAATAGTGCCGAGTATCATCGATATCAAACATTTTTAAGCTGGGTTAAAATTCTCGTTGATCTGACGACTATAAAAATTCTCAAATATCAACATTCGAAATCGCGCTTTCTGCCACAGCTATTATAATCAAAATGATGTTTGTTTTCATAATAGTGCCGAGTATCATCGATATCAGACATTTTTAAGCTGGGTAAATTTCGTTGAATTCTCGGACATATAAAAATTTTCAGAAAAATTTTCAATGTCGACATTCGAAATCGCGCTTTCTGCCACAGCTATTATAATCAAAATGATGTTAGTTTTCATAATAGTGCCGAGTATCATCGATATCAGACATATTTAAGCTGGGTAAAATTTCGTTGAATTCTTGGACATAGAAAAATTTTCAGAAAAATTATCAATGTCGACATTCGAAATCGCGCTTTCTGCCACAGCTATTATAATCAAAATGATGTTTGTTTTCATAATAGTGCCGAGTATCATCGATATCAAACATTTTTAAGCTGGGTTAAAATTCTCGTTGATCTGACGACTATAAAAATTCTCAAATATCAACATTCTAAATCGCGCTTTCTGCCACAGCTATTATAATCAAAATGATGTTTGTTTTCATAATAGTGCCGAGTATCATCGATATCAAACATTTTTAAACTGGGTTAAAATTCTCGTTGATCTGACGACTATAAAAATTCTCAAATATCAACATTCGAAATCGCGCTTTCTGCCACAGCTATTATAATCAAAATGATGTTTGTTTTCATTATAGTGCCGAGTATCATCGATATCAAACATTTTTAAGCTGGGTTAAAATTCTCGTTGATCTGACGACTATAAAAATTCTCAAATATCAACATTCGAAATCGCGCTTTCTGCCACAGCTATTATAATCAAAATGATGTTTGTTTTCATAATAGTGCCGAGTATCATCGATATCAAACATCTTTAAGCTGGGTAAAATTTCGTTGAATTCTTGGACATAGAAAAATTTTCAGAAAAATTTTCAATGTCGACATTCGAAATCGCGCTTTCTGCCACAGCTATTATAATCAAAATGATGTTAGTTTTCATAATAGTGCCGAGTATCATCGATATCAGACATATTTAAGCTGGGTAAAATTTCGTTGAATTCTTGGACATAGAAAAATTTTCAGAAAAATTATCAATGTCGACATTCGAAATCGCGCTTTCTGCCACAGCTATTATAATCAAAATGATGTTTGTTTTCATAATAGTGCCGAGTATCATCGATATCAAACATTTTTAAGCTGGGTTAAAATTCTCGTTGATCTGACGACTATAAAAATTCTCAAATATCAACATTCGAAATCGCGCTTTCTGCCACAGCTATTATAATCAAAATGATGTTTGTTTTCATTATAGTGCCGAGTATCATCGATATCAAACATTTTTAAGCTGGGTTAAAATTCTCGTTGATCTGACGACTATAAAAATTCTCAAATATCAACATTCGAAATCGCGCTTTCTGCCACAGCTATTATAATCAAAATGATGTTTGTTTTCATTATAGTGCCGAGTATCATCGATATCAAACATTTTTAAGCTGGATTAAAAATCTCGTTGATCTGACGGCTCTAAAAATTCTCAAATATCAACATTCGAAATCGCGCTTTCTGCCACAGCTATTATAATCAAAATGATGTTTGTTTTCATAATAGTGCCGAGTATCATCGATATCAGACATTTTTAAGCTGGGTTAAAAATCTCGTTGAACAGACGACTCTGAGAATTCTCAAATATCAACATTCGAAATCGCGCTTTCTGCCACATCTATTATAATCAAAATGATGTTTGTTTTCATAATAGTGCCGAGTATCATCGATATCAGACATATTTAAGCTGGGTAAAATTTCGTTGAATTCTGGGACATAGAAAAATTTTCAGAAAAATTATCAATGTCGACATTCGAAATCGCGCTTTCTGCCACAGCTATTATAATCAAAATGATGTTTGTTTTCATAATAGTGCCGAGTATCATCGATATCAAACATTTTTAAGCTGGGTTAAAATTCTCGTTGATCTGACGACTATAAAAATTCTCAAATATTAACATTCGAAATCGCGCTTTCTGCCACAGCTATTATAATCAAAATGATGTTTGTTTTCATAATAGTGCCGAGTATCATCGATATCAGACATAAATATGTCTGATATCGATGATACTCTGCACTATTATGAAAACAAACATCATTTTGATTATAATAGCTGTGGCAGAAAGCTTAAATAAGCTGGGTAAAATTTCGTTGAATTCTGGGACATAGAAAAATTTTCAGAAAAATTATCAATGTCGACATTCGAAATCGCGCTTTCTGCCACAGCTATTATAATCAAAATGATGTTTGTTTTCATAATAGTGCCGAGTATCATCGATATCAAACATTTTTAAGCTGGGTTAAAATTCTCGTTGATCTGACGACTATAAAAATTCTCAAATATTAACATTCGAAATCGCGCTTTCTGCCACAGCTATTATAATCAAAATGATGTTTGTTTTCATAATAGTGCCGAGTATCATCGATATCAAACATATTTAAGCTGGGTAAAATTTCGTTGAATTCTTGGACATAGAAAAATTTTCAGAAAAATTTTCAATGTCGACATTCGAAATCGCGCTTTCTGCCACAGCTATTATAATCAAAATGATGTTAGTTTTCATAATAGTGCCGAGTATCATCGATATCAGACATATTTAAGCTGGGTAAAATTTCGTTGAATTCTTGGACATAGAAAAATTTTCAGAAAAATTATCAATGTCGACATTCGAAATCGCGCTTTCTGCCACAGCTATTATAATCAAAATGATGTTTGTTTTCATAATAGTGCCGAGTATCATCGATATCAAACATTTTTAAGCTGGGTTAAAATTCTCGTTGATCTGACGACTATAAAAATTCTCAAATATCAACATTCGAAATCGCGCTTTCTGCCACAGCTATTATAATCAAAATGATGTTTGTTTTCATAATAGTGCCGAGTATCATCGATATCAAACATTTTTAAGCTGGGTTAAAATTCTCGTTGATCTGACGACTATAAAAATTCTCAAATATCAACATTCGAAATCGCGCTTTCTGCCACAGCTATTATAATCAAAATGATGTTTGTTTTCATTATAGTGCCGAGTATCATCGATATCAAACATTTTTAAGCTGGGTTAAAAATCTCGTTGAACAGACGACTCTAAAAATTGTCAAATATCAACATTCGAAATCGCGCTTTCTGCCACAGCTATTATAATCAAAATGATGTTTGTTTTCATAATAGTGCCGAGTATCATCGATATCAAACATATTTAAGCTGGGTAAAATTTCGTTGAATTCTTGGACATAGAAAAATTTTCAGAAAAATTTTCAATGTCGACATTCGAAATCGCGCTTTCTGCCACAGCTATTATAATCAAAATGATGTTAGTTTTCATAATAGTGCCGAGTATCATCGATATCAGACATATTTAAGCTGGGTAAAGTTTCGTTGAATTCTTGGACATAGAAAAATTTTCAGAAAAATTATCAATGTCGACATTCGAAATCGCGCTTTCTGCCACAGCTATTATAATCAAAATGATGTTTGTTTTCATTATAGTGCCGAGTATCATCGATATCAAACATTTTTAAGCTGGATTAAAAATCTCGTTGATCTGACGGCTCTAAAAATTCTCAAATATCAACATTCGAAATCGCGCTTTCTGCCACAGCTATTATAATCAAAATGATGTTTGCTTTCATAATAGTGCCGAGTATCATCGATATCAGACATTTTTAAGCTGGGTTAAAAATCTCGTTGAACAGACGACTCTGAAAATTCTCAAATATCAACATTCGAAATCGCGCTTTCTGCCACATCTATTATAATCAAAATGATGTTTGTTTTCATAATAGTGCCGAGTATCATCGATATCAGACATATTTAAGCTGGGTAAAATTTCGTTGAATTCTGGGACATAGAAAAATTTTCAGAAAAATTATCAATGTCGACATTCGAAATCGCGCTTTCTGCCACAGCTATTATAATCAAAATGATGTTTGTTTTCATAATAGTGCCGAGTATCATCGATATCAAACATTTTTAAGCTGGGTTAAAATTCTCGTTGATCTGACGACTATAAAAATTCTCAAATATTAACATTCGAAATCGCGCTTTCTGCCACAGCTATTATAATCAAAATGATGTTTGTTTTCATAATAGTGCCGAGTATCATCGATATCAGACATATTTAAGCTGGGTAAAATTTCGTTGAATTCTGGGACATAGAAAAATTTTCAGAAAAATGTTCAATGTCGACATTCGAAATCGCGCTTTCTGCCACAGCTATTATAATCAAAATGATGTTTGTTTTCATAATAGTGCCGAGTATCATCGATATCAGACATATTTAAGCTGGGTAAAATTTCGTTGAATTCTGGGACATAGAAATATTTTCAGAAAAATTTTCAATGTCGACATTCGAAATCGCGCTTTCTGCCACAGCTATTATAATCAAAATGATGTTTGTTTTCATTATAGTGCCGAGTATCATCGATATCAAACATTTTTAAGCTGGGTTAAAAATCTCGTTGATCTGACGACTATAAAAATTCTCAAATATCAACATTCGAAATCGCGCTTTCTGCCACAGCTATTATAATCAAAATGATGTTTGTTTTCATAATAGTGCCGAGTATCATCGATATCAAACATTTTTAAGCTGGGTTAAAATTCTCGTTGATCTGACGACTATAAAAATTCTCAAATATCAACATTCGAAATCGCGCTTTCTGCCACAGCTATTATAATCAAAATGATGTTTGTTTTCATAATAGTGCCGAGTATCATCGATATCAAACATTTTTAAGCTGGGTTAAAATTCTCGTTGATCTGACGACTATAAAAATTCTCAAATATCAACATTCGAAATCGCGCTTTCTGCCACAGCTATTATAATCAAAATGATGTTTGTTTTCATAATAGTGCCGAGTATCATCGATATCAAACATTTTTAAGCTGGGTTAAAATTCTCGTTGATCTGACGACTATAAAAATTCTCAAATATCAACATTCGAAATCGCGCTTTCTGCCACAGCTATTATAATCAAAATGATGTTTGTTTTCATTATAGTGCCGAGTATCATCGATATCAAACATTTTTAAGCTGGGTTAAAATTCTCGTTGATCTGACGACTATAAAAATTCTCAAATATCAACATTCGAAATCGCGCTTTCTGCCACAGCTATATTATAATAGCTGTGGCAGAAAGCGCGATTTCGAATGTTGATATTTGAGAATTTTTATAGTCGTCAGATCAACGAGAATTTTAACCCAGCTTAAAAATGTTTGATATCGATGATACTCGGCACTATTATGAAAACAAACATCATTTTGATTATAATAGCTGTGGCAGAAAGCGCGATTTCGAATGTTGATATTTGAGAATTTTTATAGTCGTCAGATCAACGAGATTTTTAACCCAGCTTAAAAATGTTTGATATCGATGATACTCGGCACTATAATGAAAACAAACATCATTTTGATTATAATAGCTGTGGCAGAAAGCGCGATTTCGAATGTCGACATTGAAAATTTTTCTGAAAATATTTCTATGTCCCAGAATTCAACGAAATTTTACCCAGCTTAAATATGTCTGATATCGATGATACTCGGCACTATTATGAAAACAAACATCATTTTGATTATAATAGCTGTGGCAGAAAGCGCGATTTCGAATGTCGACATTGAACATTTTTCTGAAAATATTTCTATGTCCAAGAATTCAACGAAATTTTACCCAGCTTAAATATGTTTGATATCGATGATACTCGGCACTATTATGAAAACAAACATCATTTTGATTATAATAGCTGTGGCAGAAAGCGCGATTTCGAATGTCGACATCGAAAATTTTTCTGAAAATATTTCTATGTCCAAGAATTCAACGAAATTTTACCCAGCTTAAATATGTTTGATATCGATGATACTCGGCACTATTATGAAAACAAACATCATTTTGATTATAATAGCTGTGGCAGAAAGCGCGATTTCGAATGTCGACATTGAAAATTTTTCTGAAAATATTTCTATGTCCCAGAATTCAACGAAATTTTACCCAGCTTAAATATGTCTGATATCGATGATACTCGGCACTATTATGAAAACAAACATCATTTTGATTATAATAGCTGTGGCAGAAAGCGCGATTTCGAATGTCGACATTGAACATTTTTCTGAAAATTTTTCTATGTCCAAGAATTCAACGAAATTTTACCCAGCTTAAATATGTTTGATATCGATGTTACTCGGCACTATTATGAAAACAAACATCATTTTGATTATTATAGCTGTGGCAGAAAGCGCGTTTTCGAATGTCGATATTTGAGAGTTTTCAGTGTCGTCAGTTCAACGAGATTTTTAACCCAGCTTAAAAATGCCTGATATCGATGATACTCGGCACTATTATGAAAACAAACATCATTTTCATTATAATAGCTGTGGCAGAAAGCGTGATTTCGAATGTCGACATTGATAATTTTTCTGAAAATTTTTCTATGTCCAAGAATTCAACGAAATTTTACCCAGCTTTAATATGTCTGATATCGATGATACTCGGCACTATTATGAAAACTAACATCATTTTGATTATAATAGCTGTGGCAGAAAGCGCGATTTCGAATGTTGATATTTGAGAATTTTTATAGTCGTCAGATCAACGAGAATTTTAACCCAGCTTAAAAATGTTTGATATCGATGATACTCGGCACTATAATGAAAACAAACATCATTTTGATTATAATAGCTGTGGCAGAAAGCGCGATTTCGAATGTCGACATTGAAAATTTTTCTGAAAATTTTTCTATGTCCAAGAATTCAACGAAATTTTACCCAGCTTAAATATGTTTGATATCGATGATACTCGGCACTATTATGAAAACAAACATCATTTTGATTATAATAGCTGTGGCAGAAAGCGCGATTTCGAATGTCGACATCGAAAATTTTTCTGAAAATATTTCTATGTCCAAGAATTCAACGAAATTTTACCCAGCTTAAATATGTTTGATATCGATGATACTCGGCACTATTATCAAAACAAACATCATTTTGATTATTATAGCTGTGGCAGAAAGCGCGTTTTCGAATGTCGATATTTGAGAGTTTTCAGTGTCGTCAGTTCAACGAGATTTTTAACCCAGCTTAAAAATGCCTGATATCGATGATACTCGGCACTATTATGAAAACAAACATCATTTTGATTATTATAGCTGTGGCAGAAAGCGCGATTTCGAATGTTGATATTTGAGAATTTTTATAGTCGTCAGATCAACGAGAATTTTAACCCAGCTTAAAAATGTTTGATATCGATGATACTCGGCACTATAATGAAAACAAACATCATTTTGATTATAATAGCTGTGGCAGAAAGCGCGATTTCGAATGTTGATATTTGAGAATTTTTATAGTCGTCAGATCAACGAGAATTTTAACCCAGCTTAAAAATGTTTGATATCGATGATACTCGGCACTATTATGAAAACAAACATCATTTTGATTATAATAGCTGTGGCAGAAAGCGCGATTTCGAATGTTGATATTTGAGAATTTTTATAGTCGTCAGATCAACGAGAATTTTAACCCAGCTTAAAAATGTTTGATATCGATGATACTCGGCACTATTATGAAAACAAACATCATTTTGATTATAATAGCTGTGGCAGAAAGCGCGATTTCGAATGTTGATATTTGAGAATTTTTATAGTCGTCAGATCAACGAGAATTTTAACCCAGCTTAAAAATGTTTGATATCGATGATACTCGGCACTATTATGAAAACAAACATCATTTTGATTATAATAGCTGTGGCAGAAAGCGCGATTTCGAATGTTGATATTTGAGAATTTTTATAGTCGTCAGATCAACGAGAATTTTAACCCAGCTTAAAAATGTTTGATATCGATGATACTCGGCACTATTATGAAAACAAACATCATTTTGATTATAATAGCTGTGGCAGAAAGCGCGATTTCGAATGTTGATATTTGAGAATTTTTATAGTCGTCAGATCAACGAGATTTTTAACCCAGCTTAAAAATGTTTGATATCGATGATACTCGGCACTATAATGAAAACAAACATCATTTTGATTATAATAGCTGTGGCAGAAAGCGCGATTTCGAATGTCGACATTGAAAATTTTTCTGAAAATATTTCTATGTCCCAGAATTCAACGAAATTTTACCCAGCTTAAATATGTCTGATATCGATGATACTCGGCACTATTATGAAAACAAACATCATTTTGATTATAATAGCTGTGGCAGAAAGCGCGATTTCGAATGTCGACATTGAACATTTTTCTGAAAATTTTTCTATGTCCCAGAATTCAACGAAATTTTACCCAGCCTAAATATGTCTGATATCGATGATACTCGGCACTATTATGAAAACAAACATCATTTTGATTATAATAGCTGTGGCAGAAAGCGCGATTTCGAATGTTAATATTTGAGAATTTTTATAGTCGTCAGATCAACGAGAATTTTAACCCAGCTTAAAAATGTTTGATATCGATGATACTCGGCACTATTATGAAAACAAACATCATTTTGATTATAATAGCTGTGGCAGAAAGCGCGATTTCGAATGTCGACATTGATAATTTTTCTGAAAATTTTTCTATGTCCCAGAATTCAACGAAATTTTACCCAGCTTAAATATGTCTGATATCGATGATACTCGGCACTATTATGAAAACAAACATCATTTTGATTATAATAGATGTGGCAGAAAGCGCGATTTCGAATGTTGATATTTGAGAATTTTCAGAGTCGTCTGTTCAACGAGATTTTTAACCCAGCTTAAAAATGTCAGATATCGATGATACTCGGCACTATTATGAAAGCAAACATCATTTTGATTATAATAGCTGTGGCAGAAAGCGCGATTTCGAATGTTGATATTTGAGAATTTTTAGAGCCGTCAGATCAACGAGATTTTTAATCCAGCTTAAAAATGTTTGATATCGATGATACTCGGCACTATAATGAAAACAAACATCATTTTGATTATAATAGCTGTGGCAGAAAGCGCGATTTCGAATGTCGACATTGATAATTTTTCTGAAAATTTTTCTATGTCCAAGAATTCAACGAAACTTTACCCAGCTTAAATATGTCTGATATCGATGATACTCGGCACTATTATGAAAACTAACATCATTTTGATTATAATAGCTGTGGCAGAAAGCGCGATTTCGAATGTCGACATTGAAAATTTTTCTGAAAATTTTTATATGTCCGAGAATTCAACGAAATTTACCCAGCTTAAAAATGTCTGATATCGATGATACTGGGCACTATTATGAAAACAAACATCATTTTGATTATAATAGCTGTGGCAGAAAGCGCGATTTCGAATGTTGATATTTGAGAATTTTTATAGTCGTCAGATCAACGAGAATTTTAACCCAGCTTAAAAATGTTTGATATCGATGATACTCGGCACTATTATGAAAACAAACATCATTTTGATTATAATAGCTGTGGCAGAAAGCGCGATTTCGAATGTTGATATTTGAGAATTTTTATAGTCGTCAGATCAACGAGAATTTTAACCCAGCTTAAAAATGTTTGATATCGATGATACTCGGCACTATTATGAAAACAAACATCATTTTGATTATAATAGCTGTGGCAGAAAGCGCGATTTCGAATGTTGATATTTGAGAATTTTTATAGTCGTCAGATCAACGAGAATTTTAACCCAGCTTAAAAATGTTTGATATCGATGATACTCGGCACTATTATGAAAACAAACATCATTTTGATTATAATAGCTGTGGCAGAAAGCGCGATTTCGAATGTTGATATTTGAGAATTTTTATAGTCGTCAGATCAACGAGAATTTTAACCCAGCTTAAAAATGTTTGATATCGATGATACTCGGCACTATTATGAAAACAAACATCATTTTGATTATAATAGCTGTGGCAGAAAGCGCGATTTCGAATGTCGACATTGAACATTTTTCTGAAAATATTTCTATGTCCCAGAATTCAACGAAATTTTACCCAGCTTAAATATGTCTGATATCGATGATACTCGGCACTATTATGAAAACAAACATCATTTTGATTATAATAGCTGTGGCAGAAAGCGCGATTTCGAATGTCGACATTGAACATTTTTCTGAAAATTTTTCTATGTCCAAGAATTCAACGAAATTTTACCCAGCTTAAATATGTTTGATATCGATGTTACTCGGCACTATTATGAAAACAAACATCATTTTGATTATTATAGCTGTGGCAGAAAGCGCGTTTTCGAATGTCGATATTTGAGAGTTTTCAGTGTCGTCAGTTCAACGAGATTTTTAACCCAGCTTAAAAATGCCTGATATCGATGATACTCGGCACTATTATGAAAACAAACATCATTTTCATTATAATAGCTGTGGCAGAAAGCGTGATTTCGAATGTCGACATTGATAATTTTTCTGAAAATTTTTCTATGTCCAAGAATTCAACGAAATTTTACCCAGCTTTAATATGTCTGATATCGATGATACTCGGCACTATTATGAAAACTAACATCATTTTGATTATAATAGCTGTGGCAGAAAGCGCGATTTCGAATGTTGATATTTGAGAATTTTTATAGTCGTCAGATCAACGAGAATTTTAACCCAGCTTAAAAATGTTTGATATCGATGATACTCGGCACTATAATGAAAACAAACATCATTTTGATTATAATAGCTGTGGCAGAAAGCGCGATTTCGAATGTCGACATTGAAAATTTTTCTGAAAATTTTTCTATGTCCAAGAATTCAACGAAATTTTACCCAGCTTAAATATGTTTGATATCGATGATACTCGGCACTATTATGAAAACAAACATCATTTTGATTATAATAGCTGTGGCAGAAAGCGCGATTTCGAATGTCGACATCGAAAATTTTTCTGAAAATATTTCTATGTCCAAGAATTCAACGAAATTTTACCCAGCTTAAATATGTTTGATATCGATGATACTCGGCACTATTATCAAAACAAACATCATTTTGATTATTATAGCTGTGGCAGAAAGCGCGTTTTCGAATGTCGATATTTGAGAGTTTTCAGTGTCGTCAGTTCAACGAGATTTTTAACCCAGCTTAAAAATGCCTGATATCGATGATACTCGACACTATTATGAAAACAAACATCATTTTGATTATTATAGCTGTGGCAGAAAGCGCGATTTCGAATGTTGATATTTGAGAATTTTTATAGTCGTCAGATCAACGAGAATTTTAACCCAGCTTAAAAATGTTTGATATCGATGATACTCGGCACTATAATGAAAACAAACATCATTTTGATTATAATAGCTGTGGCAGAAAGCGCGATTTCGAATGTTGATATTTGAGAATTTTTATAGTCGTCAGATCAACGAGAATTTTAACCCAGCTTAAAAATGTTTGATATCGATGATACTCGGCACTATTATGAAAACAAACATCATTTTGATTATAATAGCTGTGGCAGAAAGCGCGATTTCGAATGTTGATATTTGAGAATTTTTATAGTCGTCAGATCAACGAGAATTTTAACCCAGCTTAAAAATGTTTGATATCGATGATACTCGGCACTATTATGAAAACAAACATCATTTTGATTATAATAGCTGTGGCAGAAAGCGCGATTTCGAATGTCGACATTGATAATTTTTCTGAAAATTTTTCTATGTCCAAGAATTCAACGAAATTTTACCCAGCTTAAATATGTCTGATATCGATGATACTCGGCACTATTATGAAAACTAACATCATTTTGATTATAATAGCTGTGGCAGAAAGCGCGATTTCGAATGTCGACATTGAAAATTTTTCTGAAAATTTTTCTATGTCCAAGAATTCAACGAAATTTTACCCAGCTTAAATATGTTTGATATCGATGATACTCGGCACTATTATGAAAACAAACATCATTTTGATTATAATAGCTGTGGCAGAAAGCGCGATTTCGAATGTCGACATTGATAATTTTTCTGAAAATTTTTATATGTCCAAGAATTCAACGAAATTTTACCCAGCTTAAATATGTCTGATATCGATGATACTCTGCACTATTATGAAAACTAACATCATTTTGATTATAATAGCTGTGGCAGAAAGCGCGATCTCGAATGTCGACATTGAAAATTTTTCTGAAAATTTTTATATGTCCGAGAATTCAACGAAATTTACTCAGCTTAAAAATGTCTGATATCGATGATACTGGGCACTATTATGAAAACAAACATCATTTTGATTATAATAGCTATGGCAGAAAGCGCGATTTCGAATGTTGATATTTGAGAATTTTTATAGTCGTCAGATCAACGAGAATTTTAACCCAGCTTAAAAATGTTTGATATCGATGATACTCGGCACTATTATGAAAACAAACATCATTTTGATTATAATAGCTGTGGCAGAAAGCGCGATTTCGAATGTTGATATTTGAGAATTTTTATAGTCGTCAGATCAACGAGAATTTTAACCCAGCTTAAAAATGTTTGATATCGATGATACTCGGCACTATTATGAAAACAAACATCATTTTGATTATAATAGCTGTGGCAGAAAGCGCGATTTCGAATGTTGATATTTGAGAATTTTTATAGTCGTCAGATCAACGAGATTTTTAACCCAGCTTAAAAATGTTTGATATCGATGATACTCGGCACTATAATGAAAACAAACATCATTTTGATTATAATAGCTGTGGCAGAAAGCGCGATTTCGAATGTCGACATTGAAAATTTTTCTGAAAATATTTCTATGTCCCAGAATTCAACGAAATTTTACCCAGCTTAAATATGTCTGATATCGATGATACTCGGCACTATTATGAAAACAAACATCATTTTGATTATAATAGCTGTGGCAGAAAGCGCGATTTCGAATGTCGACATTGAACATTTTTCTGAAAATATTTCTATGTCCAAGAATTCAACGAAATTTTACCCAGCTTAAATATGTTTGATATCGATGATACTCGGCACTATTATGAAAACAAACATCATTTTGATTATAATAGCTGTGGCAGAAAGCGCGATTTCGAATGTCGACATCGAAAATTTTTCTGAAAATATTTCTATGTCCAAGAATTCAACGAAATTTTACCCAGCTTAAATATGTTTGATATCGATGATACTCGGCACTATTATGAAAACAAACATCATTTTGATTATTATAGCTGTGGCAGAAAGCGCGTTTTCGAAAGTCGATATTTGAGAGTTTTCAGTGTCGTCAGTTCAACGAGATTTTTAACCCAGCTTAAAAATGCCTGATATCGATGATACTCGGCACTATTATGAAAACAAACATCATTTTCATTATAATAGCTGTGGCAGAAAGCGTGATTTCGAATGTCGACATTGAAAATTTTTCTGAAAATTTTTCTATGTCCAAGAATTCAACGAAATTTTACCCAGCTTAAATATGTTTGATATCGATGATACTCGGCACTATTATGAAAACAAACATCATTTTGATTATAATAGCTGTGGCAGAAAGCGCGATTTCGAATGTCGACATCGAAAATTTTTCTGAAAATATTTCTATGTCCAAGAATTCAACGAAATTTTACCCAGCTTAAATATGTTTGATATCGATGATACTCGGCACTATTATGAAAACAAACATCATTTTGATTATTATAGCTGTGGCAGAAAGCGCGTTTTCGAATGTCGATATTTGAGAGTTTTCAGTGTCGTCAGTTCAACGAGATTTTTAACCCAGCTTAAAAATGCCTAATATCGATGATACTCGGCACTATTATGAAAACAAACATCATTTTGATTATTATAGCTGTGGCAGAAAGCGCGATTTCGAATGTCGACATTGATAATTTTTCTGAAAATTTTTCTATGTCCAAGAATTCAACGAAATTTTACCCAGCTTAAATATGTCTGATATCGATGATACTCGGCACTATTATGAAAACTAACATCATTTTGATTATAATAGCTGTGGCAGAAAGAGCGATTTCGAATGTCGACATTGAAAATTTTTCTGAAAATTTTTCTATGTCCAAGAATTCAACGAAATTTTACCCAGCTTAAATATGTTTGATATCGATGATACTCGGCACTATTATGAAAACTAACATCATTTTGATTATAATAGCTGTGGCAGAAAGCGCGATTTCGAATGTTGATATTTGAGAATTTTTATAGTCGTCAGATCAACGAGAATTTTAACCCAGCTTAAAAATGTTTGATATCGATGATACTCGGCACTATTATGAAAACAAACATCATTTTGATTATAATAGCTGTGGCAGAAAGCGCGATTTCGAATGTTGATATTTGAGAATTTTTATAGTCGTCAGATCAACGAGAATTTTAACCCAGCTTAAAAATGTTTGATATCGATGATACTCGGCACTATTATGAAAACAAACATCATTTTGATTATAATAGCTGTGGCAGAAAGCGCGATTTCGAATGTTGATATTTGAGAATTTTTATAGTCGTCAGATCAACGAGAATTTTAACCCAGCTTAAAAATGTTTGATATCGATGATACTCGGCACTATTATGAAAACAAACATCATTTTGATTATAATAGCTGTGGCAGAAAGCGCGATTTCGAATGTCGACATTGATAATTTTTCTGAAAATTTTTCTATGTCCAAGAATTCAACGAAATTTTACCCAGCTTAAATATGTCTGATATCGATGATACTCGGCACTATTATGAAAACTAACATCATTTTGATTATAATAGCTGTGGCAGAAAGCGCGATTTCGAATGTCGACATTGAAAATTTTTCTGAAAATTTTTCTATGTCCAAGAATTCAACGAAATTTTACCCAGCTTAAATATGTTTGATATCGATGATACTCGGCACTATTATGAAAACAAACATCATTTTGATTATAATAGCTGTGGCAGAAAGCGCGATTTCGAATGTCGACATTGATAATTTTTCTGAAAATTTTTATATGTCCAAGAATTCAACGAAATTTTACCCAGCTTAAATATGTCTGATATCGATGATACTCTGCACTATTATGAAAACTAACATCATTTTGATTATAATAGCTGTGGCAGAAAGCGCGATTTCGAATGTCGACATTGAAAATTTTTCTGAAAATTTTTATATGTCCGAGAATTCAACGAAATTTACCCAGCTTAAAAATGTCTGATATCGATGATACTGGGCACTATTATGAAAACAAACATCATTTTGATTATAATAGCTGTGGCAGAAAGCGCGATTTCGAATGTTGATATTTGAGAATTTTTATAGTCGTCAGATCAACGAGAATTTTAACCCAGCTTAAAAATGTTTGATATCAATGATACTCGGCACTATTATGAAAACAAACATCATTTTGATTATAATAGCTGTGGCAGAAAGCGCGATTTCGAATGTTGATATTTGAGAATTTTTATAGTCGTCAGATCAACGAGAATTTTAACCCAGCTTAAAAATGTTTGATATCGATGATACTCGGCACTATTATGAAAACAAACATCATTTTGATTATAATAGCTGTGGCAGAAAGCGCGATTTCGAATGTTGATATTTGAGAATTTTTATAGTCGTCAGATCAACGAGAATTTTAACCCAGCTTAAAAATGTTTGATATCGATGATACTCGGCACTATTATGAAAACAAACATCATTTTGATTATAATAGCTGTGGCAGAAAGCGCGATTTCGAATGTTGATATTTGAGAATTTTTATAGTCGTCAGATCAACGAGATTTTTAACCCAGCTTAAAAATGTTTGATATCGATGATACTCGGCACTATAATGAAAACAAACATCATTTTGATTATAATAGCTGTGGCAGAAAGCGCGATTTCGAATGTCGACATTGAAAATTTTTCTGAAAGTATTTCTATGTCCCAGAATTCAACGAAATTTTACCCAGCTTAAATATGTCTGATATCGATGATACTCGGCACTATTATGAAAACAAACATCATTTTGATTATAATAGCTGTGGCAGAAAGCGCGATTTCGAATGTCGACATTGAACATTTTTCTGAAAATTTTTCTATGTCCCAGAATTCAACGAAATTTTACCCAGCTTAAATATGTCTGATATCGATGATACTCGGCACTATTATGAAAACAAACATCATTTTGATTATAATAGCTGTGGCAGAAAGCGCGATTTCGAATGTTAATATTTGAGAATTTTTATAGTCGTCAGATCAACGAGAATTTTAACCCAGCTTAAAAATGTTTGATATCGATGATACTCGGCACTATTGTGAAAACAAACATCATTTTGATTATAATAGCTGTGGCAGAAAGCGCGATTTCGAATGTCGACATTGATAATTTTTCTGAAAATTTTTCTATGTCCCAGAATTCAACGAAATTTTACCCAGCTTAAATATGTCTGATATCGATGATACTCGGCACTATTATGAAAACAAACATCATTTTGATTATAATAGATGTGGCAGAAAGCGCGATTTCGAATGTTGATATTTGAGAATTTTCAGAGTCGTCTGTTCAACGAGATTTTTAACCCAGCTTAAAAATGTCTGATATCGATGATACTCGGCACTATTATGAAAGCAAACATCATTTTGATTATAATAGCTGTGGCAGAAAGCGCGATTTCGAATGTTGATATTTGAGAATTTTTAGAGCCGTCAGATCAACGAGATTTTTAATCCAGCTTAAAAATGTTTGATATCGATGATACTCGGCACTATAATGAAAACAAACATCATTTTGATTATAATAGCTGTGGCAGAAAGCGCGATTTCGAATGTCGACATTGATAATTTTTCTGAAAATTTTTCTATGTCCAAGAATTCAACGAAACTTTACCCAGCTTAAATATGTCTGATATCGATGATACTCGGCACTATTATGAAAACTAACATCATTTTGATTATAATAGCTGTGGCAGAAAGCGCGATTTCGAATGTCGACATTGAAAATTTTTCTGAAAATTTTTATATGTCCGAGAATTCAACGAAATTTACCCAGCTTAAAAATGTCTGATATCGATGATACTGGGCACTATTATGAAAACAAACATCATTTTGATTATAATAGCTGTGGCAGAAAGCGCGATTTCGAATGTTGATATTTGAGAATTTTTATAGTCGTCAGATCAACGAGAATTTTAACTCAGCTTAAAAATGTTTGATATCGATGATACTCGGCACTATTATGAAAACAAACATCATTTTGATTATAATAGCTGTGGCAGAAAGCGCGATTTCGAATGTTGATATTTGAGAATTTTTATAGTCGTCAGATCAACGAGAATTTTAACCCAGCTTAAAAATGTTTGATATCGATGATACTCGGCACTATTATGAAAACAAACATCATTTTGATTATAATAGCTGTGGCAGAAAGCGCGATTTCGAATGTTGATATTTGAGAATTTTTATAGTCGTCAGATCAACGAGAATTTTAACCCAGCTTAAAAATGTTTGATATCGATGATACTCGGCACTATTATGAAAACAAACATCATTTTGATTATAATAGCTGTGGCAGAAAGCGCGATTTCGAATGTTGATATTTGAGAATTTTTATAGTCGTCAGATCAACGAGATTTTTAACCCAGCTTAAAAATGTTTGATATCGATGATACTCGGCACTATAATGAAAACAAACATCATTTTGATTATAATAGCTGTGGCAGAAAGCGCGATTTCGAATGTCGACATTGAAAATTTTTCTGAAAATATTTCTATGTCCCAGAATTCAACGAAATTTTACCCAGCTTAAATATGTCTGATATCGATGATACTCGGCACTATTATGAAAACAAACATCATTTTGATTATAATAGCTGTGGCAGAAAGCGCGATTTCGAATGTCGACATTGAACATTTTTCTGAAAATTTTTCTATGTCCCAGAATTCAACGAAATTTTACCCAGCTTAAATATGTCTGATATCGATGATACTCGGCACTATTATGAAAACAAACATCATTTTGATTATAATAGCTGTGGCAGAAAGCGCGATTTCGAATGTTAATATTTGAGAATTTTTATAGTCGTCAGATCAACGAGAATTTTAACCCAGCTTAAAAATGTTTGATATCGATGATACTCGGCACTATTATGAAAACAAACATCATTTTGATTATAATAGCTGTGGCAGAAAGCGCGATTTCGAATGTCGACATTGATAATTTTTCTGAAAATTTTTCTATGTCCCAGAATTCAACGAAATTTTACCCAGCTTAAATATGTCTGATATCGATGATACTCGGCACTATTATGAAAACAAACATCATTTTGATTATAATAGATGTGGCAGAAAGCGCGATTTCGAATGTTGATATTTGAGAATTTTCAGAGTCGTCTGTTCAACGAGATTTTTAACCCAGCTTAAAAATGTCTGATATCGATGATACTCGGCACTATTATGAAAGCAAACATCATTTTGATTATAATAGCTGTGGCAGAAAGCGCGATTTCGAATGTTGATATTTGAGAATTTTTAGAGCCGTCAGATCAACGAGATTTTTAATCCAGCTTAAAAATGTTTGATATCGATGATACTCGGCACTATAATGAAAACAAACATCATTTTGATTATAATAGCTGTGGCAGAAAGCGCGATTTCGAATGTCGACATTGATAATTTTTCTGAAAATTTTTCTATGTCCAAGAATTCAACGAAACTTTACCCAGCTTAAATATGTCTGATATCGATGATACTCGGCACTATTATGAAAACTAATATCATTTTGATTATAATAGCTGTGGCAGAAAGCGCGATTTCGAATGTCGACATTGAAAATTTTTCTGAAAATTTTTCTATGTCCCAGAATTCAACGAAATTTTACCCAGCTTAAATATGTCTGATATCGATGATACTCGGCACTATTATGAAAACAAACATCATTTTGATTATAATAGATGTGGCAGAAAGCGCGATTTCGAATGTTGATATTTGAGAATTTTCAGAGTCGTCTGTTCAACGAGATTTTTAACCCAGCTTAAAAATGTCTGATATCGATGATACTCGG
Organism: Serrognathus titanus; assembly: GCA_039766575.1. NCBI lineage: Eukaryota > Metazoa > Arthropoda > Insecta > Coleoptera > Lucanidae > Serrognathus > Serrognathus titanus. The sequence goes on from JBCDWJ010000056.1 coordinate 33,951, forward strand.
CACTATTATGAAAGCAAACATCATTTTGATTATAATAGCTAAGGCAGAAAGCGCGTTTTCGAATGTCGATATTTGAGAGTTTTCAGTGTCGTCAGTTCAACGAGATTTTTAACCCAGCTTAAAAATGCCTGATATCGATGATACTCGACACTATTATGAAAACAAACATCATTTTGATTATAATAGCTGTGGCAGAAAGCGCGATTTCGAATGTCGACATTGAACATTTTTCTGAAAATTTTTCTATGTCCCAGAATTCAACGAAATTTTACCCAGCTTAAATATGTCTGATATCGATGATACTCGGCACTATTATGAAAACAAACATCATTTTGATTATAATAGCTGTGGCAGAAAGCGCGATTTCGAATGTTAATATTTGAGAATTTTTATAGTCGTCAGATCAACGAGAATTTTAACCCAGCTTAAAAATGTTTGATATCGATGATACTCGGCACTATTATGAAAACAAACATCATTTTGATTATAATAGCTGTGGCAGAAAGCGCGATTTCGAATGTCGACATTGATAATTTTTCTGAAAATTTTTCTATGTCCCAGAATTCAACGAAATTTTACCCAGCTTATTTAAGCTTTCTGCCACAGCTATTATAATCAAAATGATGTTTGTTTTCATAATAGTGCCGAGTATCATCGATATCAGACATATTTATGTCTGATATCGATGATACTCGGCACTATTATGAAAACAAACATCATTTTGATTATAATAGCTGTGGCAGAAAGCGCGATTTCGAATGTTAATATTTGAGAATTTTTATAGTCGTCAGATCAACGAGAATTTTAACCCAGCTTAAAAATGTTTGATATCGATGATACTCGGCACTATTATGAAAACAAACATCATTTTGATTATAATAGCTGTGGCAGAAAGCGCGATTTCGAATGTCGACATTGATAATTTTTCTGAAAATTTTTCTATGTCCCAGAATTCAACGAAATTTTACCCAGCTTAAATATGTCTGATATCGATGATACTCGGCACTATTATGAAAACAAACATCATTTTGATTATAATAGATGTGGCAGAAAGCGCGATTTCGAATGTTGATATTTGAGAATTTTCAGAGTCGTCTGTTCAACGAGATTTTTAACCCAGCTTAAAAATGTCTGATATCGATGATACTCGGCACTATTATGAAAACAAACATCATTTTGATTATAATAGCTGTGGCAGAAAGCGCGATTTCGAATGTTGATATTTGAGAATTTTTAGAGCCGTCAGATCAACGAGATTTTTAATCCAGCTTAAAAATGTTTGATATCGATGATACTCGGCACTATAATGAAAACAAACATCATTTTGATTATAATAGCTGTGGCAGAAAGCGCGATTTCGAATGTTGATATTTGAGAATTTTTATAGTCGTCAGATCAACGAGAATTTTAACCCAGCTTAAAAATGTTTGATATCGATGATACTCGTCACTATAATGAAAACAAACATCATTTTGATTATAATAGCTGTGGCAGAAAGCGCGATTTCGAATGTTGATATTTGAGAATTTTTATAGTCGTCAGATCAACGAGAATTTTAACCCAGCTTAAAAATGTTTGATATCGATGATACTCGGCACTATTATGAAAACAAACATCATTTTGATTATAATAGCTGTGGCAGAAAGCGCGATTTCGAATGTCGACATTGATAATTTTTCTGAAAATTTTTCTATGTCCAAGAATTCAACGAAATTTTACCCAGCTTAAATATGTCTGATATCGATGATACTCGGCACTATTATGAAAACTAACATCATTTTGATTATAATAGCTGTGGCAGAAAGAGCGATTTCGAATGTTGATATTTGAGAATTTTTATAGTCGTCAGATCAACGAGAATTTTAACCCAGCTTAAAAATGTTTGATATCGATGATACTCGGCACTATTATGAAAACAAACATCATTTTGATTATAATAGCTGTGGCAGAAAGCGCGATTTCGAATGTTGATATTTGAGAATTTTTATAGTCGTCAGATCAACGAGATTTTTAACCCAGCTTAAAAATGTTTGATATCGATGATACTCGGCACTATTATGAAAACTAACATCATTTTGATTATAATAGCTGTGGCAGAAAGCGCGATTTCGAATGTCGACATTGAAAATTTTTCTGAAAATTTTTATATGTCCGAGAATTCAACGAAATTTACCCAGCTTAAAAATGTCTGATATCGATGATACTGGGCACTATTATGAAAACAAACATCATTTTGATTATAATAGCTGTGGCAGAAAGCGCGATTTCGAATGTTGATATTTGAGAATTTTTATAGTCGTCAGATCAACGAGAATTTTAACCCAGCTTAAAAATGTTTGATATCGATGATACTCGGCACTATTATGAAAACAAACATCATTTTGATTATAATAGCTGTGGCAGAAAGAGCGATTTCGTATGTTGATATTTGAGAATTTTTATAGTCGTCAGATCAACGAGAATTTTAACCCAGCTTAAAAATGTTTGATATCGATGATACTCGGCACTATTATGAAAACAAACATCATTTTGATTATAATAGCTGTGGCAGAAAGCGCGATTTCGAATGTTGATATTTGAGAATTTTTATAGTCGTCAGATCAACGAGAATTTTAACCCAGCTTAAAAATGTTTGATATCGATGATACTCGGCACTATTATGAAAACAAACATCATTTTGATTATAATAGCTGTGGCAGAAAGCGCGATTTCGAATGTTGATATTTGAGAATTTTTATAGTCGTCAGATCAACGAGAATTTTAACCCAGCTTAAAAATGTTTGATATCGATGATACTCGGCACTATTATGAAAACAAACATCATTTTGATTATAATAGCTGTGGCAGAAAGCGCGATTTCGAATGTCGACATTGAAAATTTTTCTGAAAATATTTCTATGTCCCAGAATTCAACGAAATTTTACCCAGCTTAAATATGTCTGATATCGATGATACTCGGCACTATTATGAAAACAAACATCATTTTGATTATAATAGCTGTGGCAGAAAGCGCGATTTCGAATGTCGACATTGAACATTTTTCTGAAAATTTTTCTATGTCCCAGAATTCAACGAAATTTTACCCAGCTTAAATATGTCTGATATCGATGATACTCGGCACTATTATGAAAACAAACATCATTTTGATTATAATAGCTGTGGCAGAAAGCGCGATTTCGAATGTCGACATTGAAAATTTTTCTGAAAATATTTCTATGTCCCAGAATTCAACGAAATTTTACCCAGCTTAAATATGTCTGATATCGATGATACTCGGCACTATTATGAAAACAAACATCATTTTGATTATAATAGCTGTGGCAGAAAGCGCGATTTCGAATGTCGACATTGAACATTTTTCTGAAAATTTTTCTATGTCCCAGAATTCAACGAAATTTTACCCAGCTTAAATATGTCTGATATCGATGATACTCGGCACTATTATGAAAACAAACATCATTTTGATTATAATAGCTGTGGCAGAAAGCGCGATTTCGAATGTTAATATTTGAGAATTTTTATAGTCGTCAGATCAACGAGAATTTTAACCCAGCTTAAAAATGTTTGATATCGATGATACTCGGCACTATTATGAAAACAAACATCATTTTGATTATAATAGCTGTGGCAGAAAGCGCGATTTCGAATGTCGACATTGATAATTTTTCTGAAAATTTTTCTATGTCCCAGAATTCAACGAAATTTTACCCAGCTTAAATATGTCTGATATCGATGATACTCGGCACTATTATGAAAACAAACATCATTTTGATTATAATAGATGTGGCAGAAAGCGCGATTTCGAATGTTGATATTTGAGAATTTTCAGAGTCGTCTGTTCAACGAGATTTTTAACCCAGCTTAAAAATGTCTGATATCGATGATACTCGGCACTATTATGAAAGCAAACATCATTTTGATTATAATAGCTGTGGCAGAAAGCGCGATTTCGAATGTTGATATTTGAGAATTTTTAGAGCCGTCAGATCAACGAGATTTTTAATCCAGCTTAAAAATGTTTGATATCGATGATACTCGGCACTATAATGAAAACAAACATCATTTTGATTATAATAGCTGTGGCAGAAAGCGCGATTTCGAATGTCGACATTGATAATTTTTCTGAAAATTTTTCTATGTCCAAGAATTCAACGAAACTTTACCCAGCTTAAATATGTCTGATATCGATGATACTCGGCACTATTATGAAAACTAACATCATTTTGATTATAATAGCTGTGGCAGAAAGCGCGATTTCGAATGTCGACATTGAAAATTTTTCTGAAAATTTTTATATGTCCGAGAATTCAACGAAATTTACCCAGCTTAAAAATGTCTGATATCGATGATACTGGGCACTATTATGAAAACAAACATCATTTTGATTATAATAGCTGTGGCAGAAAGCGCGATTTCGAATGTTGATATTTGAGAATTTTTATAGTCGTCAGATCAACGAGAATTTTAACCCAGCTTAAAAATGTTTGATATCGATGATACTCGGCACTATTATGAAAACAAACATCATTTTGATTATAATAGCTGTGGCAGAAAACGCGATTTCGAATGTTGATATTTGATATTTATTGAATTTGATATTTATAGTCGTCAGATCAACGAGAATTTTAACCCAGCTTAAAAATGTTTGATATCGATGATACTCGGCACTATTATGAAAACAAACATCATTTTGATTATAATAGCTGTGGCAGAAAGCGCGATTTCGAATGTTGATATTTGAGAATTTTTATAGTCGTCAGATCAACGAGAATTTTAACCCAGCTTAAAAATGTTTGATATCGATGATACTCGGCACTATTATGAAAACAAACATCATTTTGATTATAATAGCTGTGGCAGAAAGCGCGATTTCGAATGTTGATATTTGAGAATTTTTATAGTCGTCAGATCAACGAGAATTTTAACCCAGCTTAAAAATGTTTGATATCGATGATACTCGGCACTATTATGAAAACAAACATCATTTTGATTATAATAGCTGTGGCAGAAAGCGCGATTTCGAATGTTGATATTTGAGAATTTTTATAGTCGTCAGATCAACGAGATTTTTAACCCAGCTTAAAAATGTTTGATATCGATGATACTCGGCACTATAATGAAAACAAACATCATTTTGATTATAATAGCTGTGGCAGAAAGCGCGATTTCGAATGTCGACATTGAAAATTTTTCTGAAAATATTTCTATGTCCCAGAATTCAACGAAATTTTACCCAGCTTAAATATGTCTGATATCGATGATACTCGGCACTATTATGAAAACAAACATCATTTTGATTATAATAGCTGTGGCAGAAAGCGCGATTTCGAATGTCGACATTGAACATTTTTCTGAAAATTTTTCTATGTCCAAGAATTCAACGAAATTTTACCCAGCTTAAATATGTTTGATATCGATGTTACTCGGCACTATTATGAAAACAAACATCATTTTGATTATTATAGCTGTGGCAGAAAGCGCGTTTTCGAATGTCGATATTTGAGAGTTTTCAGTGTCGTCAGTTCAACGAGATTTTTAACCCAGCTTAAAAATGCCTGATATCGATGATACTCGGCACTATTATGAAAACAAACATCATTTTCATTATAATAGCTGTGGCAGAAAGCGTGATTTCGAATGTCGACATTGATAATTTTTCTGAAAATTTTTCTATGTCCAAGAATTCAACGAAATTTTACCCAGCTTTAATATGTCTGATATCGATGATACTCGGCACTATTATGAAAACTAACATCATTTTGATTATAATAGCTGTGGCAGAAAGCGCGATTTCGAATGTTGATATTTGAGAATTTTTATAGTCGTCAGATCAACGAGAATTTTAACGGAGCTTAAAAATGTTTGATATCGATGATACTCGGCACTATAATGAAAACAAACATCATTTTGATTATAATAGCTGTGGCAGAAAGCGCGATTTCGAATGTCGACATTGAAAATTTTTCTGAAAATTTTTCTATGTCCAAGAATTCAACGAAATTTTACCCAGCTTAAATATGTTTGATATCGATGATACTCGGCACTATTATGAAAACAAACATCATTTTGATTATAATAGCTGTGGCAGAAAGCGCGATTTCGAATGTCGACATCGAAAATTTTTCTGAAAATATTTCTATGTCCAAGAATTCAACGAAATTTTACCCAGCTTAAATATGTTTGATATCGATGATACTCGGCACTATTATCAAAACAAACATCATTTTGATTATTATAGCTGTGGCAGAAAGCGCGTTTTCGAATGTCGATATTTGAGAGTTTTCAGTGTCGTCAGTTCAACGAGATTTTTAACCCAGCTTAAAAATGCCTGATATCGATGATACTCGGCACTATTATGAAAACAAACATCATTTTGATTATTATAGCTGTGGCAGAAAGCGCGATTTCGAATGTTGATATTTGAGAATTTTTATAGTCGTCAGATCAACGAGAATTTTAACCCAGCTTAAAAATGTTTGATATCGATGATACTCGGCACTATTATGAAAACAAACATCATTTTGATTATAATAGCTGTGGCAGAAAGCGCGATTTCGAATGTTGATATTTGAGAATTTTTATAGTCGTCAGATCAACGAGATTTTTAACCCAGCTTAAAAATGTTTGATATCGATGATACTCGGCACTATAATGAAAACAAACATCATTTTGATTATAATAGCTGTGGCAGAAAGCGCGATTTCGAATGTCGACATTGAAAATTTTTCTGAAAATATTTCTATGTCCCAGAATTCAACGAAATTTTACCCAGCTTAAATATGTCTGATATCGATGATACTCGGCACTATTATGAAAACAAACATCATTTTGATTATAATAGCTGTGGCAGAAAGCGCGATTTCGAATGTCGACATTGAACATTTTTCTGAAAATTTTTCTATGTCCCAGAATTCAACGAAATTTTACCCAGCTTAAATATGTCTGATATCGATGATACTCGGCACTATTATGAAAACAAACATCATTTTGATTATAATAGCTGTGGCAGAAAGCGCGATTTCGAATGTTAATATTTGAGAATTTTTATAGTCGTCAGATCAACGAGAATTTTAACCCAGCTTAAAAATGTTTGATATCGATGATACTCGGCACTATTATGAAAACAAACATCATTTTGATTATAATAGCCGTGGCAGAAAGCGCGATTTCGAATGTCGACATTGATAATTTTTCTGAAAATTTTTCTATGTCCCAGAATTCAACGAAATTTTACCCAGCTTAAATATGTCTGATATCGATGATACTCGGCACTATTATGAAAACAAACATCATTTTGATTATAATAGATGTGGCAGAAAGCGCGATTTCGAATGTTGATATTTGAGAATTTTCAGAGTCGTCTGTTCAACGAGATTTTTAACCCAGCTTAAAAATGTCTGATATCGATGATACTCGGCACTATTATGAAAGCAAACATCATTTTGATTATAATAGCTGTGGCAGAAAGCGCGATTTCGAATGTTGATATTTGAGAATTTTTAGAGCCGTCAGATCAACGAGATTTTTAATCCAGCTTAAAAATGTTTGATATCGATGATACTCGGCACTATAATGAAAACAAACATCATTTTGATTATAATAGCTGTGGCAGAAAGCGCGATTTCGAATGTCGACATTGATAATTTTTCTGAAAATTTTTCTATGTCCAAGAATTCAACGAAACTTTACCCAGCTTAAATATGTCTGATATCGATGATACTCGGCACTATTATGAAAACTAACATCATTTTGATTATAATAGCTGTGGCAGAAAGCGCGATTTCGAATGTCGACATTGAAAATTTTTCTGAAAATTTTTATATGTCCGAGAATTCAACGAAATTTACCCAGCTTAAAAATGTCTGATATCGATGATACTGGGCACTATTATGAAAACAAACATCATTTTGATTATAATAGCTGTGGCAGAAAGCGCGATTTCGAATGTTGATATTTGAGAATTTTTATAGTCGTCAGATCAACGAGAATTTTAACCCAGCTTAAAAATGTTTGATATCGATGATACTCGGCACTATTATGAAAACAAACATCATTTTGATTATAATAGCTGTGGCAGAAAGCGCGATTTCGAATGTTGATATTTGAGAATTTTTATAGTCGTCAGATCAACGAGAATTTTAACACAGCTTAAAAATGTTTGATATCGATGATACTCGGCACTATTATGAAAACAAACATCATTTTGATTATAATAGCTGTGGCAGAAAGCGCGATTTCGAATGTTGATATTTGAGAATTTTTATAGTCGTCAGATCAACGAGAATTTTAACCCAGCTTAAAAATGTTTGATATCGATGATACTCGGCACTATTATGAAAACAAACATCATTTTGATTATAATAGCTGTGGCAGAAAGCGCGATTTCGAATGTTGATATTTGAGAATTTTTATAGTCGTCAGATCAACGAGATTTTTAACCCAGCTTAAAAATGTTTGATATCGATGATACTCGGCACTATAATGAAAACAAACATCATTTTGATTATAATAGCTGTGGCAGAAAGCGCGATTTCGAATGTCGACATTGAGATTTTTAACCCAGCTTAAAAATGCCTGATATCGATGATACTCGGCACTATTATGAAAACAAACATCATTTTGATTATTATAGCTGTGGCAGAAAGCGCGATTTCGAATGTTGATATTTGAGAATTTTTATAGTCGTCAGATCAACGAGAATTTTAACCCAGCTTAAAAATGTTTGATATCGATGATACTCGGCACTATAATGAAAACAAACATCATTTTGATTATAATAGCTGTGGCAGAAAGCGCGATTTCGAATGTTGATATTTGAGAATTTTTATAGTCGTCAGATCAACGAGAATTTTAACCCAGCTTAAAAATGTTTGATATCGATGATACTCGGCACTATTATGAAAACAAACATCATTTTGATTATAATAGCTGTGGCAGAAAGCGCGATTTCGAATGTTGATATTTGAGAATTTTTATAGTCGTCAGATCAACGAGAATTTTAACCCAGCTTAAAAATGTTTGATATCGATGATACTCGGCACTATTATGAAAACAAACATCATTTTGATTATAATAGCTGTGGCAGAAAGCGCGATTTCGAATGTCGACATTGATAATTTTTCTGAAAATTTTTCTATGTCCAAGAATTCAACGAAATTTTACCCAGCTTAAATATGTCTGATATCGATGATACTCGGCACTATTATGAAAACTAACATCATTTTGATTATAATAGCTGTGGCAGAAAGCGCGATTTCGAATGTCGACATTGAAAATTTTTCTGAAAATTTTTCTATGTCCAAGAATTCAACGAAATTTTACCCAGCTTAAATATGTTTGATATCGATGATACTCGGCACTATTATGAAAACAAACATCATTTTGATTATAATAGCTGTGGCAGAAAGCGCGATTTCGAATGTCGACATTGATAATTTTTCTGAAAATTTTTATATGTCCAAGAATTCAACGAAATTTTACCCAGCTTAAATATGTCTGATATCGATGATACTCTGCACTATTATGAAAACTAACATCATTTTGATTATAATAGCTGTGGCAGAAAGCGCGATTTCGAATGTCGACATTGAAAATTTTTCTGAAAATTTTTATATGTCCGAGAATTCAACGAAATTTACTCAGCTTAAAAATGTCTGATATCGATGATACTGGGCACTATTATGAAAACAAACATCATTTTGATTATAATAGCTATGGCAGAAAGCGCGATTTCGAATGTTGATATTTGAGAATTTTTATAGTCGTCAGATCAACGAGAATTTTAACCCAGCTTAAAAATGTTTGATATCGATGATACTCGGCACTATTATGAAAACAAACATCATTTTGATTATAATAGCTGTGGCAGAAAGCGCGATTTCGAATGTTGATATTTGAGAATTTTTATAGTCGTCAGATCAACGAGAATTTTAACCCAGCTTAAAAATGTTTGATATCGATGATACTCGGCACTATTATGAAAACAAACATCATTTTGATTATAATAGCTGTGGCAGAAAGCGCGATTTCGAATGTTGATATTTGAGAATTTTTATAGTCGTCAGATCAACGAGGTTTTTAACCCAGCTTAAAAATGTTTGATATCGATGATACTCGGCACTATAATGAAAACAAAGATCATTTTGATTATAATAGCTGTGGCAGAAAGCGCGATTTCGAATGTCGACATTGAAAATTTTTCTGAAAATATTTCTATGTCCCAGAATTCAACGAAATTTTACCCAGCTTAAATATGTCTGATATCGATGATACTCGGCACTATTATGAAAACAAACATCATTTTGATTATAATAGCTGTGGCAGAAAGCGCGATTTCGAATGTCGACATTGAACATTTTTCTGAAAATATTTCTATGTCCAAGAATTCAACGAAATTTTACCCAGCTTAAATATGTTTGATATCGATGATACTCGGCACTATTATGAAAACAAACATCATTTTGATTATAATAGCTGTGGCAGAAAGCGCGATTTCGAATGTCGACATTGAAAATTTTTCTGAAAATTTTTCTATGTCCAAGAATTCAACGAAATTTTACCCAGCTTAAATATGTTTGATATCGATGATACTCGGCACTATTATGAAAACAAACATCATTTTGATTATAATAGCTGTGGCAGAAAGCGCGATTTCGAATGTCGACATTGATAATTTTTCTGAAAATTTTTATATGTCCAAGAATTCAACGAAATTTTACCCAGCTTAAATATGTCTGATATCGATGATACTCTGCACTATTATGAAAACTAACATCATTTTGATTATAATAGCTGTGGCAGAAAGCGCGATTTCGAATGTCGACATTGAAAATTTTTCTGAAAATTTTTATATGTCCGAGAATTCAACGAAATTTACTCAGCTTAAAAATGTCTGATATCGATGATACTGGGCACTATTATGAAAACAAACATCATTTTGATTATAATAGCTATGGCAGAAAGCGCGATTTCGAATGTTGATATTTGAGAATTTTTATAGTCGTCAGATCAACGAGAATTTTAACCCAGCTTAAAAATGTTTGATATCGATGATACTCGGCACTATTATGAAAACAAACATCATTTTGATTATAATAGCTGTGGCAGAAAGCGCGATTTCGAATGTTGATATTTGAGAATTTTTATAGTCGTCAGATCAACGAGAATTTTAACCCAGCTTAAAAATGTTTGATATCGATGATACTCGGCACTATTATGAAAACAAACATCATTTTGATTATAATAGCTGTGGCAGAAAGCGCGATTTCGAATGTTGATATTTGAGAATTTTTATAGTCGTCAGATCAACGAGGTTTTTAACCCAGCTTAAAAATGTTTGATATCGATGATACTCGGCACTATAATGAAAACAAAGATCATTTTGATTATAATAGCTGTGGCAGAAAGCGCGATTTCGAATGTCGACATTGAAAATTTTTCTGAAAATATTTCTATGTCCCAGAATTCAACGAAATTTTACCCAGCTTAAATATGTCTGATATCGATGATACTCGGCACTATTATGAAAACAAACATCATTTTGATTATAATAGCTGTGGCAGAAAGCGCGATTTCGAATGTCGACATTGAACATTTTTCTGAAAATATTTCTATGTCCAAGAATTCAACGAAATTTTACCCAGCTTAAATATGTTTGATATCGATGATACTCGGCACTATTATGAAAACAAACATCATTTTGATTATAATAGCTGTGGCAGAAAGCGCGATTTCGAATGTCGACATCGAAAATTTTTCTGAAAATATTTCTATGTCCAAGAATTCAACGAAATTTTACCCAGCTTAAATATGTTTGATATCGATGATACTCGGCACTATTATGAAAACAAACATCATTTTGATTATTATAGCTGTGGCAGAAAGCGCGTTTTCGAATGTCGATATTTGAGAGTTTTCAGTGTCGTCAGTTCAACGAGATTTTTAACCCAGCTTAAAAATGCCTGATATCGATGATACTCGGCACTATTATGAAAACAAACATCATTTTCATTATAATAGCTGTGGCAGAAAGCGTGATTTCGAATGTCGACATTGAAAATTTTTCTGAAAATTTTTCTATGTCCAAGAATTCAACGAAATTTTACCCAGCTTAAATATGTTTGATATCGATGATACTCGGCACTATTATGAAAACAAACATCATTTTGATTATAATAGCTGTGGCAGAAAGCGCGATTTCGAATGTCGACATCGAAAATTTTTCTGAAAATATTTCTATGTCCAAGAATTCAACGAAATTTTACCCAGCTTAAATATGTTTGATATCGATGATACTCGGCACTATTATGAAAACAAACATCATTTTGATTATTATAGCTGTGGCAGAAAGCGCGTTTTCGAATGTCGATATTTGAGAGTTTTCAGTGTCGTCAGTTCAACGAGATTTTTAACCCAGCTTAAAAATGCCTAATATCGATGATACTCGGCACTATTATGAAAACAAACATCATTTTGATTATTATAGCTGTGGCAGAAAGCGCGATTTCGAATGTCGACATTGATAATTTTTCTGAAAATTTTTCTATGTCCAAGAATTCAACGAAATTTTACCCAGCTTAAATATGTCTGATATCGATGATACTCGGCACTATTATGAAAACTAACATCATTTTGATTATAATAGCTGTGGCAGAAAGAGCGATTTCGAATGTCGACATTGAAAATTTTTCTGAAAATTTTTCTATGTCCAAGAATTCAACGAAATTTTACCCAGCTTAAAAATGTCTGATATCGATGATACTGGGCACTATTATGAAAACAAACATCATTTTGATTATAATAGCTGTGGCAGAAAGCGCGATTTCGAATGTTGATATTTGAGAATTTTTATAGTCGTCAGATCAACGAGAATTTTAACCCAGCTTAAAAATGTTTGATATCGATGATACTCGGCACTATTATGAAAACAAACATCATTTTGATTATAATAGCTGTGGCAGAAAGCGCGATTTCGAATGTTGATATTTGAGAATTTTTATAGTCGTCAGATCAACGAGAATTTTAACCCAGCTTAAAAATGTTTGATATCGATGATACTCGGCACTATTATGAAAACAAACATCATTTTGATTATAATAGCTGTGGCAGAAAGCGCGATTTCGAATGTTGATATTTGAGAATTTTTATAGTCGTCAGATCAACGAGAATTTTAACCCAGCTTAAAAATGTTTGATATCGATGATACTCGGCACTATTATGAAAACAAACATCATTTTGATTATAATAGCTGTGGCAGAAAGCGCGATTTCGAATGTCGACATTGATAATTTTTCTGAAAATTTTTCTATGTCCAAGAATTCAACGAAATTTTACCCAGCTTAAATATGTCTGATATCGATGATACTCGGCACTATTATGAAAACTAACATCATTTTGATTATAATAGCTGTGGCAGAAAGCGCGATTTCGAATGTCGACATTGAAAATTTTTCTGAAAATTTTTCTATGTCCAAGAATTCAACGAAATTTTACCCAGCTTAAATATGTTTGATATCGATGATACTCGGCACTATTATGAAAACAAACATCATTTTGATTATAATAGCTGTGGCAGAAAGCGCGATTTCGAATGTCGACATTGATAATTTTTCTGAAAATTTTTATATGTCCAAGAATTCAACGAAATTTTACCCAGCTTAAATATGTCTGATATCGATGATACTCTGCACTATTATGAAAACTAACATCATTTTGATTATAATAGCTGTGGCAGAAAGCGCGATTTCGAATGTTGATATTTGAGAATTTTTATAGTCGTCAGATCAACGAGAATTTTAACCCAGCTTAAAAATGTTTGATATCAATGATACTCGGCACTATTATGAAAACAAACATCATTTTGATTATAATAGCTGTGGCAGAAAGCGCGATTTCGAATGTTGATATTTGAGAATTTTTATAGTCGTCAGATCAACGAGAATTTTAACCCAGCTTAAAAATGTTTGATATCGATGATACTCGGCACTATTATGAAAACAAACATCATTTTGATTATAATAGCTGTGGCAGAAAGCGCGATTTCGAATGTTGATATTTGAGAATTTTTATAGTCGTCAGATCAACGAGAATTTTAACCCAGCTTAAAAATGTTTGATATCAATGATACTCGGCACTATTATGAAAACAAACATCATTTTGATTATAATAGCTGTGGCAGAAAGCGCGATTTCGAATGTTGATATTTGAGAATTTTTATAGTCGTCAGATCAACGAGAATTTTAACCCAGCTTAAAAATGTTTGATATCGATGATACTCGGCACTATTATGAAAACAAACATCTTTTTGATTATAATAGCTGTGGCAGAAAGCGCGATTTCGAATGTTGATATTTGAGAATTTTTATAGTCGTCAGATCAACGAGAATTTTAACCCAGCTTAAAAATGTTTGATATCGATGATACTCGGCACTATTATGAAAACAAACATCATTTTGATTATAATAGCTGTGGCAGAAAGCGCGATTTCGAATGTTGATATTTGAGAATTTTTATAGTCGTCAGATCAACGAGATTTTTAACCCAGCTTAAAAATGTTTGATATCGATGATACTCGGCACTATAATGAAAACAAACATCATTTTGATTATAATAGCTGTGGCAGAAAGCGCGATTTCGAATGTCGACATTGAAAATTTTTCTGAAAATATTTCTATGTCCCAGAATTCAACGAAATTTTACCCAGCTTAAATATGTCTGATATCGATGATACTCGGCACTATTATGAAAACAAACATCATTTTGATTATAATAGCTGTGGCAGAAAGCGCGATTTCGAATGTCGACATTGAACATTTTTCTGAAAATTTTTCTATGTCCCAGAATTCAACGAAATTTTACCCAGCTTAAATATGTCTGATATCGATGATACTCGGCACTATTATGAAAACAAACATCATTTTGATTATAATAGCTGTGGCAGAAAGCGCGATTTCGAATGTTAATATTTGAGAATTTTTATAGTCGTCAGATCAACGAGAATTTTAACCCAGCTTAAAAATGTTTGATATCGATGATACTCGGCACTATTGTGAAAACAAACATCATTTTGATTATAATAGCTGTGGCAGAAAGCGCGATTTCGAATGTCGACATTGATAATTTTTCTGAAAATTTTTCTATGTCCCAGAATTCAACGAAATTTTACCCAGCTTAAATATGTCTGATATCGATGATACTCGGCACTATTATGAAAACAAACATCATTTTGATTATAATAGATGTGGCAGAAAGCGCGATTTCGAATGTTGATATTTGAGAATTTTTATAGTCGTCAGATCAACGAGAATTTTAACCCAGCTTAAAAATGTTTGATATCGATGATACTCGGCACTATTATGAAAACAAACATCATTTTGATTATAATAGCTGTGGCAGAAAGCGCGATTTCGAATGTTGATATTTGAGAATTTTTATAGTCGTCAGATCAACGAGAATTTTAACCCAGCTTAAAAATGTTTGATATCGATGATACTCGGCACTATTATGAAAACAAACATCATTTTGATTATAATAGCTGTGGCAGAAAGCGCGATTTCGAATGTTGATATTTGAGAATTTTTATAGTCGTCAGATCAACGAGAATTTTAACCCAGCTTAAAAATGTTTGATATCGATGATACTCGGCACTATTATGAAAACAAACATCATTTTGATTATAATAGCTGTGGCAGAAAGCGCGATTTCGAATGTCGACATTGATAATTTTTCTGAAAATTTTTCTATGTCCAAGAATTCAACGAAATTTTACCCAGCTTAAATATGTCTGATATCGATGATACTCGGCACTATTATGAAAACTAACATCATTTTGATTATAATAGCTGTGGCAGAAAGCGCGATTTCGAATGTCGACATTGAAAATTTTTCTGAAAATTTTTCTATGTCCAAGAATTCAACGAAATTTTACCCAGCTTAAATATGTTTGATATCGATGATACTCGGCACTATTATGAAAACAAACATCATTTTGATTATAATAGCTGTGGCAGAAAGCGCGATTTCGAATGTCGACATTGATAATTTTTCTGAAAATTTTTATATGTCCAAGAATTCAACGAAATTTTACCCAGCTTAAATATGTCTGATATCGATGATACTCTGCACTATTATGAAAACTAACATCATTTTGATTATAATAGCTGTGGCAGAAAGCGCGATTTCGAATGTCGACATTGAAAATTTTTCTGAAAATTTTTATATGTCCGAGAATTCAACGAAATTTACCCAGCTTAAAAATGTCTGATATCGATGATACTGGGCACTATTATGAAAACAAACATCATTTTGATTATAATAGCTGTGGCAGAAAGCGCGATTTCGAATGTTGATATTTGAGAATTTTTATAGTCGTCAGATCAACGAGAATTTTAACCCAGCTTAAAAATGTTTGATATCGATGATACTCGGCACTATTATGAAAACAAACATCATTTTGATTATAATAGCTGTGGCAGAAAGCGCGATTTCGAATGTTGATATTTGAGAATTTTTATAGTCGTCAGATCAACGAGAATTTTAACCCAGCTTAAAAATGTTTGATATCAATGATACTCGGCACTATTATGAAAACAAACATCATTTTGATTATAATAGCTGTGGCAGAAAGCGCGATTTCGAATGTTGATATTTGAGAATTTTTATAGTCGTCAGATCAACGAGAATTTTAACCCAGCTTAAAAATGTTTGATATCGATGATACTCGGCACTATTATGAAAACAAACATCATTTTGATTATAATAGCTGTGGCAGAAAGCGCGATTTCGAATGTTGATATTTGAGAATTTTTATAGTCGTCAGATCAACGAGAATTTTAACCCAGCTTAAAAATGTTTGATATCGATGATACTCGGCACTATTATGAAAACAAACATCATTTTGATTATAATAGCTGTGGCAGAAAGCGCGATTTCGAATGTTGATATTTGAGAATTTTTATAGTCGTCAGATCAACGAGAATTTTAACCCAGCTTAAAAATGTTTGATATCGATGATACTCGGCACTATAATGAAAACAAACATCATTTTGATTATAATAGCTGTGGCAGAAAGCGCGATTTCGAATGTCGACATTGAAAATTTTTCTGAAAATATTTCTATGTCCCAGAATTCAACGAAATTTTACCCAGCTTAAATATGTCTGATATCGATGATACTCGGCACTATTATGAAAACAAACATCATTTTGATTATAATAGCTGTGGCAGAAAGCGCGATTTCGAATGTCGACATTGAACATTTTTCTGAAAATTTTTCTATGTCCCAGAATTCAACGAAATTTTACCCAGCTTAAATATGTCTGATATCGATGATACTCGGCACTATTATGAAAACAAACATCATTTTGATTATAATAGCTGTGGCAGAAAGCGCGATTTCGAATGTTAATATTTGAGAATTTTTATAGTCGTCAGATCAACGAGAATTTTAACCCAGCTTAAAAATGTTTGATATCGATGATACTCGGCACTATTGTGAAAACAAACATCATTTTGATTATAATAGCTGTGGCAGAAAGCGCGATTTCGAATGTCGACATTGATAATTTTTCTGAAAATTTTTCTATGTCCCAGAATTCAACGAAATTTTACCCAGCTTAAATATGTCTGATATCGATGATACTCGGCACTATTATGAAAACAAACATCATTTTGATTATAATAGATGTGGCAGAAAGCGCGATTTCGAATGTTGATATTTGAGAATTTTCAGAGTCGTCTGTTCAACGAGATTTTTAACCCAGCTTAAAAATGTCTGATATCGATGATACTAGGCACTATTATGAAAGCAAACATCATTTTGATTATAATAGCTGTGGCAGAAAGCGCGATTTCGAATGTTGATATTTGAGAATTTTTAGAGCCGTCAGATCAACGAGATTTTTAATCCAGCTTAAAAATGTTTGATATCGATGATACTCGGCACTATAATGAAAACAAACATCATTTTGATTATAATAGCTGTGGCAGAAAGCGCGATTTCGAATGTCGACATTGATAATTTTTCTGAAAATTTTTCTATGTCCAAGAATTCAACGAAACTTTACCCAGCTTAAATATGTCTGATATCGATGATACTCGGCACTATTATGAAAACTAACATCATTTTGATTATAATAGCTGTGGCAGAAAGCGCGATTTCGAATGTCGACATTGAAAATTTTTCTGAAAATTTTTATGTCCGAGAATTCAACGAAATTTACCCAGCTTAAAAATGTCTGATATCGATGATACTGGGCACTATTATGAAAACAAACATCATTTTGATTATAATAGCTGTGGCAGAAAGCGCGATTTCGAATGTTGATATTTGAGAATTTTTATAGTCGTCAGATCAACGAGAATTTTAACCCAGCTTAAAAATGTTTGATATCGATGATACTCGGCACTATTATGAAAACAAACATCATTTTGATTATAATAGCTGTGGCAGAAAGCGCGATTTCGAATGTTGATATTTGAGAATTTTTATAGTCGTCAGATCAACGAGAATTTTAACCCAGCTTAAAAATGTTTGATATCGATGATACTCGGCACTATTATGAAAACAAACATCATTTTGATTATAATAGCTGTGGCAGAAAGCGCGATTTCGAATGTTGATATTTGAGAATTTTTATAGTCGTCAGATCAACGAGAATTTTAACCCAGCTTAAAAATGTTTGATATCGATGATACTCGGCACTATTATGAAAACAAACATCATTTTGATTATAATAGCTGTGGCAGAAAGCGCGATTTCGAATGTTGATATTTGAGAATTTTTATAGTCGTCAGATCAACGAGAATTTTAACCCAGCTTAAAAATGTTTGATATCGATGATACTCGGCACTATTATGAAAACAAACATCATTTTGATTATAATAGCTGTGGCAGAAAGCGCGATTTCGAATGTTGATATTTGAGAATTTTTATAGTCGTCAGATCAACGAGATTTTTAACCCAGCTTAAAAATGTTTGATATCGATGATACTCGGCACTATAATGAAAACAAACATCATTTTGATTATAATAGCTGTGGCAGAAAGCGCGAT
>JBCDWJ010000057.1:0-49000 GCA_039766575.1 Serrognathus titanus
ACATCATTTTGATTATAATAGCTGTGGCAGAAAGCGCGATTTCGAATGTCGACATTGATAATTTTTCTGAAAATTTTTCTATGTCCCAGAATTCAACGAAATTTTACCCAGCTTAAATATGTCTGATATCGATGATACTCGGCACTATAATGAAAACAAACATCATTTTGATTATAATAGCTGTGGCAGAAAGCGCGATTTCGAATGTCGACATTGATAATTTTTCTGAAAATTTTTCTATGTCCCAGAATTCAACGAAATTTTACCCAGCTTTAATATGTCTGATATCGATGATACTCGGCACTATTATGAAAACAAACATCATTTTGATTATAATAGCTGTGGCAGAAAGCGCGATTTCGAATGTTGATATTTGAGAATTTTTATAGTCGTCAGATCAACGAGAATTTTAACCCAGCTTAAAAATGTTTGATATCGATGATACTCGGCACTATAATGAAAACAAACATCATTTTGATTATAATAGCTGTGGCAGAAAGCGCGATTTCGAATGACGACATTGATAATTTTTCTGAAAATTTTTCTAAGTCCAAGAATTCAACGAAATTTCACCCAGCTTAAATATGTCTGATATCGATGATACTCGGCACTATTATGAAAACAAACATCATTTTGATTATAATAGCTGTGGCAGAAAGCGCGATTTCGAATGTCGACATTGATAATTTTTCTAAAAATTTTTCTATGTCCAAGAATTCAACGAAATTTTACCCAGCTTAAAAATGTCTGATATCGATGATACTCGGCACTATTATGAAAACAAACATCATTTTGATTATAATAGCTGTGGCAGAAAGCGCGATTTCGAATGTTGATATTTGAGAATTTTTATAGTCGTCAGATCAACGAGAATTTTAACCCAGCTTAAAAATGTTTGATATCGATGATACTCGGCACTATAATGAAAACAAACATCATTTTGATTATAATAGCTGTGGCAGAAAGCGCGATTTCGAATGACGACATTGATAATTTTTCTAAGTCCAAGAATTCAACGAAATTTCACCCAGCTTAAATATGTCTGATATCGATTATACTAGGCACTATTATGAAAACAAACATCATTTTGATTATAATAGCTGTGGCAGAAAGCGCGATTTCGAATGTCGACATTGAAAATTTTTCTGAAAATTTTTCTATGTCCCAGAATTCAACGAAATTTTACCCAGCTTAAATATGTCTGATATCGATGATACTCGGCACTATTATGAAAACAAACATCATTTTGATTATAATAGCTGTGGCAGAAAGCGCGATTTCGAATGTTGATATTTGCGAATTTTTATAGTCGTCAGATCAACGAGATTTTTAACCCAGCTTAAAAATGTTTGATATCGATGATACTCGGCACTATAATGAAAACAAACATCATTTTGATTATAATAGCTGTGGCAGAAAGCGCGATTTCGAATGTCGACATCGAAAATTTTTCTGAAAATTTTTCTAAGTCCGAGAATTCAACGAAATTTACCCAGCTTAAAAATGTCTGATATCGATGATACTCGGCACTATTATGAAAACAAACATCATTTTGATTATAATAGCTGTGGCAGAAAGCGCGATTTCGAATGTCGACATTGATAATTTTTCTGAAAATTTTTCTATGTCCCAGAATTCAACGAAATTTTACCCAGCTTAAATATGTCTGATATCGATGATACTCGGCACTATTATGAAAATAAACATCATTTTGATTATTATAGCTGTGGCAGAAAGCGCGTTTTCGAATGTCGATATTTGAGAGTTTTCAGTGTCGTCAGTTCAACGAGATTTTTAACTCAGCTTAAAAATGCCTGATATCGATGATACTCGGCACTATTATGAAAACAAACATCATTTTGATTATAATAGCTGTGGCAGAAAGCGCAATTTCGAATGTCGACATTGATAATTTTTCTGAAAATTTTTCCATGTCCAAGAATTCAACGAAATTTTACCCAGCTTAAATATGTCTGATATCGATGATACTCGGCACTATTATGAAAACTAACATCATTTTGATTATAATAGCTGTGGCAGAAAGCGCGATTTCGAATGTCGATATTGAAAATTTTTCTGAAAATTTTTCTATGTCCAAGAATTCAACGAAATTTTACCCAGCTTAAAAATGTCTGATATCGATGATACTCGGCACTATTATGAAAACATACATCATTTTGATTATAATAGCTGTGGCAGAAAGCGCGATTTCGAATGTCGACATTGATAATTTTTCTGAAAATTTTTCTATGTCCCAGAATTCAACGAAATTTTACCCAGCTTAAATATGTCTGATATCGATGATACTCGGCACTATAATGAAAACAAACATCATTTTGATTATAATAGCTGTGGCAGAAAGCGCGATTTCGAATGTCGACATTGATAATTTTTCTGAAAATTTTTCTATGTCCCAGAATTCAACGAAATTTTACCCAGCTTAAATATGTCTGATATCGATGATACTCGGCACTATTATGAAAACAAACATCATTTTGATTATAATAGCTGTGGCAGAAAGCGCGATTTCGAATGTTGATATTTGAGAATTTTCAGAGTCGTCTGTTCAACGAGATTTTTAACCCAGCTTAAAAATGTCTGATATCGATGATACTCGGCACTATTATGAAAACAAACATCATTTTGATTATAATAGCTGTGGCAGAAAGCGCGATTTCGAATGTCGACATTGATAATTTTTCTGAAAATTTTTCTATGTCCCAGAATTCAACGAAATTTTACCCAGCTTAAATATGTCTGATATCGATGATACTCGGCACTATAATGAAAACAAACATCATTTTGATTATAATAGCTGTGGCAGAAAGCGCGATTTCGAATGTCGACATTGATAATTTTTCTGAAAATTTTTCTGTGTCCAAGAATTCAACGAAATTTTACCCAGCTTAAATATGTCTGATATCGATGATACTCGGCACTATTATGAAAACTAACATCATTTTGATTATAATAGCTGTGGCAGAAAGCGCGATTTCGAATGTCGACATCGAAAATTTTTCTGAAAATTTTTCTAAGTCCGAGAATTCAACGAAATTTACCCAGCTTAAAAATGTCTGATATCGATGATACTCGGCACTATTATGAAAACAAACATCATTTTGATTATAATAGCTGTGGCAGAAAGCGCGATTTCGAATGTCGACATTGATAATTTCTCTGAAAATTTTTCTATGTCCCAGAATTCAACGAAATTTTACCCAGCTTAAATATGTCTGATATCGATGATACTCGGCACTATTATGAAAACAAACATCATTTTGATTATAATAGCTGTGGCAGAAAGCGCGATTATAATCAAAATGATGTTTGTTTTCATAATAGTGCCGAGTATCATCGATATCAAACATTTTTAAGCTGGGTTAAAATTCTCGTTGATCTGACGACTATAAAAATTCGCAAATATCAACATTCGAAATCGCGCTTTCTGCCACAGCTACTATAATCAAAATGATGTTTGTTTTCATAATAGTGCCGAGTATCATCGATATCAGACATATTTAAGCTGGGTAAAATTTCGTTGAATTCTGGGACATAGAAATATTTTCAGAAAAATTTTCAATGTCGACATTCGAAATCGCGCTTTCTGCCACAGCTATTATAATGAAGGTAGCTTCTTGCCCGGTGAAATTGTTTGATAAATTATCTCAAACGGACACTGGAAAACAGCACAAATGCTCGACGTTTCACTATCGCTTGATAGTTTCTTCAGGAGTGAAAATGTCAAATTAAATAAACAAGTTGTCAAGTAAAAAAATAAATAAAGTTGTTAAGGGAAACTAAAACTGAAAAAACTTTTTTTTTTTTTTTTTATAATATAATATTAAAAATTGACAGATCTATATCTTACTTAACGAATCTAAAAAACTACAAAATATGTCATTTAAATTATCAAAATCCGTACGTTTATTAACAGAGTTCGATGACATTTTAATTTTACACATTTCTATAAAACGTCTTTTAAAAATATTAGACTCAAAATATAAAATATTAGCATTTTCAAAATCAAAATTATGGCTATTTTCTAATGAATGTTCTACAAGCATTGAATGATTTTGATTAATTTTTTGTATATGATATTTATGTTGGTCTAATCGTTTTTTTAAATTTTGGCTTGTTTCTCCTATATAACAGGAATTACAATTAAAACATTTAATTTCATAAACCACGTTAGGTTGTTTTAATTTTGGTGTTTTGGTTTTTAAATTTGAAAATATATTACTTATATTATTTACAGATTTGCTAGCTAAAATTAAGTTATGTTTTTTGAAAATGTGTTTGAATGTGTTATACAGCGGCTCAATATAAGGTAATGATATGTATTTTTTGGTGTCTGTTTGTTTTACATTATTGTAGATATTTGAATTTTGTAGATATTTAATACGATTTTTAATTACTGATTCTATGAGATTAATTGGATAAGAATTTTGAACAAGAGTTTTCTTAATTAAATTTAAATTGTCGTAAATGAAAAGTTTATCTGAAAGTAAAATAGCTCGATCTGTTAAAGAAATAATTGTTGCAATTTTATAATTTTTGGATGTGTACGAGTGAAAATTAATGTATCTACCTGACCACGTAGGTTTATGAAACCAATTAGTAATTAATTTGTCATTGTATCTGATAATATTTACATCGAGGAAACTTAGCGAATTGTTAATTTCTTTTTCTACAGAAAATTGTAATCTATTATGGAAAGAGTTAAATTTATTTAAAACAAAATCTACTTTATCTGAAGCAACAGCAGACAAAAGCAATGTTACTGTTTTAATTGATAAAAATGACTATTTCTCAAAAGTTCAAACCATGCTATCTGATAATAATACATACGAAGAATTAAACAATGATCCCACTGAAAATTTTCAGCGTAAAACTTTCAAAATTATCAATAAGTTAGAAAAATCTGTTGAAATTAGCAATAATATTGCTAAATCTCTTAAAGTACAGCATCCCATTTTTCCTAAATTATATTGCGTTCCAAAAATTCATAAACCTAATACACCTCTTCGTCCAATAGTTTCTACTATTGGTTCGTCTCTATATTTTTTATCAAAATTTGTTTCAAAAATTATTACTCAAGTTACTAGTAAATCAGAATATTTTATAAAAAATTCTTTTGAACTTGTAAAAAAATTAAGAAATATAGATATACCAAATAACTGCATTATAATTTCCTTAGATGTTGTTTCTTTATTTACTAACATTCCAAAAGAGTTAGCTTTAAAAAGCATTAATGATAGGTGGACAGAGATTAAAGATTTTACAGATATTTCCAAAGATAATTTTTTAGAAATTGTTACTTTATGTTTTGAAACATCTTATTTTGCGTTCAATGATAAATTTTATAGACAGATTTTCGGTACAGCAATGGGTTCTCCTTTATCTCCTGCTTTAGCTGAAATTGTTATGCAAGAACTAGAGAAAAATGTAATTAACTCTTTACCTTTCAATCTAACTTTATATTTTCGTTACGTAGATGATATTTTATTGATTTTACCTTCAGATAAAGTAGATTTTGTTTTAAATAAATTTAACTCTTTCCATAATAGATTACAATTTTCTGTAGAAAAAGAAATTAACAATTCGCTAAGTTTCCTCGATGTAAATATTATCAGATACAATGACAAATTAATTACTAATTGGTTTCATAAACCTACGTGGTCAGGTAGATACATTAATTTTCACTCGTACACATCCAAAAATTATAAAATTGCAACAATTATTTCTTTAACAGATCGAGCTATTTTACTTTCAGATAAACTCTTCATTTACGACAATTTAAATTTAATTAAGAAAACTCTTGTTCAAAATTCTTATCCAATTAATCTCATAGAATCAGTAATTAAAAATCGTATTAAATATCTACAAAATTCAAATATCTACAATAATGTAAAACAAACAGACACCAAAAAATACATATCATTACCTTATATTGAGCCGCTGTATAACACATTCAAACACATTTTCAAAAAACATAACTTAATTTTAGCTAGCAAATCTGTAAATAATTTAAGTAATATATTTTCAAATTTAAAAACCAAAACACCAAAATTAAAACAACCTAACGTGGTTTATGAAATTAAATGTTTTAATTGTAATTCCTGTTATATAGGAGAAACAAGCCAAAATTTAAAAAAACGATTAGACCAACATAAATATCATATACAAAAAATTAATCAAAATCATTCAATGCTTGTAGAACATTCATTAGAAAATAGCCATAATTTTGATTTTGAAAATGCTAATATTTTATATTTTGAGTCTAATATTTTTTAAAAGACGTTTTATAGAAATGTGTAAAATTAAAATGTCATCGAACTCTGTTAATAAACGTACGGATTTTGATAATTTAAATGACATATTTTGTAGTTTTTTAGATTCGTTAAGTAAGATATAGATCTGTCAATTTTTAATATTATATTATAAAAAAAAAAAAAAAAAGTTTTTTCAGTTTTAGTTTCCCTTAACAACTTTATTTATTTTTTTACTTGACAACTTGTTTATTTAATTTGACATTTTCACTCCTGAAGAAACTATCAAGCGATAGTGAAACGTCGAGCATTTGTGCTGTTTTCCAGTGTCCGTTTGAGATAATTTATCAAACAGCTATTATAATCAAAACGATGTTTGTTTTCATAATAGTGCCTAGTATAATCGATATCAGACATATTTAAGCTGGGTGAAATTTCGTTGAATTCTTGGACATAGAAAAATTTTCAGAAAAATGTTCAATGTCGACATTCGAAATCGCGCTTTCTGCCACAGCTATTATAATCAAAATGATGTTTGTTTTCATAATAGTGCCGAGTATCATCGATATCAGACATTTTTAAGCTGGGTAAAATTTCGTTGAATTCTTGGACATAGAAAAATTTTCAGAAAAATTTTCAATATCGACATTCGAAATCGCGCTTTCTGCCACAGCTATTATAATCAAAATGATGTTACTTTTCATAATAGTGCCGAGTATCATCGATATCAGACATATTTAAGCTGGGTAAAATTTCGTTGAATTCTTGGACATAGAAGAATTTTCAGAAAAATTATCAATGTCGACATTCGAAATCGCGCTTTCTGCCACAGCTATTATAATCAAAATGATGTTTGTTTTCATAATAGTGCCGAGTATCATCGATATCAGGCATTTTTAAGCTGAGTTAAAAATCTCGTTGAAATGACGACACTGAAAACTCTCAAATATCGACATTCGAAAACGCGCTTTCTGCCACAGCTATAATAATCAAAATGATGTTTATTTTCATAATAGTGCCGAGTATCATCGATATCAGACATATTTAAGCTGGGTAAAATTTCGTTGAATTCTGGGACATAGAAATATTTTCAGAAAAATTTTCAATGTCGACATTCGAAATCGCGCTTTCTGCCACAGCTATTATAATCAAAATGATGTTTGTTTTCATAATAGTGCCTAGTATAATCGATATCAGACATATTTAAGCTGGGTGAAATTTCGTTGAATTCTTGGACATAGAAAAATTTTCAGAAAAATTATCAATGTCGACATTCGAAATCGCGCTTTCTGCCACATTATAATCAAAATGATGTTTGTTTTCATAATAGTGCCGAGTATCATCGATATCAAACATTTTTAAGCTGGGTTAAAATTCTCGTTGATCTGACGACTCTGAAAATTCTCAAATATCAACATTCGAAATCGCGCTTTCTGCCACAGCTATTATAATCAAAATGATGTTAGTTTTCATAATAGTGCCGAGTATCATCGATATCAGACATATTTAAGCTGGGTAAAATTTCGTTGAATTCTTGGACATGGAAAAATTTTCAGAAAAATTATCAATGTCGTCATTCGAAATCGCGCTTTCTGCCACAGCTATTATAATCAAAATGATGTTTGTTTTCATAATAGTGCCGAGTATCATCGATATCAAACATTTTTAAGCTGGGTTAAAATTCTCGTTGATCTGACGACTCTGAAAATTCTCAAATATCAACATTCGAAATCGCGCTTTCTGCCACAGCTATTATAATCAAAATGATGTTTGTTTTCATAATAGTGCCGAGTATCATCGATATCAAACATTTTTAAGCTGGGTTAAAATTCTCGTTGATCTGACGACTCTGAAAATTCTCAAATATCAACATTCGAAATCGCGCTTTCTGCCACAGCTATTATAATCAAAATGATGTTAGTTTTCATAATAGTGCCGAGTATCATCGATATCAGACATTTTTAAGCTGGGTTAAAAATCTCGTTGAACAGACGACTCTGAAAATTCTCAAATATCAACATTCGAAATCGCGCTTTCTGCCACAGCTATTATAATCAAAATGATGTTTGTTTTCATAATAGTGCCGAGTATCATCGATATCAGACATATTTAAGCTGGGTAAAATTTCGTTGAATTCTGGGACATAGAAATATTTTCAGAAAAATTTTCAATGTCGACATTCGAAATCGCGCTTTCTGCCACAGCTATTATAATCAAAATGATGTTTGTTTTCATAATAGTGCCTAGTATAATCGATATCAGACATATTTAAGCTGGGTGAAATTTCGTTGAATTCTTGGACATAGAAAAATTTTCAGAAAAATTATCAATGTCGACATTCGAAATCGCGCTTTCTGCCACATTATAATCAAAATGATGTTTGTTTTCATAATAGTGCCGAGTATCATCGATATCAAACATTTTTAAGCTGGGTTAAAATTCTCGTTGATCTGACGACTATAAAAATTGTCAAATATCAACATTCGAAATCGCGCTTTCTGCCACAGCTATTATAATCAAAATGATGTTTGTTTTCATAATAGTGCCGAGTATCATCGATATCAGACATATTTAAGCTGGGTAAAATTTCGTTGAATTCTGGGACATAGAAAAATTTTCAGAAAAATGTTCAATGTCGACATTCGAAATCGCGCTTTCTGCCACAGCTATTATAATCAAAATGATGTTTGTTTTCATAATAGTGCCGAGTATCATCGATATCAGGCATTTTTAAGCTTTGTTAAAAATCTCGTTGAACTGACGACACTGAAAACTCTCAAATATCGACATTCGAAAACGCGCTTTCTGCCACAGCTATAATAATCAAAATGATGTTTATTTTCATAATAGTGCCGAGTATAATCGATATCAGACATTTTTAAGCTGGGTTAAAAATCTCGTTGAACAGACGACTCTAAAAATTCTCAAATATCAACATTCGAAATCGCGCTTTCTGCCACAGCTATTATAATCAAAATGATGTTTGTTTTCATAATAGTGCCGAGTATCATCGATATCAGACATATTTAAGCTGGGTAAAATTTCGTTGAATTCTGGGACATAGAAAAATTTTCAGAAAAATTATCAATGTCGACATTCGAAATCGCGCTTTCTGCCACAGCTATTATAATCAAAATGATGTTTGTTTTCATTATAGTGCCGAGTATCATCGATATCAAACATTTTTAAGCTGGGTTAAAATTCTCGTTGATCTGACGACTATAAAAATTCTCAAATATCAACATTCGAAATCGCGCTTTCTGCCACAGCTATTATAATCAAAATGATGTTTGTTTTCATTATAGTGCCGAGTATCATCGATATCAAACATTTTTAAGCTGGGTTAAAATTCTCGTTGATCTGACGACTATAAAAATTCTCAAATATCAACATTCGAAATCGCGCTTTCTGCCACAGCTATTATAATCAAAATGATGTTTGTTTTCATAATAGTGCCGAGTATCATCGATATCAGACATTTTTAAGCTGGGTAAAATTTCGTTGAATTCTTGGACATAGAGAAATTTTCAGAAAAATTATCAATGTCGACATTCGAAATCGCGCTTTCTGCCACAGCTATTATAATCAAAATGATGTTTGTTTTCATAATAGTGCCGAGTATCATCGATATCAGACATATTTAAGCTGGGTAAAATTTCGTTGAATTCTGGGACATAGAAATATTTTCAGAAAAATTTTCAATGTCGACATTCGAAATCGCGCTTTCTGCCACAGCTATTATAATCAAAATGATGTTTGTTTTCATAATAGTGCCTAGTATAATCGATATCAGACATATTTAAGCTGGGTGAAATTTCGTTGAATTCTTGGACATAGAAAAATTTTCAGAAAAATTCTCAAATATCAACATTCGAAATCGCGCTTTCTGCCACAGCTATTATAATCAAAATGATGTTTGTTTTCATAATAGTGCCGAGTATCATCGATATCAGGCATTTTTAAGCTTTGTTAAAAATCTCGTTGAACTGACGACACTGAAAACTCTCAAATATCGACATTCGAAAACGCGCTTTCTGCCACAGCTATAATAATCAAAATGATGTTTATTTTCATAATAGTGCCGAGTATAATCGATATCAGACATATTTAAGCTGGGTAAATTTCGTTGAATTCTCGGACTTAGAAAAATTTTCAGAAAAATTTTCGATGTCGACATTCGAAATCGCGCTTTCTGCCACAGCTATTATAATCAAAATGATGTTTGTTTTCATTATAGTGCCGAGTATCATCGATATCAAACATTTTTAAGCTGGGTTAAAAATCTCGTTGAACAGACGACTCTAAAAATTCTCAATTATCAACATTCGAAATCGCGCTTTCTGCCACAGCTATTATAATCAAAATGATGTTTGTTTTCATAATAGTGCCGAGTATCATCGATATCAGACATATTTAAGCTGGGTAAAATTTCGTTGAATTCTGGGACATAGAAAAATTTTCAGAAAAATTATCAATGTCGTCATTCGAAATCGCGCTTTCTGCCACAGCTATTATAATCAAAATGATATTTGTTTTCATAATAGTGCCGAGTATCATCGATATCAGGCATTTTTAAGCTTTGTTAAAAATCTCGTTGAACTGACGACACTGAAAACTCTCAAATATCGACATTCGAAAACGCGCTTTCTGCCACAGCTATAATAATCAAAATGATGTTTATTTTCATAATAGTGCCGAGTATAATCGATATCAGACATTTTTAAGCTGGGTTAAAAATCTCGTTGAACAGACGACTCTAAAAATTCTCAAATATCAACATTCGAAATCGCGCTTTCTGCCACAGCTATTATAATCAAAATGATGTTTGTTTTCATAATAGTGCCGAGTATCATCGATATCAGACATATTTAAGCTGGGTAAAATTTCGTTGAATTCTGGGACATAGAAAAATTTTCAGAAAAATTTTCGATGTCGACATTCGAAATCGCGCTTTCTGCCACAGCTATTATAATCAAAATGATGTTTGTTTTCATTATAGTGCCGAGTATCATCGATATCAAACATTTTTAAGCTGGGTTAAAAATCTCGTTGAACAGACGACTCTAAAAATTCTCAAATATCAACATTCGAAATCGCGCTTTCTGCCACAGCTATTATAATCAAAATGATGTTTGTTTTCATAATAGTGCCGAGTATCATCGATATCAGACATATTTAAGCTGGGTAAAATTTCGTTGAATTCTGGGACATAGAAAAATTTTCAGAAAAATTATCAATGTCGA
Source organism: Serrognathus titanus (assembly GCA_039766575.1). Lineage (NCBI taxonomy): Eukaryota > Metazoa > Arthropoda > Insecta > Coleoptera > Lucanidae > Serrognathus > Serrognathus titanus. The sequence goes on from JBCDWJ010000057.1 coordinate 11,513, forward strand.
CATTCGAAATCGCGCTTTCTGCCACAGCTATTATAATCAAAATGATGTTTGTTTTCATAATAGTGCCGAGTATCATCGATATCAGACATATTTAAGCTGGGTAAAATTTCGTTGAATTCTGGGACATAGAAATATTTTCAGAAAAATTTTCAATGTCGACATTCGAAATCGCGCTTTCTGCCACAGCTATTATAATCAAAATGATGTTTGTTTTCATAATAGTGCCGAGTATCATCGATATCAGACATATTTAAGCTGGGTAAAATTTCGTTGAATTCTGGGACATAGAAATATTTTCAGAAAAATTTTCAATGTCGACATTCGAAATCGCGCTTTCTGCCACAGCTATTATAATCAAAATGATGTTTGTTTTCATAATAGTGCCTAGTATAATCGATATCAGACATATTTAAGCTGGGTGAAATTTCGTTGAATTCTTGGACTTAGAAAAATTTTCAGAAAAATTATCAATGTCGTCATTCGAAATCGCGCTTTCTGCCACAGCTATTATAATCAAAATGATGTTTGTTTTCATTATAGTGCCGAGTATCATCGATATCAAACATTTTTAAGCTGGGTTAAAATTCTCGTTGATCTGACGACTATAAAAATTCTCAAATATCAACATTCGAAATCGCGCTTTCTGCCACAGCTATTATAATCAAAATGATGTTTGTTTTCATAATAGTGCCGAGTATCATCGATATCAAACATTTTTAAGCTGGGTTAAAATTCTCGTTGATCTGACGACTATAAAAATTCTCAAATATCAACATTCGAAATCGCGCTTTCTGCCACAGCTATTATAATCAAAATGATGTTTGTTTTCATAATAGTGCCGAGTATCATCGATATCAGACATTTTTAAGCTGGGTAAAATTTCGTTGAATTCTTGGACATAGAGAAATTTTCAGAAAAATTATCAATGTCGACATTCGAAATCGCGCTTTCTGCCACAGCTATTATAATCAAAATGATGTTTGTTTTCATAATAGTGCCGAGTATCATCGATATCAGACATATTTAAGCTGGGTAAAATTTCGTTGAATTCTGGGACATAGAAATATTTTCAGAAAAATTTTCAATGTCGACATTCGAAATCGCGCTTTCTGCCACAGCTATTATAATCAAAATGATGTTTGTTTTCATAATAGTGCCTAGTATAATCGATATCAGACATATTTAAGCTGGGTGAAATTTCGTTGAATTCTTGGACATAGAAAAATTTTCAGAAAAATTCTCAAATATCAACATTCGAAATCGCGCTTTCTGCCACAGCTATAATAATCAAAATGATGTTTATTTTCATAATAGTGCCGAGTATAATCGATATCAGACATATTTAAGCTGGGTAAATTTCGTTGAATTCTCGGACTTAGAAAAATTTTCAGAAAAATTTTCGATGTCGACATTCGAAATCGCGCTTTCTGCCACAGCTATTATAATCAAAATGATGTTTGTTTTCATTATAGTGCCGAGTATCATCGATATCAAACATTTTTAAGCTGGGTTAAAAATCTCGTTAAACAGACGACTCTAAAAATTCTCAAATATCAACATTCGAAATCGCGCTTTCTGCCACAGCTATTATAATCAAAATGATGTTTGTTTTCATAATAGTGCCGAGTATCATCGATATCAGACATATTTAAGCTGGGTAAAATTTCGTTGAATTCTGGGACATAGAAAAATTTTCAGAAAAATTATCAATGTCGACATTCGAAATCGCGCTTTCTGCCACAGCTATTATAATCAAAATGATGTTTGTTTTCATAATAGTGCCGAGTATCATCGATATCAAACATTTTTAAGCTGGGTTAAAATTCTCGTTGATCTGACGACTATAAAAATTCTCAAATATCAACATTCGAAATCGCGCTTTCTGCCACAGCTATTATAATCAAAATGATGTTTGTTTTCATAATAGTGCCTAGTATCATCGATATCAGACATATTTAAGCTGGGTAAAATTTCGTTGAATTCTGGGACATAGAAAAATTTTCAGAAAAATTATCAATGTCGACATTCGAAATCGCGCTTTCTGCCACAGCTATTATAATCAAAATGATGTTTGTTTTCATAATAGTGCCAAGTATCATCGATATCAGACATATTTAAGCTGGGTAAAATTTCGTTGAATTCTGGGACATAGAAAAATTTTCAGAAAAATTATCAATGTCGACATTCGAAATCGCGCTTTCTGCCACAGCTATTATAATCAAAATGATGTTTGTTTTCATTATAGTGCCGAGTATCATCGATATCAAACATTTTTAAGCTGGGTTAAAATTCTCGTTGATCTGACGACTATAAAAATTCTCAAATATCAACATTCGAAATCGCGCTTTCTGCCACAGCTATTATAATCAAAATGATGTTTGTTTTCATAATAGTGCCGAGTATCATCGATATCAAACATTTTTAAGCTGGGTTAAAATTCTCGTTGATCTGACGACTATAAAAATTCTCAAATATCAACATTCGAAATCGCGCTTTCTGCCACAGCTATTATAATCAAAATGATGTTTGTTTTCATAATAGTGCCGAGTATCATCGATATCAGACATTTTTAAGCTGGGTTAAAAATCTCGTTGAACAGACGACTCTAAAAATTCTCAAATATCAACATTCGAAATCGCGCTTTCTGCCACAGCTATTATAATCAAAATGATGTTTGTTTTCATAATAGTGCCGAGTATCATCGATATCAGACATTTTTAAGCTGGGTTAAAAATCTCGTTGAACAGACGACTCTAAAAATTCTCAAATATCAACATTCGAAATCGCGCTTTCTGCCACAGCTATTATAATCAAAATGATGTTTGTTTTCATAATAGTGCCGAGTATCATCGATATCAGACATATTTAAGCTGGGTAAAATTTCGTTGAATTCTGGGACATAGAAAAATTTTCAGAAAAATTATCAATGTCGACATTCGAAATCGCGCTTTCTGCCACAGCTATTATAATCAAAATGATGTTTGTTTTCATTATAGTGCCGAGTATCATCGATATCAAACATTTTTAAGCTGGGTTAAAATTCTCGTTGATCTGACGACTATAAGAATTCTCAAATATCAACATTCGAAATCGCGCTTTCTGCCACAGCTATTATAATCAAAATGATGTTTGTTTTCATAATAGTGCCGAGTATCATCGATATCAGACATATTTAAGCTGGGTAAAATTTCGTTGAATTCTGGGACATAGAAATATTTTCAGAAAAATTTTCAATGTCGACATTCGAAATCGCGCTTTCTGCCACAGCTATTATAATCAAAATGATGTTTGTTTTCATAATAGTGCCTAGTATAATCGATATCAGACATATTTAAGCTGGGTGAAATTTCGTTGAATTCTTGGACATAGAAAAATTTTCAGAAAAATTATCAATGTCGACATTCGAAATCGCGCTTTCTGCCACAGCTATTATAATCAAAATGATGTTTGTTTTCATAATAGTGCCGAGTATCATCGATATCAAACATTTTTAAGCTGGGTTAAAATTCTCGTTGATCTGACGACTATAAAAATTCTCAAATATCAACATTCGAAATCGCGCTTTCTGCCACAGCTACTATAATCAAAATGATGTTTGTTTTCATAATAGTGCCGAGTATCATCGATATCAGACATATTTAAGCTGGGTAAAATTTCGTTGAATTCTGGGACATAGAAATATTTTCAGAAAAATTTTCAATGTCGACATTCGAAATCGCGCTTTCTGCCACAGCTATTATAATCAAAATGATGTTTGTTTTCATAATAGTGCCTAGTATAATCGATATCAGACATATTTAAGCTGGGTGAAATTTCGTTGAATTCTTGGACTTAGAAAAATTTTCAGAAAGATTATCAATGTCGTCATTCGAAATCGCGCTTTCTGCCACAGCTATTATAATCAAAATGATGTTTGTTTTCATTATAGTGCCGAGTATCATCGATATCAAACATTTTTAAGCTGGATTAAAAATCTCGTTGATCTGACGGCTCTAAAAATTCTCAAATATCAACATTCGAAATCGCGCTTTCTGCCACAGCTATTATAATCAAAATGATGTTTGTTTTCATAATAGTGCCGAGTATCATAGATATCAGACATTTTTAAGCTGGGTTAAAAATCTCGTTGAACAGACGACTCTAAAAATTCTCAAATATCAACATTCGAAATCGCGCTTTCTGCCACAGCTATTATAATCAAAATGATGTTTGTTTTCATAATAGTGCCGAGTATCATCGATATCAGACATATTTAAGCTGGGTAAAATTTCGTTGAATTCTGGGACATAGAAATATTTTCAGAAAAATTATCAATGTCGACATTCGAAATCGCGCTTTCTGCCACAGCTATTATAATCAAAATGATGTTTGTTTTCATTATAGTGCCGAGTATCATCGATATCAGACATATTTAAGCTGTGGCAGAAAGCGCGATTTCGAATGTCGACATTGATAATTTTTCTGAAAATTTTTCTATGTCCAAGAATTCAACGAAATTTTACCCAGCTTAAATATGTCTGATATCGATGATACTCGGCACTATTATGAAAACAAACATCATTTTGATTATAATAGCTGTGGCAGAAAGCGCGATTTCGAATGTTGATATTTGAGAATTTTCAGAGTCGTCTGTTCAACTAGATTTTTAACCCAGCTTAAAAATGTCTGATATCGATGATACTCGGCACTATTATGAAAACAAACATCATTTTGATTATAATAGCTGTGGCAGAAAGCGCGATTTCGAATGTTGATATTTGAGAATTTTTATAGTCGTCAGATCAACGAGAATTTTAACCCAGCTTAAAAATGTTTGATATCGATGATACTCGGCACTATAATGAAAACAAACATCATTTTGATTATAATAGCTGTGGCAGAAAGCGCGATTTCGAATGTCGACATTGATAATTTTTCTGAAAATTTTTCCATGTCCAAGAATTCAACGAAATTTTACCCAGCTTAAATATGTCTGATATCGATGATACTAGGCACTATTATGAAAACAAACATCATTTTGATTATAATAGCTGTGGCAGAAAGCGCGATTTCGAATGTCGACATTGATAATTTTTCTGAAAATTTTTCTATGTCCCAGAATTCAACGAAATTTTACCCAGCTTAAATATGTCTGATATCGATTATACTCGGCACTATTATGAAAATAAACATCATTTTGATTATTATAGCTGTGGCAGAAAGCGCGTTTTCGAATGTCGATATTTGAGAGTTTTCAGTGTCGTCAGTTCAACGAGATTTTTAACTCAGCTTAAAAATGCCTGATATCGATGATACTCGGCACTATTATGAAAACAAACATCATTTTGATTATAATAGCTGTGGCAGAAAGCGCGATTTCGAATGTCGACATTGATAATTTTTCTGAAAATTTTTCCATGTCCAAGAATTCAACGAAATTTTACCCAGCTTAAATATGTCTGATATAGATGATACTCGGCACTATTATGAAAACTAACATCATTTTGATTATAATAGCTGTGGCAGAAAGCGCGATTTCGAATGTCGATATTGAAAATTTTTCTGAAAATTTTTCTATGTCCAAGAATTCAACGAAATTTTACCCAGCTTAAAAATGTCTGATATCGATGATACTCGGCACTATTATGAAAACAAACATCATTTTGATTATAATAGCTGTGGCAGAAAGCGCGATTTCGAATGTCGACATTGATAATTTTTCTGAAAATTTTTCTATGTCCCAGAATTCAACGAAATTTTACCCAGCTTAAATATGTCTGATATCGATGATACTCGGCACTATAATGAAAACAAACATCATTTTGATTATAATAGCTGTGGCAGAAAGCGCGATTTCGAATGTCGACATTGATAATTTTTCTGAAAATTTTTCTATGTCCCAGAATTCAACGAAATTTTACCCAGCTTAAATATGTCTGATATCGATGATACTCGGCACTATTATGAAAACAAACATCATTTTCATTATAATAGCTGTGGCAGAAAGCGCGATTTCGAATGTTGATATTTGAGAATTTTTAGAGTCGTCTGTTCAACGAGATTTTTAACCCAGCTTAAAAATGTCTGATATCGATGATACTCGGCACTATTATGAAAACAAACATCATTTTGATTATAATAGCTGTGGCAGAAAGCGCGATTTCGAATGTCGACATTGATAATTTTTCTGAAAATTTTTCTATGTCCCAGAATTCAACGAAATTTTACCCAGCTTAAATATGTCTGATATCGATGATACTCGGCACTATAATGAAAACAAACATCATTTTGATTATAATAGCTGTGGCAGAAAGCGCGATTTCGAATGTCGACATTGATAATTTTTCTGAAAATTTTTCTATGTCCAAGAATTCAACGAAATTTTACCCAGCTTAAATATGTCTGATATCGATGATACTCGGCACTATTATGAAAACTAACATCATTTTGATTATAATAGCTGTGGCAGAAAGCGCGATTTCGAATGTCGACATCGAAAATTTTTCTGAAAATTTTTCTAAGTCCGAGAATTCAACGAAATTTACCCAGCTTAAAAATGTCTGATATCGATGATACTCGGCACTATTATGAAAACAAACATCATTTTGATTATAATAGCTGTGGCAGAAAACGCGATTTCGAATGTCGACATTGATAATTTCTCTGAAAATTTTTCTATGTCCCAGAATTCAACGAAATTTTACCCAGCTTAAATATGTCTGATATCGATGATACTCGGCACTATTATGAAAACAGACATCATTTTGATTATAATAGCTGTGGCAGAAAGCGCGATTATAATCAAAATGATGTTTGTTTTCATAATAGTGCCGAGTATCATCGATATCAAACATTTTTAAGCTGGGTTAAAATTCTCGTTGATCTGACGACTATAAAAATTCGCAAATATCAACATTCGAAATCGCGCTTTCTGCCACAGCTATTATAATCAAAATGATGTTTGTTTTCATAATAGTGCCGAGTATCATCGATATCAGACATATTTAAGCTGGGTAAAATTTCGTTGAATTCTGGGACATAGAAAAATTTTCAGAAAAATTATCAATGTCGACATTCGAAATCGCGCTTTCTGCCACAGCTATTATAATCAAAATGATGTTTGTTTTCATTATAGTGCCGAGTATCATCGATATCAAACATTTTTAAGCTGGGTTAAAATTCTCGTTGATCTGACGACTATAAAAATTCTCAAATATCAACATTCGAAATCGCGCTTTCTGCCACAGCTACTATAATCAAAATGATGTTTGTTTTCATAATAGTGCCGAGTATCATCGATATCAGACATATTTAAGCTGGGTAAAATTTCGTTGAATTCTGGGACATAGAAATATTTTCAGAAAAATTTTCAATGTCGACATTCGAAATCGCGCTTTCTGCCACAGCTATTATAATCAAAACGATGTTTGTTTTCATAATAGTTCCTAGTATAATCGATATCAGACATATTTAAGCTGGGTGAAATTTCGTTGAATTCTTGGACATAGAAAAATTTTCAGAAAAATGTTCAATGTCGACATTCGAAATCGCGCTTTCTGCCACAGCTATTATAATCAAAATGATGTTTGTTTTCATAATAGTGCCGAGTATCATCGATATCAGACATTTTTAAGCTGGGTAAAATTTCGTTGAATTCTTGGACATAGAAAAATTTTCAGAAAAATTTTCAATATCGACATTCGAAATCGCGCTTTCTGCCACAGCTATTATAATCAAAATGATGTTACTTTTCATAATAGTGCCGAGTATCATCGATATCAGACATATTTAAGCTGGGTAAAATTTCGTTGAATTCTTGGACATAGAAGAATTTTCAGAAAAATTATCAATGTCGACATTCGAAATCGCGCTTTCTGCCACAGCTATTATAATTAAAATGATGTTTGTTTTCATAATAGTGCCGAGTATCATCGATATCAGGCATTTTTAAGCTGAGTTAAAAATCTCGTTGAACTGACGACACTGAAAACTCTCAAATATCGACATTCGAAAACGCGCTTTCTGCCACAGCTATAATAATCAAAATGATGTTTATTTTCATAATAGTGCCGAGTATCATCGAAAATATGTCTGATATCGATGATACTCGGCACTATTATGAAAACAAACATCATTTTGATTATAATAGCTGTGGCAGAAAGCGCGATTTCGAATGTTGATATTTGAGAATTTTCAGAGTCGTCTGTTCAACTAGATTTTTAACCCAGCTTAAAAATGTCTGATATCGATGATACTCGGCACTATTATGAAAACAAACATCATTTTGATTATAATAGCTGTGGCAGAAAGCGCGATTTCGAATGTCGACATTGATAATTTTTCTGAAAATTTTTCTATGTCCCAGAATTCAACGAAATTTTACCCAGCTTAAATATGTCTGATATCGATGATACTCGGCACTATAATGAAAACAAACATCATTTTGGTTATAATAGCTGTGGCAGAAAGCGCGATTTCGAATGTCGACATTGATAATTTTTCTGAAAATTTTTCTATGTCCCAGAATTCAACGAAATTTTACCCAGCTTTAATATGTCTGATATCGATGATACTCGGCACTATTATGAAAACAAACATCATTTTGATTATAATAGCTGTGGCAGAAAGCGCGATTTCGAATGTTGATATTTGAGAATTTTCAGAGTCGTCTGTTCAACGAGATTTTTAACCCAGCTTAAAAATGTCTGATATCGATGATACTCGGCACTATTATGAAAACAAACATCATTTTGATTATAATAGCTGTGGCAGAAAGCGCGATTTCGAATGTCGACATTGATAATTTTTCTGAAAATTTTTCTATGTCCAAGAATTCAACGAAATTTTACCCAGCTTAAAAATGTCTGATATCGATGATACTCGGCACTATAATGAAAACAAACATCATTTTGATTATAATAGCTGTGGCAGAAAGCGCGATTTCGAATGTCGACATTGATAATTTTTCTGAAAATTTTTCTATGTCCCAGAATTCAACGAAATTTTACCCAGCTTTAATATGTCTGATATCGATGATACTCGGCACTATTATGAAAACAAACATCATTTTGATTATAATAGCTGTGGCAGAAAGCGCGATTTCGAATGTTGATATTTGAGAATTTTCAGAGTCGTCTGTTCAACGAGATTTTTAACCCAGCTTAAAAATGTCTGATATCGATGATACTCGGCACTATTATGAAAACAAACATCATTTTGATTATAATAGCTGTGGCAGAAAGCGCGATTTCGAATGTCGACATTGATAATTTTTCTGAAAATTTTTCTATGTCCAAGAATTCAACGAAATTTTACCCAGCTTAAAAATGTCTGATATCGATGATACTCGGCACTATTATGAAAACAAACATCATTTTGATTATAATAGCTGTGGCAGAAAGCGCGATTTCGAATATTGATATTTGAGAATTTTTATAGTCGTCAGATCAACGAGAATTTTAACCCAGCTTAAAAATGTCTGATATCGATGATACTCGGCACTATTATGAAAACAAACATCATTTTGATTATAATAGCTGTGGCAGAAAGCGCGATTTCGAATGTCGACATTGATAATTTTTCTGAAAATTTTTCTATGTCCAAGAATTCAACGAAATTTTACCCAGCTTAAAAATGTCTGATATCGATGATACTCGGCACTATTATGAAAACAAACATCATTTTGATTATAATAGCTGTGGCAGAAAGCGCGATTTCGAATATTGATATTTGAGAATTTTTATAGTCGTCAGATCAACGAGAATTTTAACCCAGCTTAAAAATGTTTGATATCGATGATACTCGGCACTATAATGAAAACAAACATCATTTTGATTATAATAGCTGTGGCAGAAAGCGCGATTTCGAATGTCGACATTGATAATTTTTCTGAAAATTTTTCTATGTCCAAGAATTCAACGAAATTTTACCCAGCTTAAAAATGTCTGATATCGATGATACTCGGCACTATTATGAAAACAAACATCATTTTGATTATAATAGCTGTGGCAGAAAGCGCGATTTCGAATGTTGATATTTGCGAATTTTTATAGTCGTCAGATCAACGAGATTTTTAACCCAGCTTAAAAATGTCTGATATCGATGATACTCGGCACTATTATGAAAACAAACATCATTTTGATTATAATAGCTGTGGCAGAAAGCGCGATTTCGAATGTCGACATTGATAATTTTTCTGAAAATTTTTCTATGTCCAAGAATTCAACGAAATTTTACCCAGCTTAAAAATGTCTGATATCGATGATACTCGGCACTATAATGAAAACAAACATCATTTTGATTATAATAGCTGTGGCAGAAAGCGCGATTTCGAATGTCGACATTGATAATTTTTCTGAAAATTTTTCTATGTCCCAGAATTCAACGAAATTTTACCCAGCTTTAATATGTCTGATATCGATGATACTCGGCACTATTATGAAAACAAACATCATTTTGATTATAATAGCTGTGGCAGAAAGCGCGATTTCGAATGTTGATATTTGAGAATTTTCAGAGTCGTCTGTTCAACGAGATTTTTAACCCAGCTTAAAAATGTCTGATATCGATGATACTCGGCACTATTATGAAAACAAACATCATTTTGATTATAATAGCTGTGGCAGAAAGCGCGATTTCGAATGTCGACATTGATAATTTTTCTGAAAATTTTTCTATGTCCAAGAATTCAACGAAATTTTACCCAGCTTAAAAATGTCTGATATCGATGATACTCGGCACTATTATGAAAACAAACATCATTTTGATTATAATAGCTGTGGCAGAAAGCGCGATTTCGAATATTGATATTTGAGAATTTTTATAGTCGTCAGATCAACGAGAATTTTAACCCAGCTTAAAAATGTTTGATATCGATGATACTCGGCACTATAATGAAAACAAACATCATTTTGATTATAATAGCTGTGGCAGAAAGCGCGATTTCGAATGTCGACATTGATAATTTTTCTGAAAATTTTTCTATGTCCAAGAATTCAACGAAATTTTACCCAGCTTAAAAATGTCTGATATCGATGATACTCGGCACTATTATGAAAACAAACATCATTTTGATTATAATAGCTGTGGCAGAAAGCGCGATTTCGAATGTTGATATTTGCGAATTTTTATAGTCGTCAGATCAACGAGATTTTTAACCCAGCTTAAAAATGTTTGATATCGATGATACTCGGCACTATAATGAAAACAAACATCATTTTGATTATAATAGCTGTGGCAGAAAGCGCGATTTCGAATGTCGACATCGAAAATTTTTCTGAAAATTTTTCTAAGTCCGAGAATTCAACGAAATTTACCCAGCTTAAAAATGTCTGATATCGATGATACTCGGCACTATTATGAAAACAAACATCATTTTGATTATAATAGCTGTGGCAGAAAGCGCGATTTCGAATGTCGACATTAATAATTTTTCTGAAAATTTTTCTATGTCCCAGAATTCAACGAAATTTTACCCAGCTTAAATATGTCTGATATCGATGATACTCGGCACTATTATGAAAATAAACATCATTTTGATTATTATAGCTGTGGCAGAAAGCGCGTTTTCGAATGTCGATATTTGAGAGTTTTCAGTGTCGTCAGTTCAACGAGATTTTTAACCCAGCTTAAAAATGCCTGATATCGATGATACTCGGCACTATTATGAAAACAAACATCATTTTGATTATAATAGCTGTGGCAGAAAGCGCGATTTCGAATGTCGACATTGATAATTTTTCTGAAAATTTTTCCATGTCCAAGAATTCAACGAAATTTTACCCAGCTTAAATATGTCTGATATCGATGATACTCGGCACTATTATGAAAACTAACATCATTTTGATTATAATAGCTGTGGCAGAAAGCGCGATTTCGAATGTCGATATTGAAAATTTTTCTGAAAATTTTTCTATGTCCAAGAATTCAACGAAATTTTACCCAGCTTAAAAATGTCTGATATCGATGATACTCGGCACTATTATGAAAACATACATCATTTTGATTATAATAGCTGTGGCAGAAAGCGCGATTTCGAATGTCGACATTGATAATTTTTCTGAAAATTTTTCTATGTCCCAGAATTCAACGAAATTTTACCCAGCTTAAATATGTCTGATATCGATGATACTCGGCACTATAATGAAAACAAACATCATTTTGATTATAATAGCTGTGGCAGAAAGCGCGATTTCGAATGTCGACATTGATAATTTTTCTGAAAATTTTTCTATGTCCCAGAATTCAACGAAATTTTACCCAGCTTAAATATGTCTGATATCGATGATACTCGGCACTATTATGAAAACAAACATCATTTTGATTATAATAGCTGTGGCAGAAAGCGCGATTTCGAATGTTGATATTTGAGAATTTTCAGAGTCGTCTGTTCAACGAGATTTTTAACCCAGCTTAAAAATGTCTGATATCGATGATACTCGGCACTATTATGAAAACAAACATCATTTTGATTATAATAGCTGTGGCAGAAAGCGCGATTTCGAATGTCGACATTGATAATTTTTCTGAAAATTTTTCTATGTCCCAGAATTCAACGAAATTTTACCCAGCTTAAATATGTCTGATATCGATGATACTAGGCACTATTATGAAAACAAACATCATTTTGATTATAATAGCTGTGGCAGAAAGCGCGATTTCGAATGTTGATATTTGAGAATTTTCAGAGTCGTCTGTTCAACGAGATTTTTAACCCAGCTTAAAAATGTCTGATATCGATGATACTCGGCACTATTATGAAAACAAACATCATTTTGATTATAATAGCTGTGGCAGAAAGCGCGATTTCGAATGTCGACATTGATAATTTTTCTGAAAATTTTTCTATGTCCCAGAATTCAACGAAATTTTACCCAGCTTAAATATGTCTGATATCGATGATACTCGGCACTATAATGAAAACAAACATCATTTTGATTATAATAGCTGTGGCAGAAAGCGCGATTTCGAATGTCGACATTGATAATTTTTCTGAAAATTTTTCTATGTCCCAGAATTCAACGAAATTTTACCCAGCTTAAATATGTCTGATATCGATGATACTCGGCACTATTATGAAAACAAACATCATTTTGATTATAATAGCTGTGGCAGAAAGCGCGATTTCGAATGTTGATATTTGAGAATTTTCAGAGTCGTCTGTTCAACGAGATTTTTAACCCAGCTTAAAAATGTCTGATATCGATGATACTCGGCACTATTATGAAAACAAACATCATTTTGATTATAATAGCTGTGGCAGAAAGCGCGATTTCGAATGTCGACATTGATAATTTTTCTGAAAATTTTTCTATGTCCCAGAATTCAACGAAATTTTACCCAGCTTAAATATGTCTGATATCGATGATACTCGGCACTATAATGAAAACAAACATCATTTTGATTATAATAGCTGTGGCAGAAAGCGCGATTTCGAATGTCGACATTGATAATTTTTCTGAAAATTTTTCTATGTCCCAGAATTCAACGAAATTTTACCCAGCTTAAATATGTCTGATATCGATGATACTCGGCACTATTATGAAAACAAACATCATTTTGATTATAATAGCTGTGGCAGAAAGCGCGATTTCGAATGTCGACATTGATAATTTTTCTGAAAATTTTTCTATGTCCCAGAATTCAACGAAATTTTACCCAGCTTTAATATGTCTGATATCGATGATACTCGGCACTATTATGAAAACAAACATCATTTTGATTATAATAGCTGTGGCAGAAAGCGCGATTTCGAATGTCGACATTGATAATTTTTCTGAAAATTTTTCTATGTCCCAGAATTCAACGAAATTTTACCCAGCTTAAATATGTCTGATATCGATGATACTCGGCACTATTATGAAAACAAACATCATTTTGATTATAATAGCTGTGGCAGAAAGCGCGATTTCGAATGTTGATATTTGCGAATTTTTATAGTCGTCAGATCAACGAGATTTTTAACCCAGCTTAAAAATGTTTGATATCGATGATACTCGGCACTATAATGAAAACAAACATCATTTTGATTATAATAGCTGTGGCAGAAAGCGCGATTTCGAATGACGACATCGAAAATTTTTCTGAAAATTTTTCTAAGTCCGAGAATTCAACGAAATTTACCCAGCTTAAAAATGTCTGATATCGATGATACTCGGCACTATTATGAAAACAAACATCATTTTGATTATAATAGCTGTGGCAGAAAGCGCGATTTCGAATGTCGACATTGATAATTTTTCTGAAAATTTTTCTATGTCCCAGAATTCAACGAAATTTTACCCAGCTTAAATATGTCTGATATCGATGATACTCGGCACTATTATGAAAATAAACATCATTTTGATTATAATAGCTGTGGCAGAAAGCGCGATTTCGAATGTTGATATTTGAGAATTTTCAGAGTCGTCTGTTCAACGAGATTTTTAACCCAGCTTAAAAATGTCTGATATCGATGATACTCGGCACTATTATGAAAACAAACATCATTTTGATTATAATAGCTGTGGCAGAAAGCGCGATTTCGAATGTCGACATTGATAATTTTTCTGAAAATTTTTCTATGTCCAAGAATTCAACGAAATTTTACCCAGCTTAAAAATGTCTGATATCGATGATACTCGGCACTATTATGAAAACAAACATCATTTTGATTATAATAGCTGTGGCAGAAAGCGCGATTTCGAATGACGACATTGATAATTTTTCTGAAAATTTTTCTAAGTCCAAGAATTCAACGAAATTTCACCCAGCTTAAATATGTCTGATATCGATTATACTAGGCACTATTATGAAAACAAACATCATTTTGATTATAATAGCTGTGGCAGAAAGCGCGATTTCGAATGTCGACATTGAAAATTTTTCTGAAAATTTTTCTATGTCCCAGAATTCAACGAAATTTTACCCAGCTTAAATATGTCTGATATCGATGATACTCGGCACTATTATGAAAACAAACATCATTTTGATTATAATAGCTGTGGCAGAAAGCGCGATTTCGAATGTTGATATTTGCGAATTTTTATAGTCGTCAGATCAACGAGATTTTTAACCCAGCTTAAAAATGTTTGATATCGATGATACTCGGCACTATAATGAAAACAAACATCATTTTGATTATAATAGCTGTGGCAGAAAGCGCGATTTCGAATGACGACATTGATAATTTTTCTGAAAATTTTTCTAAGTCCAAGAATTCAACGAAATTTCACCCAGCTTAAATATGTCTGATATCGATTATACTAGGCACTATTATGAAAACAAACATCATTTTGATTATAATAGCTGTGGCAGAAAGCGCGATTTCGAATGTCGACATTGATAATTTTTCTGAAAATTTTTCTATGTCCCAGAATTCAACGAAATTTTACCCAGCTTAAATATGTCTGATATCGATGATACTCGGCACTATTATGAAAACAAACATCATTTTGATTATAATAGCTGTGGCAGAAAGCGCGATTTCGAATGTTGATATTTGAGAATTTTCAGAGTCGTCTGTTCAACGAGATTTTTAACCCAGCTTAAAAATGTCTGATATCGATGATACTCGGCACTATTATGAAAACAAACATCATTTTGATTATAATAGCTGTGGCAGAAAGCGCGATTTCGAATGTCGACATTGATAATTTTTCTGAAAATTTTTCTATGTCCCAGAATTCAACGAAATTTTACCCAGCTTAAATATGTCTGATATCGATGATACTCGGCACTATAATGAAAACAAACATCATTTTGATTATAATAGCTGTGGCAGAAAGCGCGATTTCGAATGTCGACATTGATAATTTTTCTGAAAATTTTTCTATGTCCCAGAATTCAACGAAATTTTACCCAGCTTAAATATGTCTGATATCGATGATACTCGGCACTATTATGAAAACAAACATCATTTTGATTATAATAGCTGTGGCAGAAAGCGCGATTTCGAATGTTGATATTTGAGAATTTTCAGAGTCGTCTGTTCAACGAGATTTTTAACCCAGCTTAAAAATGTCTGATATCGATGATACTCGGCACTATTATGAAAACAAACATCATTTTGATTATAATAGCTGTGGCAGAAAGCGCGATTTCGAATGTCGACATTGATAATTTTTCTGAAAATTTTTCTATGTCCCAGAATTCAACGAAATTTTACCCAGCTTAAATATGTCTGATATCGATGATACTCGGCACTATAATGAAAACAAACATCATTTTGATTATAATAGCTGTGGCAGAAAGCGCGATTTCGAATGTCGACATTGATAATTTTTCTGAAAATTTTTCTATGTCCCAGAATTCAACGAAATTTTACCCAGCTTAAATATGTCTGATATCGATGATACTCGGCACTATTATGAAAACAAACATCATTTTGATTATAATAGCTGTGGCAGAAAGCGCGATTTCGAATGTCGACATTGATAATTTTTCTGAAAATTTTTCTATGTCCCAGAATTCAACGAAATTTTACCCAGCTTTAATATGTCTGATATCGATGATACTCGGCACTATTATGAAAACAAACATCATTTTGATTATAATAGCTGTGGCAGAAAGCGCGATTTCGAATGTCGACATTGATAATTTTTCTGAAAATTTTTCTATGTCCCAGAATTCAACGAAATTTTACCCAGCTTAAATATGTCTGATATCGATGATACTCGGCACTATTATGAAAACAAACATCATTTTGATTATAATAGCTGTGGCAGAAAGCGCGATTTCGAATGTTGATATTTGCGAATTTTTATAGTCGTCAGATCAACGAGATTTTTAACCCAGCTTAAAAATGTTTGATATCGATGATACTCGGCACTATAATGAAAACAAACATCATTTTGATTATAATAGCTGTGGCAGAAAGCGCGATTTCGAATGACGACATCGAAAATTTTTCTGAAAATTTTTCTAAGTCCGAGAATTCAACGAAATTTACCCAGCTTAAAAATGTCTGATATCGATGATACTCGGCACTATTATGAAAACAAACATCATTTTGATTATAATAGCTGTGGCAGAAAGCGCGATTTCGAATGTCGACATTGATAATTTTTCTGAAAATTTTTCTATGTCCCAGAATTCAACGAAATTTTACCCAGCTTAAATATGTCTGATATCGATGATACTCGGCACTATTATGAAAATAAACATCATTTTGATTATAATAGCTGTGGCAGAAAGCGCGATTTCGAATGTTGATATTTGAGAATTTTCAGAGTCGTCTGTTCAACGAGATTTTTAACCCAGCTTAAAAATGTCTGATATCGATGATACTCGGCACTATTATGAAAACAAACATCATTTTGATTATAATAGCTGTGGCAGAAAGCGCGATTTCGAATGTCGACATTGATAATTTTTCTGAAAATTTTTCTATGTCCAAGAATTCAACGAAATTTTACCCAGCTTAAAAATGTCTGATATCGATGATACTCGGCACTATTATGAAAACAAACATCATTTTGATTATAATAGCTGTGGCAGAAAGCGCGATTTCGAATGACGACATTGATAATTTTTCTGAAAATTTTTCTAAGTCCAAGAATTCAACGAAATTTCACCCAGCTTAAATATGTCTGATATCGATTATACTAGGCACTATTATGAAAACAAACATCATTTTGATTATAATAGCTGTGGCAGAAAGCGCGATTTCGAATGTCGACATTGAAAATTTTTCTGAAAATTTTTCTATGTCCCAGAATTCAACGAAATTTTACCCAGCTTAAATATGTCTGATATCGATGATACTCGGCACTATTATGAAAACAAACATCATTTTGATTATAATAGCTGTGGCAGAAAGCGCGATTTCGAATGTTGATATTTGCGAATTTTTATAGTCGTCAGATCAACGAGATTTTTAACCCAGCTTAAAAATGTTTGATATCGATGATACTCGGCACTATAATGAAAACAAACATCATTTTGATTATAATAGCTGTGGCAGAAAGCGCGATTTCGAATGACGACATTGATAATTTTTCTGAAAATTTTTCTAAGTCCAAGAATTCAACGAAATTTCACCCAGCTTAAATATGTCTGATATCGATTATACTAGGCACTATTATGAAAACAAACATCATTTTGATTATAATAGCTGTGGCAGAAAGCGCGATTTCGAATGTCGACATTGAAAATTTTTCTGAAAATTTTTCTATGTCCCAGAATTCAACGAAATTTTACCCAGCTTAAATATGTCTGATATCGATGATACTCGGCACTATTATGAAAACAAACATCATTTTGATTATAATAGCTGTGGCAGAAAGCGCGATTTCGAATGTTGATATTTGCGAATTTTTATAGTCGTCAGATCAACGAGATTTTTAACCCAGCTTAAAAATGTTTGATATCGATGATACTCGGCACTATAATGAAAACAAACATCATTTTGATTATAATAGCTGTGGCAGAAAGCGCGATTTCGAATGTCGACATTGATAATTTTTCTGAAAATTTTTCTATGTCCCAGAATTCAACGAAATTTTACCCAGCTTAAATATGTCTGATATCGATGATACTCGGCACTATTATGAAAACAAACATCATTTTGATTATAATAGCTGTGGCAGAAAGCGCGATTTCGAATGTTGATATTTGAGAATTTTCAGAGTCGTCTGTTCAACGAGATTTTTAACCCAGCTTAAAAATGTCTGATATCGATGATACTCGGCACTATTATGAAAACAAACATCATTTTGATTATAATAGCTGTGGCAGAAAGCGCGATTTCGAATGTCGACATTGATAATTTTTCTGAAAATTTTTCTATGTCCCAGAATTCAACGAAATTTTACCCAGCTTAAATATGTCTGATATCGATGATACTCGGCACTATAATGAAAACAAACATCATTTTGATTATAATAGCTGTGGCAGAAAGCGCGATTTCGAATGTCGACATTGATAATTTTTCTGAAAATTTTTCTATGTCCCAGAATTCAACGAAATTTTTCCCAGCTTAAATATGTCTGATATCGATGATACTCGGCACTATTATGAAAATAAACATCATTTTGATTATTATAGCTGTGGCAGAAAGCGCGATTTCGAATGTCGATATTTGAGAGTTTTCAGTGTCGTCAGTTCAACGAGATTTTTAACTCAGCTTAAAAATGCCTGATATCGATGATACTCGGCACTATTATGAAAACAAACATCATTTTGATTATAATAGCTGTGGCAGAAAGCGCGATTTCGAATGTCGACATTGATAATTTTTCTGAAAATTTTTCCATGTCCAAGAATTCAACGAAATTTTACCCAGCTTAAATATGTCTGATATCGATGATACTCGGCACTATTATGAAAACAAACATCATTTTGATTATAATAGCTGTGGCAGAAAGCGCGATTTCGAATGTTGATATTTGCGAATTTTTATAGTCGTCAGATCAACGAGATTTTTAACCCAGCTTAAAAATGTTTGATATCGATGATACTCGGCACTATAATGAAAACAAACATCATTTTGATTATAATAGCTGTGGCAGAAAGCGCGATTTCGAATGTTGATATTTGCGAATTTTTATAGTCGTCAGATCAACGAGATTTTTAACCCAGCTTAAAAATGTCTGATATCGATGATACTCGGCACTATTATGAAAACAAACATCATTTTGATTATAATAGCTGTGGCAGAAAGCGCGATTTCGAATGTCGACATTGATAATTTTTCTGAAAATTTTTCTATGTCCCAGAAGTCAACGAAATTTTACCCAGCTTAAATATGTCTGATATCGATTATACTAGGCACTATTATGAAAACAAACATCATTTTGATTATAATAGCTGTGGCAGAAAGCGCGATTTCGAATGTCGACATTGAAAATTTTTCTGAAAATTTTTCTATGTCCCAGAATTCAACGAAATTTTACCCAGCTTAAATATGTCTGATATCGATGATACTCGGCACTATTATGAAAACAAACATCATTTTGATTATAATAGCTGTGGCAGAAAGCGCGATTTCGAATGTCGACATCGAAAATTTTTCTGAAAATTTTTCTAAGTCCGAGAATTCAACGAAATTTACCCAGCTTAAAAATGTCTGATATCGATGATACTCGGCACTATTATGAAAACAAACATCATTTTGATTATAATAGCTGTGGCAGAAAGCGCGATTTCGAATGTCGACATTGATAATTTTTCTGAAAAGTTTTCTATGTCCCAGAATTCAACGAAATTTTACCCAGCTTAAATATGTCTGATATCGATGATACTCGGCACTATTATGAAAATAAACATCATTTTGATTATTATAGCTGTGGCAGAAAGCGCGTTTTCGAATGTCGATATTTGAGAGTTTTCAGTGTCGTCAGTTCAACGAGATTTTTAACTCAGCTTAAAAATGCCTGATATCGATGATACTCGGCACTATTATGAAAACAAACATCATTTTGATTATAATAGCTGTGGCAGAAAGCGCGATTTCGAATGTCGACATTGATAATTTTTCTGAAAATTTTTCCATGTCCAAGAATTCAACGAAATTTTACCCAGCTTAAATATGTCTGATATCGATGATACTCGGCACTATTATGAAAACTAACATCATTTTGATTATAATAGCTGTTGCAGAAAGCGCGATTTCGAATGTCGATATTGAAAATTTTTCTATGTCCAAGAATTCAACGAAATTTTACCCAGCTTAAAAATGTCTGATATCGATGATACTCGGCACTATTATGAAAACATACATCATTTTGATTATAATAGCTGTGGCAGAAAGCGCGATTTCGAATGTCGACATTGATAATTTTTCTGAAAATTTTTCTATGTCCCAGAATTCAACGAAATTTTACCCAGCTTTAATATGTCTGATATCGATGATACTCGGCACTATTATGAAAACAAACATCATTTTGATTATAATAGCTGTGGCAGAAAGCGCGATTTCGAATGTTGATATTTGAGAATTTTCAGAGTCGTCTGTTCAACGAGATTTTTAACCCAGCTTAAAAATGTCTGATATCGATGATACTCGGCACTATTATGAAAACAAACATCATTTTGATTATAATAGCTGTGGCAGAAAGCGCGATTTCGAATGTCGACATTGATAATTTTTCTGAAAATTTTTCTATGTCCAAGAATTCAACGAAATTTTACCCAGCTTAAAAATGTCTGATATCGATGATACTCGGCACTATTATGAAAACAAACATCATTTTGATTATAATAGCTGTGGCAGAAAGCGCGATTTCGAATATTGATATTTGAGAATTTTTATAGTCGTCAGATCAACGAGAATTTTAACCCAGCTTAAAAATGTTTGATATCGATGATACTCGGCACTATAATGAAAACAAACATCATTTTGATTATAATAGCTGTGGCAGAAAGCGCGATTTCGAATGTCGACATTGATAATTTTTCTGAAAATTTTTCTATGTCCAAGAATTCAACGAAATTTTACCCAGCTTAAAAATGTCTGATATCGATGATACTCGGCACTATTATGAAAACAAACATCATTTTGATTATAATAGCTGTGGCAGAAAGCGCGATTTCGAATGTTGACATTTGCGAATTTTTATAGTCGTCAGATCAACGAGATTTTTAACCCAGCTTAAAAATGTTTGATATCGATGATACTCGGCACTATAATGAAAACAAACATCATTTTGATTATAATAGCTGTGGCAGAAAGCGCGATTTCGAATGTCGACATCGAAAATTTTTCTGAAAATTTTTCTAAGTCCGAGAATTCAACGAAATTTACCCAGCTTAAAAATGTCTGATATCGATGATACTCGGCACTATTATGAAAACAAACATCATTTTGATTATAATAGCTGTGGCAGAAAGCGCGATTTCGAATGTCGACATTGATAATTTTTCTGAAAATTTTTCTATGTCCCAGAATTCAACGAAATTTTACCCAGCTTAAATATGTCTGATATCGATGATACTCGGCACTATTATGAAAATAAACATCATTTTGATTATTATAGCTGTGGCAGAAAGCGCGTTTTCGAATGTCGATATTTGAGAGTTTTCAGTGTCGTCAGTTCAACGAGATTTTTAACCCAGCTTAAAAATGCCTGATATCGATGATACTCGGCACTATTATGAAAACAAACATCATTTTGATTATAATAGCTGTGGCAGAAAGCGCGATTTCGAATGTCGACATTGATAATTTTTCTGAAAATTTTTCCATGTCCAAGAATTCAACGAAATTTTACCCAGCTTAAATATGTCTGATATCGATGATACTCGGCACTATTATGAAAACTAACATCATTTTGATTATAATAGCTGTGGCAGAAAGCGCGATTTCGAATGTCGATATTGAAAATTTTTCTGAAAATTTTTCTATGTCCAAGAATTCAACGAAATTTTACCCAGCTTAAAAATGTCTGATATCGATGATACTCGGCACTATTATGAAAACATACATCATTTTGATTATAATAGCTGTGGCAGAAAGCGCGATTTCGAATGTCGACATTGATAATTTTTCTGAAAATTTTTCTATGTCCCAGAATTCAACGAAATTTTACCCAGCTTAAATATGTCTGATATCGATGATACTCGGCACTATAATGAAAACAAACATCATTTTGATTATAATAGCTGTGGCAGAAAGCGCGATTTCGAATGTCGACATTGATAATTTTTCTGAAAATTTTTCTATGTCCCAGAATTCAACGAAATTTTACCCAGCTTAAATATGTCTGATATCGATGATACTCGGCACTATTATGAAAACAAACATCATTTTGATTATAATAGCTGTGGCAGAAAGCGCGATTTCGAATGTTGATATTTGAGAATTTTCAGAGTCGTCTGTTCAACGAGATTTTTAACCCAGCTTAAAAATGTCTGATATCGATGATACTCGGCACTATTATGAAAACAAACATCATTTTGATTATAATAGCTGTGGCAGAAAGCGCGATTTCGAATGTCGACATTGATAATTTTTCTGAAAATTTTTCTATGTCCCAGAATTCAACGAAATTTTACCCAGCTTAAATATGTCTGATATCGATGATACTAGGCACTATTATGAAAACAAACATCATTTTGATTATAATAGCTGTGGCAGAAAGCGCGATTTCGAATGTTGATATTTGAGAATTTTCAGAGTCGTCTGTTCAACGAGATTTTTAACCCAGCTTAAAAATGTCTGATATCGATGATACTCGGCACTATTATGAAAACAAACATCATTTTGATTATAATAGCTGTGGCAGAAAGCGCGATTTCGAATGTCGACATTGATAATTTTTCTGAAAATTTTTCTATGTCCCAGAATTCAACGAAATTTTACCCAGCTTAAATATGTCTGATATCGATGATACTCGGCACTATAATGAAAACAAACATCATTTTGATTATAATAGCTGTGGCAGAAAGCGCGATTTCGAATGTCGACATTGATAATTTTTCTGAAAATTTTTCTATGTCCCAGAATTCAACGAAATTTTACCCAGCTTAAATATGTCTGATATCGATGATACTCGGCACTATTATGAAAACAAACATCATTTTGATTATAATAGCTGTGGCAGAAAGCGCGATTTCGAATGTTGATATTTGAGAATTTTCAGAGTCGTCTGTTCAACGAGATTTTTAACCCAGCTTAAAAATGTCTGATATCGATGATACTCGGCACTATTATGAAAACAAACATCATTTTGATTATAATAGCTGTGGCAGAAAGCGCGATTTCGAATGTCGACATTGATAATTTTTCTGAAAATTTTTCTATGTCCCAGAATTCAACGAAATTTTACCCAGCTTAAATATGTCTGATATCGATGATACTCGGCACTATAATGAAAACAAACATCATTTTGATTATAATAGCTGTGGCAGAAAGCGCGATTTCGAATGTCGACATTGATAATTTTTCTGAAAATTTTTCTATGTCCCAGAATTCAACGAAATTTTACCCAGCTTAAATATGTCTGATATCGATGATACTCGGCACTATTATGAAAACAAACATCATTTTGATTATAATAGCTGTGGCAGAAAGCGCGATTTCGAATGTCGACATTGATAATTTTTCTGAAAATTTTTCTATGTCCCAGAATTCAACGAAATTTTACCCAGCTTTAATATGTCTGATATCGATGATACTCGGCACTATTATGAAAACAAACATCATTTTGATTATAATAGCTGTGGCAGAAAGCGCGATTTCGAATGTCGACATTGATAATTTTTCTGAAAATTTTTCTATGTCCCAGAATTCAACGAAATTTTACCCAGCTTAAATATGTCTGATATCGATGATACTCGGCACTATTATGAAAACAAACATCATTTTGATTATAATAGCTGTGGCAGAAAGCGCGATTTCGAATGTTGATATTTGCGAATTTTTATAGTCGTCAGATCAACGAGATTTTTAACCCAGCTTAAAAATGTTTGATATCGATGATACTCGGCACTATAATGAAAACAAACATCATTTTGATTATAATAGCTGTGGCAGAAAGCGCGATTTCGAATGACGACATCGAAAATTTTTCTGAAAATTTTTCTAAGTCCGAGAATTCAACGAAATTTACCCAGCTTAAAAATGTCTGATATCGATGATACTGAAACGGTCGCGAATTTTATTGAAAAACAAATGTGCGTTTGTTTATTCGATGGCTTATTAATAAAGAGAAATTTACGAGGCGCAGCTTGTCACAGGAAGACGACTCGGATCAAATTTATGGTTTTTTTTGAACATCTAGTTCGTGAATTGCATTTGAAGTAATTACCATCGGCCATAAATTAGCTGTGTTAAAGTTGCTATTGAAAATTTTGAAGACCTTTGTCGCTAGTATTGCCTTTCTGTCATATTATAAATCAGGGCCGTTTTGTTGTCTTGGTGCGCGTTAGAGTCTGAGAAAGGAATTTCACGCAACATTTAAGTTATTGGGAATTGGAAAAGTATTAGGTTTCGTTTTAGTTGAAAGAAGTTGCTTTAAAAACCAGAGACTGGCCTTTGTTTTTCAAAGTCGGGAGGCCATAAATATGTCAAGAGATACTTGTAGGATGTTGTTTCAAGAATTTTAGAAAGCGGGAAAAACATGTGCAGCGCCCGACAATCTGTCAGGCGAATTGGGGGGTCGAATTACTAGGAAGAAGCTAAACTAGAAAAGAAGCGTGTGTTTCTTTCCGAAATAAAAGCGCTTATTGGCCGACGGGTTTTTTTTGGTTACTTCAGGGGATGGGGGAGGAGTCAAAATTTGTCACTAGTGGAAAGTCAAAAGTAAAAACGGAAAACAGTTGGCTTACGCCGTCCGAACGACAAGCTGCCTTTTAATTGAACTCGAGTAGTTTATTTTTGAGTGCTTTGCAATTTATTTTATCTAGCTGCATAATTAGAATTCCATCACATTATTTCGGGGCGTTAAAATTATAGTGAATACAAAAGGGCCATCAAATAAATAACTGCGAGGCGATCGCGAGCGCGAATTAAACGATAAGTGCGTGGGTGGATTAGTGAATTGTGCGCCGCGGAACGGAATAGGTATAATTGCATGAATTTTTTCTATTTCTTTTCACATACTTGGTGGCATAAATTTGCGTAAGAATTATTTTAATCGGTTTATCAATCAGTAGCGTGGAATTTCTGTAAAGTTCCATTTTTGCATTGCTCAGGCAATCTAATAGTTATTTTTTTGGTACCTGCGTTTGCTTTTTGAATCAAGTTAAACTCAATAAATTCAATATTTTGCGCGGTCTGTGATTTAATCAACCAGAGTAAATTAACTACACCTAAAATCTTTTGTTCGGTTTCAAATACAGTGTATCTTTTTGCAATTTCGTTCTACCTTCTTGCGATATCCTCGGCAATTCGGAGACACGTGATCGGTGTTATTCTGGATTGTACTGGGTTATCTGCAACTAAAGTCTCTGGTCAGGCAAGTCATATCCGCCAAAACGCACAGTGCGACCAGCACAGTCTAGCTACGAAATCTAGGCCAATTTAATACTCTTTACGAATTCCGTAGAATTACGAGGCCAACAATTTGAACTACTTATCCATAGGCATCTTCGTCACAGAACTTTCTCACACCCTGCGTGTGTGTGCTGGAGTGTTGACTTTGGGGTAAGATTTGCAGGTTAATTGAGGGCAATTGGTCGAGCGACTGAAAGTACCAAAACCACACAACGTGGAGTGTCTAAAACAGTCATTAGGGTCCTTGCGCAAACAATTAGTTAGCTAATAGGATTAGGCGGCAAGAATACAAACGAAGTAGAGGGATCTGCATACAGAACCTCGAACGACTCTGGAGCATGTAGTTGACGAAAGATCCTACGCACAGTTTGTCTAATTAATTAGGTTAATGAGCTAGAGATAGGGCTATCCTTCCCGTGAAAAACTAACGGCTGTTGCTTTTGGTTATCCTGCAAATTGATCGCTGGAGCGGCCTTTTGTACCACATACCTCTCCGAACATCTGATTGATCAGTTAAAGTTCCAGTAACAAAGTACACTGTATATACACTGTTACACAGTGAGTGCGCTGGTTGATTAGTCATAGCGTCTTCGAGTACTAGCTAAAAGTGGCAAACACGAGTACCAAAGCCAAACTATTTTGACTAAACAGAGAGATTCATTGTTGACCTGATTTAAATTACAAAGTTGACACCGCCTAATTGCGTGTACAACAAGCCACCAACTGTGAGAATCGAAATAACTTAGATCGCGACGATATTCGGCGTTAAATACGTTAAGCAAAGTTTATTGTACTTCTTTGGAATTTTGTATTTAATTTATTGCGAAAGATATCCATTGTTTCAATCTACGGTTTTACCCTCAAGTCCCTAGATCGTTAAGATCTCGTGACAGGAGTTTCCGTTTCTTTTTTTTTTTTTGACAATAAATAATTAATTAATTAAACCTGGCATTTTATTAATTCGTAATTAGCATCTTGCACCTCTCGATTACACCGCCACACCAAAAATTAGAACACAACTACGACAACGTAGGGCCCGAGTTTTTTTATTTAATTAGACGATCCAGATTACCGGCAATTAAAGTTTTAATTTTGGAGTTTTAATAGCGCCGAGGAGATAGGTAGAAAATTAGTCGTAGCGCCACAATAAAACCTAACCGTAGGAGGTAGTGACCTTTTTAAAGTATCTTTGTAGACCGCATGGGAGTTTATTAGTGCCCCGGCGCTTTCAAAACCCGAACAAACCCTCGGTAAGGAGGCATTCATCGCTTCCTAGAATTTAGTCAAATCCTTCGGTCCATTTAATAAATTAATTTGTCAATAAATTTTAGTTTGTTTTTGTTTGGACCGTGTTTATTAGATTATTTAGTTGTCCGTAAAGTCAACAACAAGGTGGCACGTCCGGGCGTGTTACATAAATTTGGTGGCCGTGACGCAGGATTTTTGGTTAATTAAAAAGCGGGCGGTGTAATTTTGAGAGAGAGTAAGGAATGTCAGGCCGCGCGACAAAGAAGAATAATAAACCGGCTTATTCGCGGGGCGCATCGGGAAAAGACGATTCGGAGCGTGAGAACGCGGGGGAGTCGAGGAGTGCCGTCGCCGTAATCGGAGCGCCGGAGGCGAGCGTCGCGACGTCGGCTACTATGCAGCCTACAGCAGGAGTCACGGAGAAGCCAGACGAGATTCCGAAATGGTTCGTCAATTGGTCGGGCCAACAGCAGGAATTGATGACGGGAATCGTGGCAGCGCTGCAGAGCATCGTCAGGGAGCGACAGCCGGCGACAGCCAGTGGATCATCATCATCATCGCCGTCGCCAGCAACCAGCAGTTCAGCTTCGGATGTTTTGGCAGTCCAGGAGAGCGGTCCTTCAGAGGCGGTACAGGTAGTAAATGTGCATGCAGATTGTCGGAGCATAAGCGAAACCGTGTCGGGCTCGCCAGGGCAAATTTTGGGGGAACAGTCTAGGTTGTTGCTGCAGTTAACAAACAGGAGGCCAACTTTCAGAGGACAGGCGAATGCAGATCCTTATAAATTTTTGCGACATTTAGAGGGTTGGTTTAGGCGTCTAGGTATTTCAGAGGAGGAAAAACTCATCACCGCGGAAGAGAGTATGGCAGATTCGGCTTATTATTGGAGCCAAATTTACAAGGGGAAATGGCAGAATTACGCGGATTTTAAAACCGATTTCCTGAAAACGTACTGGTCGGAGCAGAAACAAATCGAAGTCCTTCGAGAAATCATCAGCGCTCGATGGGAACCGAGGGGAATGTACACGATGTTGGAACATTTCGCTTATTACGTAAGTCAGGCGAAGCTTCTGACAACACAACGGGCGGAGACGGTCCTAGTGAGCGATCTGATGCGTCATTTTCCACACACCCTGCAATCTCTTTGGCAAATGAGCGGCAGGAGTACCCTTCAGGAAGCAGCTGAATTTTTGAGAGGGCAGGATGATCTACTGGCACAATTAGGATCGTCAGCAGGACCGACGAGGGAGGAGAGAAGGTATCGAGGCTGGAGGGACAGAGCAAATCGGCCATACACAGCCTACGAATACGACGAATTCGAGCAGGGAAACTAGAGTCGGTAGAACTCAAGGCCGACAGTTCTGCCGAAAATGACGCGGAAAAGGCCGCAGTTATCGGGGTGAATCACTTAACAAAGAGGACGGGAAAGGAGTCAAGCGGGATCAACAAGGGATTCGAACTACTGACTAGGATAGGATGGGAGCCATTCCAAGGATTAGGAAAATATTGCCAGGGAATTATATCACCAATTACGCAAACAGGACAAACGCATCGACAGGGATTAGGTTTTTCAGGCGATTCGGATCGGGAAAGGTGGTGTTACCGGGACTTACTTAAGCCAGGAGAACCGTTAGGATCCAGGGGCGTAGGTTGTTTCTAGATTTTGTCGTTACAGAGGGGACAACAATTTCTATTTAGCGGCGAATAGAATATCAGCGAGGGATTACACCGATTACAATCAAGGCCGACGGAGACATCACGATTACAACACTACTAGACACCGGGGGCGGAGTTACTTGTATTTCCGAGGACGTCTATAGAATCATCGTCGGGGGCGTTCAGGTTCCAGTATGATCAATAAAAAAAAGCAACAAAATTAAAAGGCGCCGCAGGACAACAAAGGAGTATTCGTATCACACTACAAGCATCAGTCACCCTGTATATTGGCAACCGAGAAATACGACGTCTTTAATTGTTAGGAAGGTAATCGAGCAGAGTGCGTGGATCAAAAAGTTCTGTCATCTATACGCGGGGCCCTATAGGATTCGCAGAAAAATTAACGTCAATGCTTACCTGTGAGAAAAAGGACGGAGATGCAAAGGGTGCAAATTTAAGACAGTATTGTCTGTTTACGAGCAAGGATTAGGGCAGGCAACCCGGCGCCACAGAGGATGACGGCCGGGGGTGCTGCGATGTAAATTCTTTCGGAACAATTCAAGTGAAAGTGATTTTTTCTCATTGTATGTAAGAAGGGCATTAACCGTAGGCAGGTTCAATTAGGACCATTCGTCGGTAGGTCCATTGACCTATTAAGCAGGCGCCGGCTTATTTTATGGGGGTTTGGGTTACGTACAATAATACGGTGCAAGGTTATTGTGTTATGAAATATGTAAATGCGTTGGGAATAAAAGTGAATGAAATTAAGATAATACGAGATGAGGAGCGGTAGTGAATTTGATGGTGAATTAAGATGGATTAATTAATTAAGTAGTGTCAGTCAGCAAGTTAATTAGACCGGGGCGAATGGCATTAAGTGAAGTGTTGAATTTATACTAGGGATAGTGCAGTTATGTGTACCTGTGTAATTAGTTAAAAAGTGCGAAGTGAAAGGGAGGAATTAATTACGTGAGCCATTTTCATTTTCACAGCACCTAGATAGTGGGTGATCCATTTAATAGTGAATGCGTGATCGATCAATTTAATCGTGATAGTGTGTGATTAATTTAATCGTGATAGTGTGTGATCAATTTAATCGCGCGTTAGTGTGTGATCTAGTAAGTGGAATTTAGTGGTAGGAATGAGATAATCTAGTTTATCAAGGTCGATCAGATGGTTAGTTGCGCATCAATTGTTCAGGAGGCAGCGTTCAAGACAGAGCCGTACGGAAGAATATTATTGCCAAGGAATTGTTTATTAAAATATTTTGTTTCTCTAGAAGTTAAGCGAATTACAGGGGCGTGTGAGATGGTTAGTTTAGATTAGTGTTGGTGATTCGGGGGCGTATAATCAGTGGCAGTGCTTTATCCATTTCTTGGGGTGAAATAATTAGAAGTAATTAGCGACAAAATTAGGAATCACAGTGGGTGACATCAAGTGAAGGTTTTAAATAAGATCGGTTGCTACGAGATCAACTAATTAGTGATTGATGTAACTGAGTTAATTACCGTTTAGTCCCGGGGAAGTGGAGTGATTAATGAGGAAGAGTTATCGAGTTAGATCTTAATTAGTGAGTGACCGTGAAATATCATTAGGTTAGTGCAGGTGGAAGGTGATCGGTTCATTACGTTAGTGGAATAGTGAGGCTTGGGTATAAGCCATACACTTAGGAACTCTTGGAGTTAACGTCAATTAAAGGAAAGGGTGATGCGGTTCCGGATGAATACGAGGAGTACCACCGAGGATGTTCTTTATAAGCTTTTTATAGGGTTCACAGATGCAGCAAAGGGAAGAAGGGAAAGCGATGGTGTTGGCAGTGCATTGGCTCAAGGAAATTTTATTTTTTGAGTTTTTTTTTGTTGTTTTGAGTATTGAGTTTTGGTTTCTGGGTTTGGGGAATGTTGAGGGAGTAGTTGATGGGTTAGGTATATTGACATGGCGAGTTCGGACGGCTAGCGTTCCGCGGTTTGCTTGTATGTTTTATCCTGTGGGAAGATGTGTCAAGAAAGAGGGGCGGAGCCCAGCAGCACCGAACCATCTACCAGCAGGCATCCAGGGGAAAGCGGATCGGGACGCTCCCGTATGAGGGGACACAAGGAATTGCCCAATCGCCGGGGCCTTTTGCGCAAATTCATTGTGGGGGCGAGTGAAACGGTCGCGAATTTTATTGAAAAACAAATGTGCGTTTGTTTATTCGATGGCTTATTAATAAAGAGAAATTTACGAGGCGCAGCTTGTCACAGGAAGACGACTCGGATCAAATTTATGGTTTTTTTTGAACATCTAGTTCGTGAATTGCATTTGAAGTAATTACCATCGGCCATAAATTAGCTGTGTTAAAGTTGCTATTGAAAATTTTGAAGACCTTTGTCGCTAGTATTGCCTTTCTGTCATATTATAAATCAGGGCCGTTTTGTTGTCTTGGTGCGCGTTAGAGTCTGAGAAAGGAATTTCACGCAACATTTAAGTTATTGGGAATTGGAAAAGTATTAGGTTTCGTTTTAGTTGAAAGAAGTTGCTTTAAAAACCAGAGACTGGCCTTTGTTTTTCAAAGTCGGGAGGCCATAAATATGTCAAGAGATACTTGTAGGATGTTGTTTCAAGAATTTTAGAAAGCGGGAAAAACATGTGCAGCGCCCGACAATCTGTCAGGCGAATTGGGGGGTCGAATTACTAGGAAGAAGCTAAACTAGAAAAGAAGCGTGTGTTTCTTTCCGAAATAAAAGCGCTTATTGGCCGACGGGTTTTTTTTGGTTACTTCAGGGGATGGGGGAGGAGTCAAAATTTGTCACTAGTGGAAAGTCAAAAGTAAAAACGGAAAACAGTTGGCTTACGCCGTCCGAACGACAAGCTGCCTTTTAATTGAACTCGAGTAGTTTATTTTTGAGTGCTTTGCAATTTATTTTATCTAGCTGCATAATTAGAATTCCATCACATTATTTCGGGGCGTTAAAATTATAGTGAATACAAAAGGGCCATCAAATAAATAACTGCGAGGCGATCGCGAGCGCGAATTAAACGATAAGTGCGTGGGTGGATTAGTGAATTGTGCGCCGCGGAACGGAATAGGTATAATTGCATGAATTTTTTCTATTTCTTTTCACATACTTGGTGGCATAAATTTGCGTAAGAATTATTTTAATCGGTTTATCAATCAGTAGCGTGGAATTTCTGTAAAGTTCCATTTTTGCATTGCTCAGGCAATCTAATAGTTATTTTTTTGGTACCTGCGTTTGCTTTTTGAATCAAGTTAAACTCAATAAATTCAATATTTTGCGCGGTCTGTGATTTAATCAACCAGAGTAAATTAACTACACCTAAAATCTTTTGTTCGGTTTCAAATACAGTGTATCTTTTTGCAATTTCGTTCTACCTTCTTGCGATATCCTCGGCAATTCGGAGACACGTGATCGGTGTTATTCTGGATTGTACTGGGTTATCTGCAACTAAAGTCTCTGGTCAGGCAAGTCATATCCGCCAAAACGCACAGTGCGACCAGCACAGTCTAGCTACGAAATCTAGGCCAATTTAATACTCTTTACGAATTCCGTAGAATTACGAGGCCAACAATTTGAACTACTTATCCATAGGCATCTTCGTCACAGAACTTTCTCACACCCTGCGTGTGTGTGCTGGAGTGTTGACTTTGGGGTAAGATTTGCAGGTTAATTGAGGGCAATTGGTCGAGCGACTGAAAGTACCAAAACCACACAACGTGGAGTGTCTAAAACAGTCATTAGGGTCCTTGCGCAAACAATTAGTTAGCTAATAGGATTAGGCGGCAAGAATACAAACGAAGTAGAGGGATCTGCATACAGAACCTCGAACGACTCTGGAGCATGTAGTTGACGAAAGATCCTACGCACAGTTTGTCTAATTAATTAGGTTAATGAGCTAGAGATAGGGCTATCCTTCCCGTGAAAAACTAACGGCTGTTGCTTTTGGTTATCCTGCAAATTGATCGCTGGAGCGGCCTTTTGTACCACATACCTCTCCGAACATCTGATTGATCAGTTAAAGTTCCAGTAACAAAGTACACTGTATATACACTGTTACACAGTGAGTGCGCTGGTTGATTAGTCATAGCGTCTTCGAGTACTAGCTAAAAGTGGCAAACACGAGTACCAAAGCCAAACTATTTTGACTAAACAGAGAGATTCATTGTTGACCTGATTTAAATTACAAAGTTGACACCGCCTAATTGCGTGTACAACAAGCCACCAACTGTGAGAATCGAAATAACTTAGATCGCGACGATATTCGGCGTTAAATACGTTAAGCAAAGTTTATTGTACTTCTTTGGAATTTTGTATTTAATTTATTGCGAAAGATATCCATTGTTTCAATCTACGGTTTTACCCTCAAGTCCCTAGATCGTTAAGATCTCGTGACAGGAGTTTCCGTTTCTTTTTTTTTTTTTGACAATAAATAATTAATTAATTAAACCTGGCATTTTATTAATTCGTAATTAGCATCTTGCACCTCTCGATTACACCGCCACACCAAAAATTAGAACACAACTACGACAACGTAGGGCCCGAGTTTTTTTATTTAATTAGACGATCCAGATTACCGGCAATTAAAGTTTTAATTTTGGAGTTTTAATAGCGCCGAGGAGATAGGTAGAAAATTAGTCGTAGCGCCACAATAAAACCTAACCGTAGGAGGTAGTGACCTTTTTAAAGTATCTTTGTAGACCGCATGGGAGTTTATTAGTGCCCCGGCGCTTTCAAAACCCGAACAAACCCTCGGTAAGGAGGCATTCATCGCTTCCTAGAATTTAGTCAAATCCTTCGGTCCATTTAATAAATTAATTTGTCAATAAATTTTAGTTTGTTTTTGTTTGGACCGTGTTTATTAGATTATTTAGTTGTCCGTAAAGTCAACAACAAGGTGGCACGTCCGGGCGTGTTACAATACTCGGCACTATTATGAAAACAAACATCATTTTGATTATAATAGCTGTGGCAGAAAGCGCGATTTCGAATGTCGACATTGATAATTTTTCTGAAAATTTTTCTATGTCCCAGAATTCAACGAAATTTTACCCAGCTTAAATATGTCTGATATCGATGATACTCGGCACTATTATGAAAATAAACATCATTTTGATTATAATAGCTGTGGCAGAAAGCGCGATTTCGAATGTTGATATTTGAGAATTTTCAGAGTCGTCTGTTCAACGAGATTTTTAACCCAGCTTAAAAATGTCTGATATCGATGATACTCGGCACTATTATGAAAACAAACATCATTTTGATTATAATAGCTGTGGCAGAAAGCGCGATTTCGAATGTCGACATTGATAATTTTTCTGAAAATTTTTCTATGTCCAAGAATTCAACGAAATTTTACCCAGCTTAAAAATGTCTGATATCGATGATACTCGGCACTATTATGAAAACAAACATCATTTTGATTATAATAGCTGTGGCAGAAAGCGCGATTTCGAATGACGACATTGATAATTTTTCTGAAAATTTTTCTAAGTCCAAGAATTCAACGAAATTTCACCCAGCTTAAATATGTCTGATATCGATTATACTAGGCACTATTATGAAAACAAACATCATTTTGATTATAATAGCTGTGGCAGAAAGCGCGATTTCGAATGTCGACATTGAAAATTTTTCTGAAAATTTTTCTATGTCCCAGAATTCAACGAAATTTTACCCAGCTTAAATATGTCTGATATCGATGATACTCGGCACTATTATGAAAACAAACATCATTTTGATTATAATAGCTGTGGCAGAAAGCGCGATTTCGAATGTTGATATTTGCGAATTTTTATAGTCGTCAGATCAACGAGATTTTTAACCCAGCTTAAAAATGTTTGATATCGATGATACTCGGCACTATAATGAAAACAAACATCATTTTGATTATAATAGCTGTGGCAGAAAGCGCGATTTCGAATGTCGACATTGATAATTTTTCTGAAAATTTTTCTATGTCCCAGAATTCAACGAAATTTTACCCAGCTTAAATATGTCTGATATCGATGATACTCGGCACTATTATGAAAACAAACATCATTTTGATTATAATAGCTGTGGCAGAAAGCGCGATTTCGAATGTTGATATTTGAGAATTTTCAGAGTCGTCTGTTCAACGAGATTTTTAACCCAGCTTAAAAATGTCTGATATCGATGATACTCGGCACTATTATGAAAACAAACATCATTTTGATTATAATAGCTGTGGCAGAAAGCGCGATTTCGAATGTCGACATTGATAATTTTTCTGAAAATTTTTCTATGTCCCAGAATTCAACGAAATTTTACCCAGCTTAAATATGTCTGATATCGATGATACTCGGCACTATAATGAAAACAAACATCATTTTGATTATAATAGCTGTGGCAGAAAGCGCGATTTCGAATGTCGACATTGATAATTTTTCTGAAAATTTTTCTATGTCCCAGAATTCAACGAAATTTTTCCCAGCTTAAATATGTCTGATATCGATGATACTCGGCACTATTATGAAAATAAACATCATTTTGATTATTATAGCTGTGGCAGAAAGCGCGATTTCGAATGTCGATATTTGAGAGTTTTCAGTGTCGTCAGTTCAACGAGATTTTTAACTCAGCTTAAAAATGCCTGATATCGATGATACTCGGCACTATTATGAAAACAAACATCATTTTGATTATAATAGCTGTGGCAGAAAGCGCGATTTCGAATGTCGACATTGATAATTTTTCTGAAAATTTTTCCATGTCCAAGAATTCAACGAAATTTTACCCAGCTTAAATATGTCTGATATCGATGATACTCGGCACTATTATGAAAACAAACATCATTTTGATTATAATAGCTGTGGCAGAAAGCGCGATTTCGAATGTTGATATTTGCGAATTTTTATAGTCGTCAGATCAACGAGATTTTTAACCCAGCTTAAAAATGTTTGATATCGATGATACTCGGCACTATAATGAAAACAAACATCATTTTGATTATAATAGCTGTGGCAGAAAGCGCGATTTCGAATGTTGATATTTGCGAATTTTTATAGTCGTCAGATCAACGAGATTTTTAACCCAGCTTAAAAATGTCTGATATCGATGATACTCGGCACTATTATGAAAACAAACATCATTTTGATTATAATAGCTGTGGCAGAAAGCGCGATTTCGAATGTCGACATTGATAATTTTTCTGAAAATTTTTCTATGTCCCAGAAGTCAACGAAATTTTACCCAGCTTAAATATGTCTGATATCGATTATACTAGGCACTATTATGAAAACAAACATCATTTTGATTATAATAGCTGTGGCAGAAAGCGCGATTTCGAATGTCGACATTGAAAATTTTTCTGAAAATTTTTCTATGTCCCAGAATTCAACGAAATTTTACCCAGCTTAAATATGTCTGATATCGATGATACTCGGCACTATTATGAAAACAAACATCATTTTGATTATAATAGCTGTGGCAGAAAGCGCGATTTCGAATGTCGACATCGAAAATTTTTCTGAAAAGTTTTCTATGTCCCAGAATTCAACGAAATTTTACCCAGCTTAAATATGTCTGATATCGATGATACTCGGCACTATTATGAAAATAAACATCATTTTGATTATTATAGCTGTGGCAGAAAGCGCGTTTTCGAATGTCGATATTTGAGAGTTTTCAGTGTCGTCAGTTCAACGAGATTTTTAACTCAGCTTAAAAATGCCTGATATCGATGATACTCGGCACTATTATGAAAACAAACATCATTTTGATTATAATAGCTGTGGCAGAAAGCGCGATTTCGAATGTCGACATTGATAATTTTTCTGAAAATTTTTCCATGTCCAAGAATTCAACGAAATTTTACCCAGCTTAAATATGTCTGATATCGATGATACTCGGCACTATTATGAAAACTAACATCATTTTGATTATAATAGCTGTTGCAGAAAGCGCGATTTCGAATGTCGATATTGAAAATTTTTCTATGTCCAAGAATTCAACGAAATTTTACCCAGCTTAAAAATGTCTGATATCGATGATACTCGGCACTATTATGAAAACATACATCATTTTGATTATAATAGCTGTGGCAGAAAGCGCGATTTCGAATGTCGACATTGATAATTTTTCTGAAAATTTTTCTATGTCCCAGAATTCAACGAAATTTTACCCAGCTTAAATATGTCTGATATCGATGATACTCGGCACTATAATGAAAACAAACATCATTTTGATTATAATAGCTGTGGCAGAAAGCGCGATTTCGAATGTCGACATTGATAATTTTTCTGAAAATTTTTCTATGTCCAAGAATTGAACGAAATTTTACCCAGCTTAAATATGTCTGATATCGATGATACTCGGCACTATTATGAAAACAAACATCATTTTGATTATAATAGCTGTGGCAGAAAGCGCGATTTCGAATGTTGATATTTGAGAATTTTCAGAGTCGTCTGTTCAACGAGATTTTTAACCCAGCTTAAAAATGTCTGATATCGATGATACTCGGCACTATTATGAAAACAAACATCATTTTGATTATAATAGCTGTGGCAGAAAGCGCGATTTCGAATGTCGACATTGATAATTTTTCTGAAAATTTTTCTATGTCCCAGAATTCAACGAAATTTTACCCAGCTTAAATATGTCTGATATCGATGATACTCGGCACTATTATGAAAATAAACATCATTTTGATTATTATAGCTGTGGCAGAAAGCG
>JBCDWJ010000058.1:0-48000 GCA_039766575.1 Serrognathus titanus
TTTAAGCTGGGTAAAATTTCGTTGAATTCTGGGACAAGGAGAAATTTTCAGAAAAATTATCAATGTCGACATTCGAAATCGAGCTTTCTGCCACAGCTATTATAATCAAAATGATATTTGTTTTCATAATAGTGCCGAGTATCATCGATATCAAACATTTTTAAGCTGGGTTAAAAATCTCGTTGATCTGACGACTATAAAAATTCTCAAATATCTACAT
Source organism: Serrognathus titanus (assembly GCA_039766575.1). Classification (NCBI taxonomy): domain Eukaryota; kingdom Metazoa; phylum Arthropoda; class Insecta; order Coleoptera; family Lucanidae; genus Serrognathus; species Serrognathus titanus. The sequence continues at coordinate 221 of JBCDWJ010000058.1, forward strand.
TCGAAATCGCGCTTTCTGCCACAGCTATTATAATCAAAATGATGTTTGTTTTCATAATAGTGCCGAGTATCATCGATATCAGACATATTTAAGCTGGGTAAAATTTCGTTGAATTCTGGGACATAGAAAAATTTTCAGAAAAATTATCAATGTCGTCATTCGAAATCGCGCTTTCTGCCACAGCTATTATAATCAAAATGATGTTTGTTTTCATAATAGTGCCGAGTATCATCGATATCAGACATATTTAAGCTGGGTAAAATTTCGTTGAATTCTTGGACATAGAAAAATTTTCAGAAAAATTCTCAAATATCAACATTCGAAATCGCGCTTTCTGCCACAGCTATTATAATCAAAATGATGTTTGTTTTCATAAGTGCCGAGTATCATCGATATGAGACATTTTTAAGCTGGGTTAAATATCTCGTTGAAGTAACGACTCTGAAAATTCTCAAATATCAATATTCGAAATCGCGCTTTCTGCCACAGCTATTATAATCAAAATGATGTTTGTTTTCATAATAGTGCCGAGTATCATCGATATCAGACATTTTTAAGCTGGGTAAATTTCGTTGAATTCTCGGACTTAGAAAAATTTTCAGAAAAATTTTCGATGTCGACATTCGAAATCGCGCTTTCTGCCACAGCTATTATAATCAAAATGATGTTTGTTTTCATAATAGTGCCGAGTATCATCGATATCAAACATTTTTAAGCTGGGTTAAAAATCTCGTTGATCTGACGACTATAAATATTCTCAAATATCAACATTCGAAATCGCGCTTTCTGCCACAGCTATTATAATCAAAATGATGTTTGTTTTCATAATAGTGCCGAGAATCATCGATATCAAACATTTTTAAGCTGGGTTAAAAATCTCGTTGATCTGACGACTATAAAAATTCTCAAATATCAACATTCGAAATCGCGCTTTCTGCCACAGCTATTATAATCAAAATGATGTTTGTTTTCATAATAGTGCCGAGTATCATCGATATCAGACATATTTAAGCTGGGTAAAATTTCGTTGAATTCTGGGACATAGAAAAATTTTCAGAAAAATTATCAATGTCGACATTCGAAATCGCGCTTTCTGCCACAGCTATTATAATCAAAATGATGTTTGTTTTCATAATAGTGCCGAGTATCATCGATATCAAACATTTTTAAGCTGGGTTAAAAATCTCGTTAATCTGACGACTATAAAAATTCTCAAATATCAACATTCGAAATCGCGCTTTCTGCCACAGCTATTATAATCAAAATGATGTTTGTTTTCATAATAGTGCCGAGTATCATCGATATCAGACATATTTAAGCTGGGTAAAATTTCGTTGAATTCTGGGACATGGAAAAATTTTCAGAAAAATTATCAATGTCGACATTCGAAATCGCGCTTTCTGCCACAGCTATTATAATCAAAATGATGTTTGTTTTCATAATAGTGCCGAGTATCATCGATATCAAACATTTTTAAGCTGGGTTAAAAATCTCGTTAATCTGACCACTATAAAAATTCTCAAATATCAACATTCGAAATCGCGCTTTCTGCCACAGCTATTATAATCAAAATGATGTTTGTTTTCATAATAGTGCCGAGTATCATCGATATCAGACATATTTAAGCTGGGTAAAATTTCGTTGAATTCTGGGACATAGAAAAATTTTCAGAAAAATTATCAATGTCGACATTCGAAATCGCGCTTTCTGCCACAGCTATTATAATCAAAATGATGATTGTTTTCATTATAGTGCCGAGTATCATCGATATCAAACATTTTTAAGCTGGGTTAAAAATCTCGTTGATCTGACGACTATAAAAATTCTCAAATATCAACATTCGAAATCGCGCTTTCTGCCACAGCTATTATAATCAAAATGATGTTTGTTTTCATAATAGTGCCGAGTATCATCGATATCAGACATATTTAAGCTGGGTAAAATTTCGTTGAATTCTGGGACATAGAAAAATTTTCAGAAAAATTATCAATGTCGACATTCGAAATCGCGCTTTCTGCCACAGCTATTATAATCAAAATGATGTTTGTTTTCATAATAGTGCCGAGTATCATCGATATCAGACATATTTAAGCTGGGTAAAATTTCGTTGAATTCTTGGGCATAGAAAAATTTTCAGAAAAATTCTCAAATATCAACATTCGAAATCGCGCTTTCTGCCACAGCTATTATAATCAAAATGATGTTTGTTTTCATAATAGTGCCGAGTATCATCGATATCAGACATATTTAAGCTGGGTGAAATTTCGTTGATCTGACGACTATAAAAATTCTCAAATATCAACATTCGAAATCGCGCTTTCTGCCACAGCTATTATAATCAAAATGATGTTTGTTTTCATAATAGTGCCGAGTATCATCGATATCAGACATATTTAAGCTGGGTAAAATTTCGTTGAATTCTGGGACAAGGAAAAATTTTCAGAAAAATTATCAATGTCGACATTCGAAATCGAGCTTTCTGCCACAGCTATTATAATCAAAATGATATTTGTTTTCATAATTGTGCCGAGTATCATCGATATCAAACATTTTTAAGCTGGGTTAAAAATCTCGTTGATCTGACGACTATAAAAATTCTCAAATATCTACATTCGAAATCGCGCTTTCTGCCACAGCTATTATAATCAAAATGATGTTTGTTTTCATAATAGTGCCGAGTATCATCGATATCAGACATATTTAAGCTGGGTAAAATTTCGTTGAATTCTGGGACATAGAAAAATTTTCAGAAAAATTATCAATGTCGACATTCGAAATCGCGCTTTCTGCCACAGCTATTATAATCAAAATGATGTTTGTTTTCATTATAGTGCCGAGTATCATCGATATCAAACATTTTTAAGCTGGGTTAAAAATCTCGTTGATCTGACGACTATAAAAATTCTCAAATATCAACATTCGAAATCGCGCTTTCTGCCACAGCTATTATAATCAAAATGATGTTTGTTTTCATAATAGTGCCGAGTATCATCGATATCAGACATATTTAAGCTGGGTAAAATTTCGTTGAATTCTGGGACATAGAAAAATTTTCAGAAAAATTATCAATGTCGTCATTCGAAATCGCGCTTTCTGCCACAGCTATTATAATCAAAATGATGTTTGTTTTCATAATAGTGCCGAGTATCATCGATATCAGACATTTTTAAGCTGGGTTAAAAATCTCGTTGAACAGACACGACTCTGAAAATTCTCAAATATCAACATTCGAAATCGCGCTTTCTGCCACAGCTATTATAATCAAAGTGATGTTTGTTTTCATAATAGTGCCGAGTATCATCGATATGAGACATTTTTAAGCTGGGTTAAAAATCTCGTTGATCTGACGACTATAAAAATTCTCAAATATCAACATTCGAAATCGCGCTTTCTGCCACAGCTATTATAATCAAAGTGATGTTTGTTTTCATAATAGTGCCGAGTATCATCGATATGAGACATTTTTAAGCTGGGTTAAAAATCTCGTTGAAGTGACGAATGAAAATTCTCAAATATCAATATTCGAAATCGCGCTTTCTGCCACAGCTATTATAATCAAAATGATGTTTGTTTTCATAATAGTGCCGAGTATCATCGATATGAGACATTTTTAAGCTGGGTTAAAAATCTCGTTGAAGTGACGACTCTGAAAATTCTCAAATATCAATATTCGAAATCGCACTTTCTGCCACAGCTATTATAATCAAAATGATGTTTGTTTTCATAATAGTGCCGAGTATCATCGATATCAGACATTTTTAAGCTGGGTAAAATTTCGTTGAATTCTGGGACATAGAAAAATTTTCAGAAAAATTATCAATGTCGACATTCGAAATCGCGCTTTCTGCCACAGCTATTATAATCAAAATGATGTTTGTTTTCATAATAGTGCCGAGTATCATCGATATCAGACATATTTAAGCTGGGTAAAATTTCGTTGAATTCTTGGACATAGAAAAATTTTCAGAAAAATTCTCAAATATCAACATTCGAAATCGCGCTTTCTGCCACAGCTATTATAATCAAAATGATGTTTGTTTTCATAATAGTGCCGAGTATCATCGATATCAGACATATTTAAGCTGGGTGAAATTTCGTTGATCTGACGACTATAAAAATTCTCAAATATCAACATTCGAAATCGCGCTTTCTGCCACAGCTATTATAATCAAAATGATGTTTGTTTTCATAATAGTGCCGAGTATCATCGATATCAGACATATTTAAGCTGGGTAAAATTTCGTTGAATTCTGGGACAAGGAAAAATTTTCAGAAAAATTATCAATGTCGACATTCGAAATCGAGCTTTCTGCCACAGCTATTATAATCAAAATGATATTTGTTTTCATAATTGTGCCGAGTATCATCGATATCAAACATTTTTAAGCTGGGTTAAAAATCTCGTTGATCTGACGACTATAAAAATTCTCAAATATCTACATTCGAAATCGCGCTTTCTGCCACAGCTATTATAATCAAAATGATGTTTGTTTTCATAATAGTGCCGAGTATCATCGATATCAGACATATTTAAGCTGGGTAAAATTTCGTTGAATTCTGGGACATAGAAAAATTTTCAGAAAAATTATCAATGTCGACATTCGAAATCGCGCTTTCTGCCACAGCTATTATAATCAAAATGATGTTTGTTTTCATTATAGTGCCGAGTATCATCGATATCAAACATTTTTAAGCTGGGTTAAAAATCTCGTTGATCTGACGACTATAAAAATTCTCAAATATCAACATTCGAAATCGCGCTTTCTGCCACAGCTATTATAATCAAAATGATGTTTGTTTTCATAATAGTGCCGAGTATCATCGATATCAGACATATTTAAGCTGGGTAAAATTTCGTTGAATTCTGGGACATAGAAAAATTTTCAGAAAAATTATCAATGTCGTCATTCGAAATCGCGCTTTCTGCCACAGCTATTATAATCAAAATGATGTTTGTTTTCATAATAGTGCCGAGTATCATCGATATCAGACATTTTTAAGCTGGGTTAAAAATCTCGTTGAACAGACACGACTCTGAAAATTCTCAAATATCAACATTCGAAATCGCGCTTTCTGCCACAGCTATTATAATCAAAGTGATGTTTGTTTTCATAATAGTGCCGAGTATCATCGATATGAGACATTTTTAAGCTGGGTTAAAAATCTCGTTGAAGTGACGAATGAAAATTCTCAAATATCAATATTCGAAATCGCGCTTTCTGCCACAGCTATTATAATCAAAATGATGTTTGTTTTCATAATAGTGCCGAGTATCATCGATATCAGACATTTTTAAGCTGGGTAAATTTCGTTGAATTCTCGGACTTTGGAAAAATTTTCAGAAAAATTTTCGATGTCGACATTCGAAATCGCGCTTTCTGCCACAGCTATTATAATCAAAATGATGTTTGTTTTCATAATAGTGCCGAGTATCATCGATATCAAACATTTTTAAGCTGGGTTAAAAATCTCGTTGATCTGACGACTATAAATATTCTCAAATATCAACATTCGAAATCGCGCTTTCTGCCACAGCTATTATAATCAAAATGATGTTTGTTTTCATAATAGTGCCGAGAATCATCGATATCAAACATTTTTAAGCTGGGTTAAAAATCTCGTTGATCTGACGACTATAAAAATTCTCAAATATCAACATTCGAAATCGCGCTTTCTGCCACAGCTATTATAATCAAAATGATGTTTGTTTTCATAATAGTGCCGAGTATCATCGATACCAGACATATTTAAGCTGGGTAAAATTTCGTTGAATTCTGGGACATAGAAAAATTTTCAGAAAAATTATCAATGTCGACATTCGAAATCGCGCTTTCTGCCACAGCTATTATAATCAAAATGATGTTTGTTTTCATAATAGTGCCGAGTATCATCGATATCAAACATTTTTAAGCTGGGTTAAAAATCTCGTTAATCTGACGACTATAAAAATTCTCAAATATCAACATTCGAAATCGCGCTTTCTGCCACAGCTATTATAATCAAAATGATGTTTGTTTTCATAATAGTGCCGAGTATCATCGATATCAGACATATTTAAGCTGGGTAAAATTTCGTTGAATTCTGGGGCATAGAAAAATTTTCAGAAAAATTATCAATGTCGACATTCGAAATCGCGCTTTCTGCCACAGCTATTATAATCAAAATGATGTTTGTTTTCATTATAGTGCCGAGTATCATCGATATCAAACATTTTTAAGCTGGGTTAAAAATCTCGTTGATCTGACGACTATAAAAATTCTCAAATATCAACATTCGAAATCGCGCTTTCTGCCACAGCTATTATAATCAAAATGATGTTTGTTTTCATAAGAGTGCCGAGTATCATCGATATCAGACATATTTAAGCTGGGTAAAATTTCGTTGAATTCTGGGACATAGAAAAATTTTCAGAAAAATTATCAATGTCGTCATTCGAAATCGCGCTTTCTGCCACAGCTATTATAATCAAAATGATGTTTGTTTTCATAATAGTGCCGAGTATCATCGATATGAGACATTTTTAAGCTGGGTTAAAAATCTCGTTGAAGTGACGAATGAAAATTCTCAAATATCAATATTCGAAATCGCGCTTTCTGCCACAACTATTATAATCAAAATGATGTTTGTTTTCATAATAGTGCCGAGTATCATCGATATGAGACATTTTTAAGCTGGGTTAAAAATCTCGTTGAAGTGACGACTCTGAAAATTCTCAAATATCAACATTCGAAATCGCGCTTTCTGCCACAGCTATTATAATCAAAATGATGTTTGTTTTCATAATAGTGCCGAGTATCATCGATATCAGACATATTTAAGCTGGGTAAAATTTCGTTGAATTCTGGGACATAGAAAAATTTTCAGAAAAATTATCAATGTCGACATTCGAAATCGCGCTTTCTGCCACAGCTATTATAATCAAAATGATGTTTGTTTTCATAATAGTGCCGAGTATCATCGATATCAGACATTTTTAAGCTGGGTTAAAAATCTCGTTGAACAGACACGACTCTGAAAATTCTCAAATATCAACATTCGAAATCGCGCTTTCTGCCACAGCTATTATAATCAAAGTGATGTTTGTTTTCATAATAGTGCCGAGTATCATCGATATGAGACATTTTTAAGCTGGGTTAAAAATCTCGTTGAAGTGACGAATGAAAATTCTCAAATATCAATATTCGAAATCGCGCTTTCTGCCACAGCTATTATAATCAAAATGATGTTTGTTTTCATAATAGTGCCGAGTATCATCGATATGAGACATTTTTAAGCTGGGTTAAAAATCTCGTTGAAGTGACGACTCTGAAAATTCTCAAATATCAATATTCGAAATCGCACTTTCTGCCACAGCTATTATAATCAAAATGATGTTTGTTTTCATAATAGTGCCGAGTATCATCGATATCAGACATTTTTAAGCTGGGTAAATTTCGTTGAATTCTCGGACTTAGAAAAATTTTCAGAAAAATTTTCGATGTCGACATTCGAAATCGCGCTTTCTGCCACAGCTATTATAATCAAAATGATGTTTGTTTTCATAATAGTGCCGAGTATCATCGATATCAAACATTTTTAAGCTGGGTTAAAAATCTCGTTGATCTGACGACTATAAATATTCTCAAATATCAACATTCGAAATCGCGCTTTCTGCCACAGCTATTATAATCAAAATGATGTTTGTTTTCATAATAGTGCCGAGTATCATCGATATGAGACATTTTTAAGCTGGGTTAAAAATCTCGTTGAAGTAACGACTCTGAAAATTCTCAAATATCAATATTCGAAATCGCGCTTTCTGCCACAGCTATTATAATCAAAATGATGTTTGTTTTCATAATAGTGCCGAGTATCATCGATATCAGACATTTTTAAGCTGGGTAAATTTCGTTGAATTCTCGGACTTAGAAAAATTTTCAGAAAAATTTTCGATGTCGACATTCGAAATCGCGCTTTCTGCCACAGCTATTATAATCAAAATGATGTTTGTTTTCATAATAGTGCCGAGTATCATCGATATCAAACATTTTTAAGCTGGGTTAAAAATCTCGTTGATCTGACGACTATAAATATTCTCAAATATCAACATTCGAAATCGCGCTTTCTGCCACAGCTATTATAATCAAAATGATGTTTGTTTTCATAATAGTGCCGAGAATCATCGATATCAAACATTTTTAAGCTGGGTTAAAAATCTCGTTGATCTGACGACTATAAAAATTCTCAAATATCAACATTCGAAATCGCGCTTTCTGCCACAGCTATTATAATCAAAATGATGTTTGTTTTCATAATAGTGCCGAGTATCATCGATATCAGACATATTTAAGCTGGGTAAAATTTCGTTGAATTCTGGGACATAGAAAAATTTTCAGAAAAATTATCAATGTCGACATTCGAAATCGCGCTTTCTGCCACAGCTATTATAATCAAAATGATGTTTGTTTTCTTAATAGTGCCGAGTATCATCGATATCAAACATTTTTAAGCTGGGTTAAAAATCTCGTTAATCTGACGACTATAAAAATTCTCAAATATCAACATTCGAAATCGCGCTTTCTGCCACAGCTATTATAATCAAAATGATGTTTGTTTTCATAATAGTGCCGAGTATCATCGATATCAGACATATTTAAGCTGGGTAAAATTTCGTTGAATTCTGGGACATAGAAAAATTTTCAGAAAAATTATCAATGTCGACATTCGAAATCGCGCTTTCTGCCACAGCTATTATAATCAAAATGATGTTTGTTTTCATAATAGTGCCGAGTATCATCGATATCAAACATTTTTAAGCTGGGTTAAAAATCTCGTTGATCTGACGACTATAAAAATTCTCAAATATCAACATTCGAAATCGCGCTTTCTGCCACAGCTATTATAATCAAAATGATGTTTGTTTTCATAATAGTGCCGAGTATCATCGATATCAGACATATTTAAGCTGGGTAAAATTTCGTTGAATTCTGGGACATAGAAAAATTTTCAGAAAAATTATCAATGTCGTCATTCGAAATCGCGCTTTCTGCCACAGCTATTATAATCAAAATGATGTTTGTTTTCATAATAGTGCCGAGTATCATCGATATGAGACATTTTTAAGCTGGGTTAAAAATCTCGTTGAACAGACACGACTCTGAAAATTCTCAAATATCAACATTCGAAATCGCGCTTTCTGCCACAGCTATTATAATCAAAGTGATGTTTGTTTTCATAATAGTGCCGAGTATCATCGATATGAGACATTTTTAAGCTGGGTTAAAAATCTCGTTGAAGTGACGAATGAAAATTCTCAAATATCAATATTCGAAATCGCGCTTTCTGCCACAGCTATTATAATCAAAATGATGTTTGTTTTCATAATAGTGCCGAGTATCATCGATATCAAACATTTTTAAGCTGGGTTAAAAATCTCGTTGATCTGACGACTATAAATATTCTCAAATATCAACATTCGAAATCGCGCTTTCTGCCACAGCTATTATAATCAAAATGATGTTTGTTTTCATAATAGTGCCGAGTATCATCGATATCAAACATTTTTAAGCTGGGTTAAAAATCTCGTTGATCTGACGACTATAAATATTCTCAAATATCAACATTCGAAATCGCGCTTTCTGCCACAGCTATTATAATCAAGATGATGTTTGTTTTCATAATAGTGCCGAGTATCATCGATATGAGACATTTTTAAGCTGGGTTAAAAATCTCGTTGAAGTAACGACTCTGAAAATTCTCAAATATCAATATTCGAAATCGCGCTTTCTGCCACAGCTATTATAATCAAAATGATGTTTGTTTTCATAATAGTGCCGAGTATCATCGATATCAGACATTTTTAAGCTGGGTAAATTTCGTTGAATTCTCGGACTTAGAAAAATTTTCAGAAAAATTTTCGATGTCGACATTCGAAATCGCGCTTTCTGCCACAGCTATTATAATCAAAATGATGTTTGTTTTCATAATAGTGCCGAGTATCATCGATATCAAACATTTTTAAGCTGGGTTAAAAATCTCGTTGATCTGACGACTATAAATATTCTCAAATATCAACATTCGAAATCGCGCTTTCTGCCACAGCTATTATAATCAAAATGATGTTTGTTTTCATAATAGTGCCGAGAATCATCGATATCAAACATTTTTAAGCTGGGTTAAAAATCTCGTTGATCTGACGACTATAAAAATTCTCAAATATCAACATTCGAAATCGCGCTTTCTGCCACAGCTATTATAATCAAAATGATGTTTGTTTTCATAATAGTGCCGAGTATCATCGATATCAGACATATTTAAGCTGGGTAAAATTTCGTTGAATTCTGGGACATAGAAAAATTTTCAGAAAAATTATCAATGTCGACATTCGAAATCGCGCTTTCTGCCACAGCTATTATAATCAAAATGATGTTTGTTTTCATAATAGTGCCGAGTATCATCGATATCAAACATTTTTAAGCTGGGTTAAAAATCTCGTTAATCTGACGACTATAAAAATTCTCAAATATCAACATTCGAAATCGCGCTTTCTGCCACAGCTATTATAATCAAAATGATGTTTGTTTTCATAATAGTGCCGAGTATCATCGATATCAGACATATTTAAGCTGGGTAAAATTTCGTTGAATTCTGGGACATAGAAAAATTTTCAGAAAAATTATCAATGTCGACATTCGAAATCGCGCTTTCTGCCACAGCTATTATAATCAAAATGATGTTTGTTTTCATTATAGTGCCGAGTATCATCGATATCAAACATTTTTAAGCTGGGTTAAAAATCTCGTTGATCTGACGACTATAAAAATTCTCAAATATCAACATTCGAAATCGCGCTTTCTGCCACAGCTATTATAATCAAAATGATGTTTGTTTTCATAATAGTGCCGAGTATCATCGATATCAGACATATTTAAGCTGGGTAAAATTTCGTTGAATTCTGGGACATAGAAAAATTTTCAGAAAAATTATCAATGTCGTCATTCGAAATCGCGCTTTCTGCCACAGCTATTATAATCAAAATGATGTTTGTTTTCATAATAGTGCCGAGTATCATCGATATGAGACATTTTTAAGCTGGGTTAAAAATCTCGTTGAAGTGACGAATGAAAATTCTCAAATATCAATATTCGAAATCGCGCTTTCTGCCACAGCTATTATAATCAAAATGATGTTTGTTTTCATAATAGTGCCGAGTATCATCGATATGAGACATTTTTAAGCTGGGTTAAAAATCTCGTTGAAGTGACGACTCTGAAAATTCTCAAATATCAACATTCGAAATCGCGCTTTCTGCCACAGCTATTATAATCAAAATGATGTTTGTTTTCATAATAGTGCCGAGTATCATCGATATCAGACATATTTAAGCTGGGTAAAATTTCGTTGAATTCTGGGACATAGAAAAATTTTCAGAAAAATTATCAATGTCGACATTCGAAATCGCGCTTTCTGCCACAGCTATTATAATCAAAATGATGTTTGTTTTCATAATAGTGCCGAGTATCATCGATATCAGACATATTTAAGCTGGGTGAAATTTCGTTGAATTCTTGGACATAGAAAAATTTTCAGAAAAATTATCAATGTCGTCATTCGAAATCGCGCTTTCTGCCACAGCTATTATAATCAAAATGATGTTTGTTTTCATAATAGTGCCGAGTATCATCGATATCAGACATTTTTAAGCTGGGTAAATTTCGTTGAATTCTCGGACTTAGAAAAATTTTCAGAAAAATTTTCGATGTCGACATTCGAAATCGCGCTTTCTGCCACAGCTATTATAATCAAAATGATGTTTGTTTTCATAATAGTGCCGAGTATCATCGATATCAGACATTTTTAAGCTGGGTTAAAAATCTCGTTGAACAGACACGACTCTGAAAATTCTCAAATATCAACATTCGAAATCGCGCTTTCTGCCACAGCTATTATAATCAAAGTGATGTTTGTTTTCATAATAGTGCCGAGTATCATCGATATGAGACATTTTTAAGCTGGGTTAAAAATCTCGTTGAAGTGACGAATGAAAATTCTCAAATATCAATATTCGAAATCGCGCTTTCTGCCACAGCTATTATAATCAAAATGATGTTTGTTTTCATAATAGTGCCGAGTATCATCGATATGAGACATTTTTAAGCTGGGTTAAAAATCTCGTTGAAGTGACGACTCTGAAAATTCTCAAATATCAATATTCGAAATCGCACTTTCTGCCACAGCTATTATAATCAAAATGATGTTTGTTTTCATAATAGTGCCGAGTATCATCGATATCAGACATTTTTAAGCTGGGTAAATTTCGTTGAATTCTCGGACTTAGAAAAATTTTCAGAAAAATTTTCGATGTCGACATTCGAAATCGCGCTTTCTGCCACAGCTATTATAATCAAAATGATGTTTGTTTTCATAATAGTGCCGAGTATCATCGATATCAAACATTTTTAAGCTGGGTTAAAAATCTCGTTGATCTGACGACTATAAATATTCTCAAATATCAACATTCGAAATCGCGCTTTCTGCCACAGCTATTATAATCAAAATGATGTTTGTTTTCATAATAGTGCCGAGTATCATCGATATCAAACATTTTTAAGCTGGGTTAAAAATCTCGTTGATCTGACGACTATAAAAATTCTCAAATATCAACATTCGAAATCGCGCTTTCTGCCACAGCTATTATAATCAAAATGATGTTTGTTTTCATAATAGTGCCGAGTATCATCGATATCAGACATATTTAAGCTGGGTAAAATTTCGTTGAATTCTGGGACATAGAAAAATTTTCAGAAAAATTATCAATGTCGACATTCGAAATTGCGCTTTCTGCCACAGCTATTATAATCAAAATGATGTTTGTTTTCATAATAGTGCCGAGTATCATCGATATCAAACATTTTTAAGCTGGGTTAAAAATCTCGTTAATCTGACGACTATAAAAATTCTCAAATATCAACATTCGAAATCGCGCTTTCTGCCACAGCTATTATAATCAAAATGATGTTTGTTTTCATAATAGTGCCGAGTATCATCGATATCAGACATATTTAAGCTGGGTAAAATTTCGTTGAATTCTGGGACATAGAAAAATTTTCAGAAAAATTATCAATGTCGACTTTCGAAATCGCGCTTTCTGCCACAGCTATTATAATCAAAATGATGTTTGTTTTCATTATAGTGCCGAGTATCATCGATATCAAACATTTTTAAGCTGGGTTAAAAATCTCGTTGATCTGACGACTATAAAAATTCTCAAATATCAACATTCGAAATCGCGCTTTCTGCCACAGCTATTATAATCAAAATGATGTTTGTTTTCATTATAGTGCCGAGTATCATCGATATCAAACATTTTTAAGCTGGGTTAAAAATCTCGTTGAACAGACGACTATAAAAATTATCAATGTCGTCATTCGAAATCGCGCTTTCTGCCACAGCTATTATAATCAAAATGATGTTTGTTTTCATAATAGTGCCGAGTATCATCGATATCAGACATTTTTAAGCTGGGTTAAAAATCTCGTTGAACAGACACGACTCTGAAAATTCTCAAATATCAACAATCGAAATCGCGCTTTCTGCCACAGCTATTATAATCAAAATGATGTTTGTTTTCATAATAGTGCCGAGTATCATCGATATCAGACATATTTAAGCTGGGTAAAATTTCGTTGAATTCTGGGACATAGAAAAATTTTCAGAAAAATTATCAATGTCGACATTCGAAATCGCGCTTTCTGCCACAGCTATTATAATCAAAATGATGTTTGTTTTCATAATAGTGCCGAGTATCATCGATATCAGACATTTTTAAGTTTTGTTAAAAATCTCGTTGAACTGACGACTCTGAAAATTCTCAAATATCAACATTCGAAATCGCGCTTTCTGCCACAGCTATTATAATCAAAATGATGTTTGTTTTCATAATAGTGCCGAGTATCATCGATATCAAACATTTTTAAGCTGGGTTAAAAATCTCGTTGATCTGACGACTATAAAAATTCTCAAATATCAACATTCGAAATCGCGCTTTCTGCCACAGCTATTATAATCAAAGTGATGTTTGTTTTCATAATAGTGCCGAGTATCATCGATATGAGACATTTTTAAGCTGGGTTAAAAATCTCGTTGAAGTGACGAATGAAAATTCTCAAATATCAATATTCGAAATCGCGCTTTCTGCCACAGCTATTATAATCAAAATGATGTTTGTTTTCATAATAGTGCCGAGTATCATCGATATGAGACATTTTTAAGCTGGGTTAAAAATCTCGTTGAAGTGACGACTCTGAAAATTCTCAAATATCAATATTCGAAATCGCACTTTCTGCCACAGCTATTATAATCAAAATGATGTTTGTTTTCATAATAGTGCCGAGTATCATCGATATCAGACATTTTTAAGCTGGGTAAAATTTCGTTGAATTCTGGGACATAGAAAAATTTTCAGAAAAATTATCAATGTCGACATTCGAAATCGCGCTTTCTGCCACAGCTATTATAATCAAAATGATGTTTGTTTTCATAATAGTGCCGAGTATCATCGATATCAGACATATTTAAGCTGGGTAAAATTTCGTTGAATTCTTGGACATAGAAAAATTTTCAGAAAAATTCTCAAATATCAACATTCGAAATCGCGCTTTCTGCCACAGCTATTATAATCAAAATGATGTTTGTTTTCATAATAGTGCCGAGTATCATCGATATCAGACATATTTAAGCTGGGTGAAATTTCGTTGATCTGACGACTATAAAAATTCTCAAATATCAACATTCGAAATCGCGCTTTCTGCCACAGCTATTATAATCAAAATGATGTTTGTTTTCATAATAGTGCCGAGTATCATCGATATCAGACATATTTAAGCTGGGTAAAATTTCGTTGAATTCTGGGACAAGGAAAAATTTTCAGAAAAATTTTCGATGTCGACATTCGAAATCGCGCTTTCTGCCACAGCTCTTATAATCAAAATGATGTTTGTTTTCATAATAGTGCCGAGTATCATCGATATCAAACATTTTTAAGCTGGGTTAAAAATCTCGTTGATCTGACGACTATAAATATTCTCAAATATCAACATTCGAAATCGCGCTTTCTGCCACAGCTATTATAATCAAAATGATGTTTGTTTTCATAATAGTGCCGAGTATCATCGATATGAGACATTTTTAAGCTGGGTTAAAAATCTCGTTGAAGTAACGACTCTGAAAATTCTCAAATATCAATATTCGAAATCGCGCTTTCTGCCACAGCTATTATAATCAAAATGATGTTTGTTTTCATAATAGTGCCGAGTATCATCGATATCAGACATTTTTAAGCTGGGTAAATTTCGTTGAATTCTCGGACTTAGAAAAATTTTCAGAAAAATTTTCGATGTCGACATTCGAAATCGCGCTTTCTGCCACAGCTATTATAATCAAAATGATGTTTGTTTTCATAATAGTGCCGAGTATCATCGATTTCAAACATTTTTAAGCTGGGTTAAAAATCTCGTTGATCTGACGACTATAAATATTCTCAAATATCAACATTCGAAATCGCGCTTTCTGCCACAGCTATTATAATCAAAATGATGTTTGTTTTCATAATAGTGCCGAGAATCATCGATATCAAACATTTTTAAGCTGGGTTAAAAATCTCGTTGATCTGACGACTATAAAAATTCTCAAATATCAACATTCGAAATCGCGCTTTCTGCCACAGCTATTATAATCAAAATGATGTTTGTTTTCATAATAGTGCCGAGTATCATCGATATCAGACATATTTAAGCTGGGTAAAATTTCGTTGAATTCTGGGACATAGAAAAATTTTCAGAAAAATTATCAATGTCGACATTCGAAATCGCGCTTTCTGCCACAGCTATTATAATCAAAATGATGTTTGTTTTCATAATAGTGCCGAGTATCATCGATATCAAACATTTTTAAGCTGGGTTAAAAATCTCGTTAATCTGACGACTATAAAAATTCTCAAATATCAACATTCGAAATCGCGCTTTCTGCCACAGCTATTATAATCAAAATGATGTTTGTTTTCATAATAGTGCCGAGTATCATCGATATCAGACATATTTAAGCTGGGTAAAATTTCGTTGAATTCTGGGACATAGAAAAATTTTCAGAAAAATTATCAATGTCGACATTCGAAATCGCGCTTTCTGCCACAGCTATTATAATCAAAATGATGTTTGTTTTCATTATAGTGCCGAGTATCATCGATATCAAACATTTTTAAGCTGGGTTAAAAATCTCGTTGATCTGACGACTATAAAAATTCTCAAATATCAACATTCGAAATCGCGCTTTCTGCCACAGCTATTATAATCAAAATGATGTTTGTTTTCATAATAGTGCCGAGTATCATCGATATCAGACATATTTAAGCTGGGTAAAATTTCGTTGAATTCTGGGACATAGAAAAATTTTCAGAAAAATTATCAATGTCGTCATTCGAAATCGCGCTTTCTGCCACAGCTATTATAATCAAAATGATGTTTGTTTTCATAATAGTGCCGAGTATCATCGATATGAGACATTTTTAAGCTGGGTTAAAAATCTCGTTGAAGTGACGAATGAAAATTCTCAAATATCAATATTCGAAATCGCGCTTTCTGCCACAGCTATTATAATCAAAATGATGTTTGTTTTCATAATAGTGCCGAGTATCATCGATATGAGACATTTTTAAGCTGGGTTAAAAATCTCGTTGAAGTGACGACTCTGAAAATTCTCAAATATCAACATTCGAAATCGCGCTTTCTGCCACAGCTATTATAATCAAAATGATGTTTGTTTTCATAATAGTGCCGAGTATCATCGATATCAGACATATTTAAGCTGGGTAAAATTTCGTTGAATTCTGGGACATAGAAAAATTTTCAGAAAAATTATCAATGTCGACATTCGAAATCGCGCTTTCTGCCACAGCTATTATAATCAAAATGATGTTTGTTTTCATAATAGTGCCGAGTATCATCGATATCAGACATATTTAAGCTGGGTGAAATTTCGTTGAATTCTTGGACATAGAAAAATTTTCAGAAAAATTATCAATCGTCATTCGAAATCGCGCTTTCTGCCACAGCTATTATAATCAAAATGATGTTTGTTTTCATAATAGTGCCGAGTATCATCGATATCAGACATTTTTAAGCTGGGTAAATTTCGTTGAATTCTCGGACTTAGAAAAATTTTCAGAAAAATTTTCGATGTCGACATTCGAAATCGCGCTTTCTGCCACAGCTATTATAATCAAAATGATGTTTGTTTTCATAATAGTGCCGAGTATCATCGATATCAGACATTTTTAAGCTGGGTTAAAAATCTCGTTGAACAGACACGACTCTGAAAATTCTCAAATATCAACATTCGAAATCGCGCTTTCTTCCACAGCTATTATAATCAAAGTGATGTTTGTTTTCATAATAGTGCCGAGTATCATCGATATGAGACATTTTTAAGCTGGGTTAAAAATCTCGTTGAAGTGACGAATGAAAATTCTCAAATATCAATATTCGAAATCGCGCTTTCTGCCACAGCTATTATAATCAAAATGATGTTTGTTTTCATAATAGTGCCGAGTATCATCGATATGAGACATTTTTAAGCTGGGTTAAAAATCTCGTTGAAGTGACGACTCTGAAAATTCTCAAATATCAATATTCGAAATCGCACTTTCTGCCACAGCTATTATAATCAAAATGATGTTTGTTTTCATAATAGTGCCGAGTATCATCGATATCAGACATTTTTAAGCTGGGTAAATTTCGTTGAATTCTCGGACTTAGAAAAATTTTCAGAAAAATTTTCGATGTCGACATTCGAAATCGCGCTTTCTGCCACAGCTATTATAATCAAAATGATGTTTGTTTTCATAATAGTGCCGAGTATCATCGATATCAAACATTTTTAAGCTGGGTTAAAAATCTCGTTGATCTGACGACTATAAATATTCTCAAATATCAACATTCGAAATCGCGCTTTCTGCCACAGCTATTATAATCAAAATGATGTTTGTTTTCATAATAGTGCCGAGTATCATCGATATGAGACATTTTTAAGCTGGGTTAAAAATCTCGTTGAAGTAACGACTCTGAAAATTCTCAAATATCAATATTCGAAATCGCGCTTTCTGCCACAGCTATTATAATCAAAATGATGTTTGTTTTCATAATAGTGCCGAGTATCATCGATATGAGACATTTTTAAGCTGGGTTAAAAATCTCGTTGAAGTGACGACTCTGAAAATTCTCAAATATCAACATTCGAAATCGCGCTTTCTGCCACAGCTATTATAATCAAAATGATGTTTGTTTTCATAATAGTGCCGAGTATCATCGATATCAGACATATTTAAGCTGGGTAAAATTTCGTTGAATTCTGGGACAGAAAAATTTTCAGAAAAATTATCAATGTCGACATTCGAAATCGCGCTTTCTGCCACAGCTATTATAATCAAAATGATGTTTGTTTTCATAATAGTGCCGAGTATCATCGATATCAGACATATTTAAGCTGGGTGAAATTTCGTTGAATTCTTGGACATAGAAAAATTTTCAGAAAAATTATCAATGTCGTCATTCGAAATCGCGCTTTCTGCCACAGCTATTATAATCAAAATGATGTTTGTTTTCATAATAGTGCCGAGTATCATCGATATCAGACATTTTTAAGCTGGGTTAAAAATCTCGTTGATCTGACGACTATAAATATTCTCAAATATCAACATTCGAAATCGCGCTTTCTGCCACAGCTATTATAATCAAAATGATGTTTGTTTTCATAATAGTGCCGAGAATCATCGATATCAAACATTTTTAAGCTGGGTTAAAAATCTCGTTGATCTGACGACTATAAAAATTCTCAAATATCAACATTCGAAATCGCGCTTTCTGCCACAGCTATTATAATCAAAATGATGTTTGTTTTCATAATAGTGCCGAGTATCATCGATATCAGACATTTTTAAGCTGGGTTAAAAATCTCGTTGATCTGACGACTATAAATATTCTCAAATATCAACATTCGAAATCGCGCTTTCTGCCACAGCTATTATAATCAAAATGATGTTTGTTTTCATAATAGTGCCGAGAATCATCGATATCAAACATTTTTAAGCTGGGTTAAAAATCTCGTTGATCTGACGACTATAAAAATTCTCAAATATCATATTTAAGCTGGGTAAAATTTCGTTGAATTCTGGGACATAGAAAAATTTTCAGAAAAATTTTCGATGTCGACATTCGAAATCGCGCTTTCTGCCACAGCTATTATAATCAAAATGATGTTTGTTTTCATTATAGTGCCGAGTATCATCGATATCAGACATTTTTAAGCTGGGTTAAAAATCTCGTTGATCTGACGACTATAAATATTCTCAAATATCAACATTCGAAATCGCGCTTTCTGCCACAGCTATTATAATCAAAATGATGTTTGTTTTCATAATAGTGCCGAGAATCATCGATATCAAACATTTTTAAGCTGGGTTAAAAATCTCGTTGATCTGACGACTATAAAAATTCTCAAATATCAACATTCGAAATCGCGCTTTCTGCCACAGCTATTATAATCAAAATGATGTTTGTTTTCATAATAGTGCCGAGTATCATCGATATCAGACATATTTAAGCTGGGTAAAATTTCGTTGAATTCTGGGACATAGAAAAATTTTCAGAAAAATTATCAATGTCGACATTCGAAATCGCGCTTTCTGCCACAGCTATTATAATCAAAATGATGTTTGTTTTCATAATAGTGCCGAGTATCATCGATATGAGACATTTTTAAGCTGGGTTAAAAATCTCGTTGAAGTGACGACTCTGAAAATTCTCAAATATCAACATTCGAAATCGCGCTTTCTGCCACAGCTATTATAATCAAAATGATGTTTGTTTTCATAATAGTGCCGAGTATCATCGATATCAGACATATTTAAGCTGGGTAAAATTTCGTTGAATTCTGGGACATAGAAAAATTTTCAGAAAAATTATCAATGTCGACATTCGAAATCGCGCTTTCTGCCACAGCTATTATAATCAAAATGATGTTTGTTTTCATAATAGTGCCGAGTATCATCGATATCAGACATATTTAAGCTGGGTGAAATTTCGTTGAATTCTTGGACATAGAAAAATTTTCAGAAAAATTATCAATGTCGTCATTCGAAATCGCGCTTTCTGCCACAGCTATTATAATCAAAATGATGTTTGTTTTCATAATAGTGCCGAGTATCATCGATATCAGACATTTTTAAGCTGGGTAAATTTCGTTGAATTCTCGGACTTAGAAAAATTTTCAGAAAAATTTTCGATGTCGACATTCGAAATCGCGCTTTCTGCCACAGCTATTATAATCAAAATGATGTTTGTTTTCATAATAGTGCCGAGTATCATCGATATCAGACATTTTTAAGCTGGGTTAAAAATCTCGTTGAACAGACACGACTCTGAAAATTCTCAAATATCAACATTCGAAATCGCGCTTTCTGCCACAGCTATTATAATCAAAGTGATGTTTGTTTTCATAATAGTGCCGAGTATCATCGATATGAGACATTTTTAAGCTGGGTTAAAAATCTCGTTGAAGTGACGAATGAAAATTCTCAAATATCAATATTCGAAATCGCGCTTTCTGCCACAGCTATTATAATCAAAATGATGTTTGTTTTCATAATAGTGCCGAGTATCGTCGATATGAGACATTTTTAAGCTGGGTTAAAAATCTCGTTGAAGTGACGACTATAAATATTCTCAAATATCAACATTCGAAATCGCGCTTTCTGCCACAGCTATTATAATCAAAATGATGTTTGTTTTCATAATAGTGCCGAGAATCATCGATATCAAACATTTTTAAGCTGGGTTAAAAATCTCGTTGATCTGACGACTATAAAAATTCTCAAATATCAACATTCGAAATCGCGCTTTCTGCCACAGCTATTATAATCAAAATGATGTTTGTTTTCATAATAGTGCCGAGTATCATCGATATCAGACATATTTAAGCTGGGTAAAATTTCGTTGAATTCTGGGACATAGAAAAATTTTCAGAAAAATTATCAATGTCGACATTCGAAATCGCGCTTTCTGCCACAGCTATTATAATCAAAATGATGTTTGTTTTCATAATAGTGCCGAGTATCATCGATATCAAACATTTTTAAGCTGGGTTAAAAATCTCGTTGAACAGACACGACTCTGAAAATTCTCAAATATCAACATTCGAAATCGCGCTTTCTGCCACAGCTATTATAATCAAAGTGATGTTTGTTTTCATAATAGTGCCGAGTATCATCGATATGAGACATTTTTAAGCTGGGTTAAAAATCTCGTTGAAGTGACGAATGAAAATTCTCAAATATCAATATTCGAAATCGCGCTTTCTGCCACAGCTATTATAATCAAAATGATGTTTGTTTTCATAATAGTGCCGAGTATCATCGATATGAGACATTTTTAAGCTGGGTTAAAAATCTCGTTGAAGTGACGACTCTGAAAATTCTCAAATATCAATATTCGAAATCGCACTTTCTGCCACAGCTATTATAATCAAAATGATGTTTGTTTTCATAATAGTGCCGAGTATCATCGATATCAGACATTTTTAAGCTGGGTAAATTTCGTTGAATTCTCGGACTTAGAAAAATTTTCAGAAAAATTTTCGATGTCGACATTCGAAATCGCGCTTTCTGCCACAGCTATTATAATCAAAATGATGTTTGTTTTCATAATAGTGCCGAGTATCATCGATATCAAACATTTTTAAGCTGGGTTAAAAATCTCGTTGATCTGACGACTATAAATATTCTCAAATATCAACATTCGAAATCGCGCTTTCTGCCACAGCTATTATAATCAAAATGATGTTTGTTTTCATAATAGTGCCGAGTATCATCGATATGAGACATTTTTAAGCTGGGTTAAAAATCTCGTTGAAGTAACGACTCTGAAAATTCTCAAATATCAATATTCGAAATCGCGCTTTCTGCCACAGCTATTATAATCAAAATGATGTTTGTTTTCATAATAGTGCCGAGTATCATCGATATCAGACATTTTTAAGCTGGGTAAATTTCGTTGAATTCTCGGACTTAGAAAAATTTTCAGAAAAATTTTCGATGTCGACATTCGAAATCGCGCTTTCTGCCACAGCTATTATAATCAAAATGATGTTTGTTTTCATAATAGTGCCGAGTATCATCGATATCAAACATTTTTAAGCTGGGTTAAAAATCTCGTTGATCTGACGACTATAAATATTCTCAAATATCAACATTCGAAATCGCGCTTTCTGCCACAGCTATTATAATCAAAATGATGTTTGTTTTCATAATAGTGCCGAGAATCATCGATATCAAACATTTTTAAGCTGGGTTAAAAATCTCGTTGATCTGACGACTATAAAAATTCTCAAATATCAACATTCGAAATCGCGCTTTCTGCCACAGCTATTATAATCAAAATGATGTTTGTTTTCATAATAGTGCCGAGTATCATCGATATCAGACATATTTAAGCTGGGTAAAATTTCGTTGAATTCTGGGACATAGAAAAATTTTCAGAAAAATTATCAATGTCGACATTCGAAATCGCGCTTTCTGCCACAGCTATTATAATCAAAATGATGTTTGTTTTCATTATAGTGCCGAGTATCATCGATATCAAACATTTTTAAGCTGGGTTAAAAATCTCGTTGATCTGACGACTATAAAAATTCTCAAATATCAACATTCGAAATCGCGCTTTCTGCCACAGCTATTATAATCAAAATGATGTTTGTTTTCATAATAGTGCCGAGTATCATCGATATCAGACATATTTAAGCTGGGTAAAATTTCGTTGAATTCTGGGACATAGAAAAATTTTCAGAAAAATTATCAATGTCGTCATTCGAAATCGCGCTTTCTGCCACAGCTATTATAATCAAAATGATGTTTGTTTTCATAATAGTGCCGAGTATCATCGATATGAGACATTTTTAAGCTGGGTTAAAAATCTCGTTGAAGTGACGAATGAAAATTCTCAAATATCAATATTCGAAATCGCGCT
The DNA here is from genome assembly GCA_039766575.1 of Serrognathus titanus. Lineage (NCBI taxonomy): Eukaryota > Metazoa > Arthropoda > Insecta > Coleoptera > Lucanidae > Serrognathus > Serrognathus titanus. Next base: position 23,272 of record JBCDWJ010000058.1, read on the forward strand.
TTCTGCCACAGCTATTATAATCAAAATGATGTTTGTTTTCATAATAGTGCCGAGTATCATCGATATGAGACATTTTTAAGCTGGGTTAAAAATCTCGTTGAAGTGACGACTCTGAAAATTCTCAAATATCAACATTCGAAATCGCGCTTTCTGCCACAGCTATTATAATCAAAATGATGTTTGTTTTCATAATAGTGCCGAGTATCATCGATATCAGACATATTTAAGCTGGGTAAAATTTCGTTGAATTCTGGGACATAGAAAAATTTTCAGAAAAATTATCAATGTCGACATTCGAAATCGCGCTTTCTGCCACAGCTATTATAATCAAAATGATGTTTGTTTTCATAATAGTGCCGAGTATCATCGATATCAAACATTTTTAAGCTGGGTTAAAAATCTCGTTGATCTGACGACTATAAATATTCTCAAATATCAACATTCGAAATCGCGCTTTCTGCCACAGCTATTATAATCAAAATGATGTTTGTTTTCATAATAGTGCCGAGAATCATCGATATCAAACATTTTTAAGCTGGGTTAAAAATCTCGTTGATCTGACGACTATAAAAATTCTCAAATATCAACATTCGAAATCGCGCTTTCTGCCACAGCTATTATAATCAAAATGATGTTTGTTTTCATAATAGTGCCGAGTATCATCGATATCAGACATATTTAAGCTGGGTAAAATTTCGTTGAATTCTGGGACATAGAAAAATTTTCAGAAAAATTATCAATGTCGACATTCGAAATCGCGCTTTCTGCCACAGCTATTATAATCAAAATGATGTTTGTTTTCATTATAGTGCCGAGTATCATCGATATCAAACATTTTTAAGCTGGGTTAAAAATCTCGTTGATCTGACGACTATAAAAATTCTCAAATATCAACATTCGAAATCGCGCTTTCTGCCACAGCTATTATAATCAAAATGATGTTTGTTTTCATAATAGTGCCGAGTATCATCGATATCAGACATATTTAAGCTGGGTAAAATTTCGTTGAATTCTGGGACATAGAAAAATTTTCAGAAAAATTATCAATGTCGTCATTCGAAATCGCGCTTTCTGCCACAGCTATTATAATCAAAATGATGTTTGTTTTCATAATAGTGCCGAGTATCATCGATATGAGACATTTTTAAGCTGGGTTAAAAATCTCGTTGAAGTGACGAATGAAAATTCTCAAATATCAATATTCGAAATCGCGCTTTCTGCCACAGCTATTATAATCAAAATGATGTTTGTTTTCATAATAGTGCCGAGTATCATCGATATGAGACATTTTTAAGCTGGGTTAAAAATCTCGTTGAAGTGACGACTCTGAAAATTCTCAAATATCAACATTCGAAATCGCGCTTTCTGCCACAGCTATTATAATCAAAATGATGTTTGTTTTCATAATAGTGCCGAGTATCATCGATATCAGACATATTTAAGCTGGGTAAAATTTCGTTGAATTCTGGGACATAGAAAAATTTTCAGAAAAATTATCAATGTCGACATTCGAAATCGCGCTTTCTGCCACAGCTATTATAATCAAAATGATGTTTGTTTTCATAATAGTGCCGAGTATCATCGATATCAGACATATTTAAGCTGGGTGAAATTTCGTTGAATTCTTGGACATAGAAAAATTTTCAGAAAAATTATCAATGTCGTCATTCGAAATCGCGCTTTCTGCCACAGCTATTATAATCAAAATGATGTTTGTTTTCATAATAGTGCCGAGTATCATCGATATCAAACATTTTTAAGCTGGGTTAAAAATCTCGTTAATCTGACGACTATAAAAATTCTCAAATATCAACATTCGAAATCGCGCTTTCTGCCACAGCTATTATAATGAAAATGATGTTTGTTTTCATAATAGTGCCGAGTATCATCGATATCAGACATATTTAAGCTGGGTAAAATTTCGTTGAATTCTGGGACATAGAAAAATTTTCAGAAAAATTATCAATGTCGACTTTCGAAATCGCGCTTTCTGCCACAGCTATTATAATCAAAATGATGTTTGTTTTCATTATAGTGCCGAGTATCATCGATATCAAACATTTTTAAGCTGGGTTAAAAATCTCGTTGATCTGACGACTATAAAAATTCTCAAATATCAACATTCGAAATCGCGCTTTCTGCCACAGCTATTATAATCAAAATGATGTTTGTTTTCATTATAGTGCCGAGTATCATCGATATCAAACATTTTTAAGCTGGGTGAAATTTCGTTGAATTCTTGGACATAGAAAAATTTTCAGAAAAATTATCAATGTCGTCATTCGAAATCGCGCTTTCTGCCACAGCTATTATAATCAAAATGATGTTTGTTTTCATAATAGTGCCGAGTATCATCGATATCAGACATATTTAAGCTGGGTAAAATTTCGTTGAATTCTGGGACATAGAAAAATTTTCAGAAAAATTATCAATGTCGACATTCGAAATCGCGCTTTCTGCCACAGCTATTATAATCAAAATGATGTTTGTTTTCATAATAGTGCCGAGTATCATCGATATCAGACATATTTAAGCTGGGTGAAATTTCGTTGAATTCTTGGACATAGAAAAATTTTCAGAAAAATTTTCAATGTCGTCATTCGAAATCGCGCTTTCTGCCACAGCTATTATAATCAAAATGATGTTTGTTTTCATAATAGTGCCGAGTATCATCGATATCAGACATTTTTAAGCTGGGTAAATTTCGTTGAATTCTCGGACTTAGAAAAATTTTCAGAAAAATTTTCGATGTCGACATTCGAAATCGCGCTTTCTGCCACAGCTATTATAATCAAAATGATGTTTGTTTTCATAATAGTGCCGAGTATCATCGATATCAGACATTTTTAAGCTGGGTTAAAAATCTCGTTGAACAGACACGACTCTGAAAATTCTCAAATATCAACATTCGAAATCGCGCTTTCTGCCACAGCTATTATAATCAAAGTGATGTTTGTTTTCATAATAGTGCCGAGTATCATCGATATGAGACATTTTTAAGCTGGGTTAAAAATCTCGTTGAAGTGACGAATGAAAATTCTCAAATATCAATATTCGAAATCGCGCTTTCTGCCACAGCTATTATAATCAAAATGATGTTTGTTTTCATAATAGTGCCGAGTATCATCGATATGAGACATTTTTAAGCTGGGTTAAAAATCTCGTTGAAGTGACGACTCTGAAAATTCTCAAATATCAATATTCGAAATCGCACTTTCTGCCACAGCTATTATAATCAAAATGATGTTTGTTTTCATAATAGTGCCGAGTATCATCGATATCAAACATTTTTAAGCTGGGTTAAAAATCTAGTTGAACAGACGACTATAAAAATTCTCAAATATCAACATTCGAAATCGCGCTTTCTGCCACAGCTATTATAATCAAAATGATGTTTGTTTTCATAATAGTGCCGAGTATCATCGATATCAAACATTTTTAAGCTGGGTTAAAAATCTCGTTGAACAGACGACTATAAAAATTCTCAAATATCAACATTCGAAATCGCGCTTTCTGCCACAGCTATTATAATCAAAATGATGTTTGTTTTCATAATATTGCCGAGTATCATCGATATCAGACATTTTTAAGCTGGGTTAAAAATCTCGTTGAACAGACACGACTCTGAAAATTCTCAAATATCAACAATCGAAATCGCGCTTTCTGCCACAGCTATTATAATCAAAATGATGTTTGTTTTCATAATAGTGCCGAGTATCATCGATATCAGACATATTTAAGCTGGGTAAAATTTCGTTGAATTCTGGGACATAGAAAAATTTTCAGAAAAATTATCAATGTCGACATTCGAAATCGCGCTTTCTGCCACAGCTATTATAATCAAAATGATGTTTGTTTAATAATAGTGCCGAGTATCATCGATATCAGACATTTTTAAGCTGAGTTAAAAATCTCGTTGAACAGACACGACTCTGAAAATTCTCAAATATCAACAATCGAAATCGCGCTTTCTGCCACAGCTATTATAATCAAAATGATGTTTGTTTTCATAATAGTGCCGAGTATCATCGATATCAGACATATTTAAGCTGGGTAAAATTTCGTTGAATTCTGGGACATAGAAAAATTTTCAGAAAAATTATCAATGTCGACATTCGAAATCGCGCTTTCTGCCACAGCTATTATAATCAAAATGATGTTTGTTTTCATAATAGTGCCGAGTATCATCGATATCAGACATTTTTAAGCTTTGTTAAAAATCTCGTTGAACTGACGACTCTGAAAATTCTCAAATATCAACATTCGAAATCGCGCTTTCTGCCACAGCTATTATAATCAAAATGATGTTTGTTTTCATAATAGTGCCGAGTATCATCGATATCAAACATTTTTAAGCTGGTTTAAAAATCTCGTTGATCTGACGACTAAAAAAATTCTCAAATATCAACATTCGAAATCGCGCTTTCTGCCACAGCTATTATAATCAAAATGATATTTGTTTTCATAATAGTGCCGAGTATCATCGATATCAGACATATTTAAGCTGGGTAAAATTTCGTTGAATTCTGGGACATAGAAAAATTTTCAGAAAAATTATCAATGTCGACATTCGAAATCGCGCTTTCTGCCATAGCTATTATAATCAAAATGATGTTTGTTTTCATAATATTGCCGAGTATCATCGATATCAGACATTTTTAAGCAGGGTTAAATATCTCGTTGAACAGACACGACTCTGAAAATTCTCAAATATCAACATTCGAAATCGCGCTTTCTGCCACAGCTATTATAATCAAAATGATGTTTGTTTTCATAATAGTGCCGAGTATCATCGATATCAGACATTTTTAAGCTGGGTTAAAAATCTCGTTGAACAGACACGACTCTGAAAATTCTCAAATATCAACATTCGAAATCGCGCTTTCTGCCACAGCTATTATAATCAAAATGATGTTTGTTTTCATAATAGTGCCGAGTATCATCGATATGAGACATTTTTAAGCTGGGTTAAAAATCTCGTTGAAGTAACGACTCTGAAAATTCTCAAATATCAATATTCGAAATCGCGCTTTCTGCCACAGCTATTATAATCAAAATGATGTTTGTTTTCATAATAGTGCCGAGTATCATCGATATCAGACATTTTTAAGCTGGGTAAATTTCGTTGAATTCTCGGACTTAGAAAAATTTTCAGAAAAATTTTCGATGTCGACATTCGAAATCGCGCTTTCTGCCACAGCTATTATAATCAAAATGATGTTTGTTTTCATAATAGTGCCGAGTATCATCGATATCAGACATTTTTAAGCTGGGTTAAAAATCTCGTTGAACAGACACGACTCTGAAAATTCTCAAATATCAACATTCGAAATCGCGCTTTCTGCCACAGCTATTATAATCAAAGTGATGTTTGTTTTCATAATAGTGCCGAGTATCATCGATATGAGACATTTTTAAGCTGGGTTAAAAATCTCGTTGAAGTGACGAATGAAAATTCTCAAATATCAATATTCGAAATCGCGCTTTCTGCCACAGCTATTATAATCAAAATGATGTTTGTTTTCATAATAGTGCCGAGTATCATCGATATGAGACATTTTTAAGCTGGGTTAAAAATCTCGTTGAAGTGACGACTCTGAAAATTCTCAAATATCAATATTCGAAATCGCACTTTCTGCCACAGCTATTATAATCAAAATGATGTTTGTTTTCATAATAGTGCCGAGTATCATCGATATCAAACATTTTTAAGCTGGGTTAAAAATCTAGTTGAACAGACGACTATAAAAATTCTCAAATATCAACATTCGAAATCGCGCTTTCTGCCACAGCTATTATAATCAAAATGATGTTTGTTTTCATAATAGTGCCGAGTATCATCGATATCAAACATTTTTAAGCTGGGTTAAAAATCTCGTTGAACAGACGACTATAAAAATTCTCAAATATCAACATTCGAAATCGCGCTTTCTGCCACAGCTATTATAATCAAAATGATGTTTGTTTTCATAATAGTGCCGAGTATCATCGATATCAGACATATTTAAGCTGGGTAAAATTTCGTTGAATTCTCGGACTTAGAAAAATTTTCAGAAAAATTATCAATGTCGTCATTCGAAATCGCGCTTTCTGCCACAGCTATTATAATCAAAATGATGTTTGTTTTCATAATAGTGCCGAGTATCATCGATATCAGACATTTTTAAGCTGGGTTAAAAATCTCGTTGAACAGACACGACTCTGAAAATTCTCAAATATCAACAATCGAAATCGCGCTTTCTGCCACAGCTATTATAATCAAAATGATGTTTGTTTTCATAATAGTGCCGAGTATCATCGATATCAGACATATTTAAGCTGGGTAAAATTTCGTTGAATTCTGGGACATAGAAAAATTTTCAGAAAAATTATCAATGTCGACATTCGAAATCGCGCTTTCTGCCACAGCTATTATAATCAAAATGATGTTTGTTTAATAATAGTGCCGAGTATCATCGATATCAGACATTTTTAAGCTGAGTTAAAAATCTCGTTGAACAGACACGACTCTGAAAATTCTCAAATATCAACAATCGAAATCGCGCTTTCTGCCACAGCTATTATAATCAAAATGATGTTTGTTTTCATAATAGTGCCGAGTATCATCGATATCAGACATATTTAAGCTGGGTAAAATTTCGTTGAATTCTGGGACATAGAAAAATTTTCAGAAAAATTATCAATGTCGACATTCGAAATCGCGCTTTCTGCCACAGCTATTATAATCAAAATGATGTTTGTTTTCATAATAGTGCCGAGTATCATCGATATCAGACATTTTTAAGCTTTGTTAAAAATCTCGTTGAACTGACGACTCTGAAAATTCTCAAATATCAACATTCGAAATCGCGCTTTCTGCCACAGCTATTATAATCAAAATGATGTTTGTTTTCATAATAGTGCCGAGTATCATCGATATCAAACATTTTTAAGCTGGGTTAAAAATCTCGTTGATCTGACGACTAAAAAAATTCTCAAATATCAACATTCGAAATCGCGCTTTCTGCCACAGCTATTATAATCAAAATGATATTTGTTTTCATAATAGTGCCGAGTATCATCGATATCAGACATATTTAAGCTGGGTAAAATTTCGTTGAATTCTGGGACATAGAAAAATTTTCAGAAAAATTATCAATGTCGACATTCGAAATCGCGCTTTCTGCCATAGCTATTATAATCAAAATGATGTTTGTTTTCATAATATTGCCGAGTATCATCGATATCAGACATTTTTAAGCTGGGTTAAAAATCTCGTTGAACAGACACGACTCTGAAAATTCTCAAATATCAACATTCGAAATCGCGCTTTCTGCCACAGCTATTATAATCAAAGTGATGTTTGTTTTCATAATAGTGCCGAGTATCATCGATATGAGACATTTTTAAGCTGGGTTAAAAATCTCGTTGAAGTGACGAATGAAAATTCTCAAATATCAATATTCGAAATCGCGCTTTCTGCCACAGCTATTATAATCAAAATGATGTTTGTTTTCATAATAGTGCCGAGTATCATCGATATGAGACATTTTTAAGCTGGGTTAAAAATCTCGTTGAAGTGACGACTCTGAAAATTCTCAAATATCAATATTCGAAATCGCACTTTCTGCCACAGCTATTATAATCAAAATGATGTTTGTTTTCATAATAGTGCCGAGTATCATCGATATCAAACATTTTTAAGCTGGGTTAAAAATCTAGTTGAACAGACGACTATAAAAATTCTCAAATATCAACATTCGAAATCGCGCTTTCTGCCACAGCTATTATAATCAAAATGATGTTTGTTTTCATAATAGTGCCGAGTATCATCGATATCAAACATTTTTAAGCTGGGTTAAAAATCTCGTTGAACAGACGACTATAAAAATTCTCAAATATCAACATTCGAAATCGCGCTTTCTGCCACAGCTATTATAATCAAAATGATGTTTGTTTTCATAATAGTGCCGAGTATCATCGATATCAGACATATTTAAGCTGGGTAAAATTTCGTTGAATTCTCGGACTTAGAAAAATTTTCAGAAAAATTATCAATGTCGTCATTCGAAATCGCGCTTTCTGCCACAGCTATTATAATCAAAATGATGTTTGTTTTCATAATAGTGCCGAGTATCATCGATATCAGACATTTTTAAGCTGGGTTAAAAATCTCGTTGAACAGACACGACTCTGAAAATTCTCAAATATCAACAATCGAAATCGCGCTTTCTGCCACAGCTATTATAATCAAAATGATGTTTGTTTTCATAATAGTGCCGAGTATCATCGATATCAGACATATTTAAGCTGGGTAAAATTTCGTTGAATTCTGGGACATAGAAAAATTTTCAGAAAAATTATCAATGTCGACATTCGAAATCGCGCTTTCTGCCACAGCTATTATAATCAAAATGATGTTTGTTTAATAATAGTGCCGAGTATCATCGATATCAGACATTTTTAAGCTGAGTTAAAAATCTCGTTGAACAGACACGACTCTGAAAATTCTCAAATATCAACAATCGAAATCGCGCTTTCTGCCACAGCTATTATAATCAAAATGATGTTTGTTTTCATAATAGTGCCGAGTATCATCGATATCAGACATATTTAAGCTGGGTAAAATTTCGTTGAATTCTGGGACATAGAAAAATTTTCAGAAAAATTATCAATGTCGACATTCGAAATCGCGCTTTCTGCCACAGCTATTATAATCAAAATGATGTTTGTTTTCATAATAGTGCCGAGTATCATCGATATCAGACATTTTTAAGCTTTGTTAAAAATCTCGTTGAACTGACGACTCTGAAAATTCTCAAATATCAACATTCGAAATCGCGCTTTCTGCCACAGCTATTATAATCAAAATGATGTTTGTTTTCATAATAGTGCCGAGTATCATCGATATCAAACATTTTTAAGCTGGGTTAAAAATCTCGTTGATCTGACGACTAAAAAAATTCTCAAATATCAACATTCGAAATCGCGCTTTCTGCCACAGCTATTATAATCAAAATGATATTTGTTTTCATAATAGTGCCGAGTATCATCGATATCAGACATATTTAAGCTGGGTAAAATTTCGTTGAATTCTGGGACATAGAAAAATTTTCAGAAAAATTATCAATGTCGACATTCGAAATCGCGCTTTCTGCCATAGCTATTATAATCAAAATGATGTTTGTTTTCATAATATTGCCGAGTATCATCGATATCAGACATTTTTAAGCAGGGTTAAATATCTCGTTGAACAGACACGACTCTGAAAATTCTCAAATATCAACATTCGAAATCGCGCTTTCTGCCACAGCTATTATAATCAAAATGATGTTTGTTTTCATAATAGTGCCGAGTATCATCGATATCAGACATTTTTAAGCTGGGTTAAAAATCTCGTTGAACAGACACGACTCTGAAAATTCTCAAATATCAACATTCGAAATCGCGCTTTCTGCCACAGCTATTATAATCAAAATGATGTTTGTTTTCATAATAGTGCCGAGTATCATCGATATGAGACATTTTTAAGCTGGGTTAAAAATCTCGTTGAAGTAACGACTCTGAAAATTCTCAAATATCAATATTCGAAATCGCGCTTTCTGCCACAGCTATTATAATCAAAATGATGTTTGTTTTCATAATAGTGCCGAGTATCATCGATATCAGACATTTTTAAGCTGGGTAAATTTCGTTGAATTCTCGGACTTAGAAAAATTTTCAGAAAAATTTTCGATGTCGACATTCGAAATCGCGCTTTCTGCCACAGCTATTATAATCAAAATGATGTTTGTTTTCATAATAGTGCCGAGTATCATCGATATCAAACATTTTTAAGCTGGGTTAAAAATCTCGTTGATCTGACGACTATAAATATTCTCAAATATCAACATTCGAAATCGCGCTTTCTGCCACAGCTATTATAATCAAAATGATGTTTGTTTTCATAATAGTGCCGAGAATCATCGATATCAAACATTTTTAAGCTGGGTTAAAAATCTCGTTGATCTGACGACTATAAAAATTCTCAAATATCAACATTCGAAATCGCGCTTTCTGCCACAGCTATTATAATCAAAATGATGTTTGTTTTCATAATAGTGCCGAGTATCATCGATATCAGACATATTTAAGCTGGGTAAAATTTCGTTGAATTCTGGGACATAGAAAAATTTTCAGAAAAATTATCAATGTCGACATTCGAAATCGCGCTTTCTGCCACAGCTATTATAATCAAAATGATGTTTGTTTTCATTATAGTGCCGAGTATCATCGATATCAAACATTTTTAAGCTGGGTTAAAAATCTCGTTGATCTGACGACTATAAAAATTCTCAAATATCAACATTCGAAATCGCGCTTTCTGCCACAGCTATTATAATCAAAATGATGTTTGTTTTCATAATAGTGCCGAGTATCATCGATATCAGACATATTTAAGCTGGGTAAAATTTCGTTGAATTCTGGGACATAGAAAAATTTTCAGAAAAATTATCAATGTCGTCATTCGAAATCGCGCTTTCTGCCACAGCTATTATAATCAAAATGATGTTTGTTTTCATAATAGTGCCGAGTATCATCGATATGAGACATTTTTAAGCTGGGTTAAAAATCTCGTTGAAGTGACGAATGAAAATTCTCAAATATCAATATTCGAAATCGCGCTTTCTGCCACAGCTATTATAATCAAAATGATGTTTGTTTTCATAATAGTGCCGAGTATCATCGATATGAGACATTTTTAAGCTGGGTTAAAAATCTCGTTGAAGTGACGACTCTGAAAATTCTCAAATATCAACATTCGAAATCGCGCTTTCTGCCACAGCTATTATAATCAAAATGATGTTTGTTTTCATAATAGTGCCGAGTATCATCGATATCAGACATATTTAAGCTGGGTAAAATTTCGTTGAATTCTGGGACATAGAAAAATTTTCAGAAAAATTATCAATGTCGACATTCGAAATCGCGCTTTCTGCCACAGCTATTATAATCAAAATGATGTTTGTTTTCATAATAGTGCCGAGTATCATCGATATCAGACATATTTAAGCTGGGTGAAATTTCGTTGAATTCTTGGACATAGAAAAATTTTCAGAAAAATTATCAATGTCGTCATTCGAAATCGCGCTTTCTGCCACAGCTATTATAATCAAAATGATGTTTGTTTTCATAATAGTGCCGAGTATCATCGATATCAAACATTTTTAAGCTGGGTTAAAAATCTCGTTAATCTGACGACTATAAAAATTCTCAAATATCAACATTCGAAATCGCGCTTTCTGCCACAGCTATTATAATGAAAATGATGTTTGTTTTCATAATAGTGCCGAGTATCATCGATATCAGACATATTTAAGCTGGGTAAAATTTCGTTGAATTCTGGGACATAGAAAAATTTTCAGAAAAATTATCAATGTCGACTTTCGAAATCGCGCTTTCTGCCACAGCTATTATAATCAAAATGATGTTTGTTTTCATTATAGTGCCGAGTATCATCGATATCAAACATTTTTAAGCTGGGTTAAAAATCTCGTTGATCTGACGACTATAAAAATTCTCAAATATCAACATTCGAAATCGCGCTTTCTGCCACAGCTATTATAATCAAAATGATGTTTGTTTTCATTATAGTGCCGAGTATCATCGATATCAAACATTTTTAAGCTGGGTGAAATTTCGTTGAATTCTTGGACATAGAAAAATTTTCAGAAAAATTATCAATGTCGTCATTCGAAATCGCGCTTTCTGCCACAGCTATTATAATCAAAATGATGTTTGTTTTCATAATAGTGCCGAGTATCATCGATATCAGACATATTTAAGCTGGGTAAAATTTCGTTGAATTCTGGGACATAGAAAAATTTTCAGAAAAATTATCAATGTCGACATTCGAAATCGCGCTTTCTGCCACAGCTATTATAATCAAAATGATGTTTGTTTTCATAATAGTGCCGAGTATCATCGATATCAGACATATTTAAGCTGGGTGAAATTTCGTTGAATTCTTGGACATAGAAAAATTTTCAGAAAAATTATCAATGTCGTCATTCGAAATCGCGCTTTCTGCCACAGCTATTATAATCAAAATGATGTTTGTTTTCATAATAGTGCCGAGTATCATCGATATCAGACATTTTTAAGCTGGGTTAAAAATCTCGTTGAACAGACACGACTCTGAAAATTCTCAAATATCAACATTCGAAATCGCGCTTTCTGCCACAGCTATTATAATCAACGTGATGTTTGTTTTCATAATAGTGCCGAGTATCATCGATATGAGACATTTTTAAGCTGGGTTAAAAATCTCGTTGAAGTGACGAATGAAAATTCTCAAATATCAATATTCGAAATCGCGCTTTCTGCCACAGCTATTATAATCAAAATGATGTTTGTTTTCATAATAGTGCCGAGTATCATCGATATGAGACATTTTTAAGCTGGGTTAAAAATCTCGTTGAAGTGACGACTCTGAAAATTCTCAAATATCAATATTCGAAATCGCACTTTCTGCCACAGCTATTATAATCAAAATGATGTTTGTTTTCATAATAGTGCCGAGTATCATCGATATCAAACATTTTTAAGCTGGGTTAAAAATCTAGTTGAACAGACGACTATAAAAATTCTCAAATATCAACATTCGAAATCGCGCTTTCTGCCACAGCTATTATAATCAAAATGATGTTTGTTTTCATAATAGTGCCGAGTATCATCGATATCAAACATTTTTAAGCTGGGTTAAAAATCTCGTTGAACAGACGACTATAAAAATTCTCAAATATCAACATTCGAAATCGCGCTTTCTGCCACAGCTATTATAATCAAAATGATGTTTGTTTTCATAATAGTGCCGAGTATCATCGATATCAGACATATTTAAGCTGGGTAAAATTTCGTTGAATTCTCGGACTTAGAAAAATTTTCAGAAAAATTATCAATGTCGTCATTCGAAATCGCGCTTTCTGCCACAGCTATTATAATCAAAATGATGTTTGTTTTCATAATAGTGCCGAGTATCATCGATATCAGACATTTTTAAGCTGGGTTAAAAATCTCGTTGAACAGACACGACTCTGAAAATTCTCAAATATCAACAATCGAAATCGCGCTTTCTGCCACAGCTATTATAATCAAAATGATGTTTGTTTTCATAATAGTGCCGAGTATCATCGATATCAGACATATTTAAGCTGGGTAAAATTTCGTTGAATTCTGGGACATAGAAAAATTTTCAGAAAAATTATCAATGTCGACATTCGAAATCGCGCTTTCTGCCACAGCTATTATAATCAAAATGATGTTTGTTTAATAATAGTGCCGAGTATCATCGATATCAGACATTTTTAAGCTGAGTTAAAAATCTCGTTGAACAGACACGACTCTGAAAATTCTCAAATATCAACAATCGAAATCGCGCTTTCTGCCACAGCTATTATAATCAAAATGATGTTTGTTTTCATAATAGTGCCGAGTATCATCGATATCAGACATATTTAAGCTGGGTAAAATTTCGTTGAATTCTGGGACATAGAAAAATTTTCAGAAAAATTATCAATGTCGACATTCGAAATCGCGCTTTCTGCCACAGCTATTATAATCAAAATGATGTTTGTTTTCATAATAGTGCCGAGTATCATCGATATCAGACATTTTTAAGCTTTGTTAAAAATCTCGTTGAACTGACGACTCTGAAAATTCTCAAATATCAACATTCGAAATCGCGCTTTCTGCCACAGCTATTATAATCAAAATGATGTTTGTTTTCATAATAGTGCCGAGTATCATCGATATCAAACATTTTTAAGCTGGGTTAAAAATCTCGTTGATCTGACGACTAAAAAAATTCTCAAATATCAACATTCGAAATCGCGCTTTCTGCCACAGCTATTATAATCAAAATGATATTTGTTTTCATAATAGTGCCGAGTATCATCGATATCAGACATATTTAAGCTGGGTAAAATTTCGTTGAATTCTGGGACATAGAAAAATTTTCAGAAAAATTATCAATGTCGACATTCGAAATCGCGCTTTCTGCCATAGCTATTATAATCAAAATGATGTTTGTTTTCATAATATTGCCGAGTATCATCGATATCAGACATTTTTAAGCAGGGTTAAATATCTCGTTGAACAGACACGACTCTGAAAATTCTCAAATATCAACATTCGAAATCGCGCTTTCTGCCACAGCTATTATAATCAAAATGATGTTTGTTTTCATAATAGTGCCGAGTATCATCGATATCAGACATTTTTAAGCTGGGTTAAAAATCTCGTTGAACAGACACGACTCTGAAAATTCTCAAATATCAACATTCGAAATCGCGCTTTCTGCCACAGCTATTATAATCAAAATGATGTTTGTTTTCATAATAGTGCCGAGTATCATCGATATGAGACATTTTTAAGCTGGGTTAAAAATCTCGTTGAAGTAACGACTCTGAAAATTCTCAAATATCAATATTCGAAATCGCGCTTTCTGCCACAGCTATTATAATCAAAATGATGTTTGTTTTCATAATAGTGCCGAGTATCATCGATATCAGACATTTTTAAGCTGGGTAAATTTCGTTGAATTCTCGGACTTAGAAAAATTTTCAGAAAAATTTTCGATGTCGACATTCGAAATCGCGCTTTCTGCCACAGCTATTATAATCAAAATGATGTTTGTTTTCATAATAGTGCCGAGTATCATCGATATCAAACATTTTTAAGCTGGGTTAAAAATCTCGTTGATCTGACGACTATAAATATTCTCAAATATCAACATTCGAAATCGCGCTTTCTGCCACAGCTATTATAATCAAAATGATGTTTGTTTTCATAATAGTGCCGAGAATCATCGATATCAAACATTTTTAAGCTGGGTTAAAAATCTCGTTGATCTGACGACTATAAAAATTCTCAAATATCAACATTCGAAATCGCGCTTTCTGCCACAGCTATTATAATCAAAATGATGTTTGTTTTCATAATAGTGCCGAGTATCATCGATATCAGACATATTTAAGCTGGGTAAAATTTCGTTGAATTCTGGGACATAGAAAAATTTTCAGAAAAATTATCAATGTCGACATTCGAAATCGCGCTTTCTGCCACAGCTATTATAATCAAAATGATGTTTGTTTTCATTATAGTGCCGAGTATCATCGATATCAAACATTTTTAAGCTGGGTTAAAAATCTCGTTGATCTGACGACTATAAAAATTCTCAAATATCAACATTCGAAATCGCGCTTTCTGCCACAGCTATTATAATCAAAATGATGTTTGTTTTCATAATAGTGCCGAGTATCATCGATATCAGACATATTTAAGCTGGGTAAAATTTCGTTGAATTCTGGGACATAGAAAAATTTTCAGAAAAATTATCAATGTCGTCATTCGAAATCGCGCTTTCTGCCACAGCTATTATAATCAAAATGATGTTTGTTTTCATAATAGTGCCGAGTATCATCGATATGAGACATTTTTAAGCTGGGTTAAAAATCTCGTTGAAGTGACGAATGAAAATTCTCAAATATCAATATTCGAAATCGCGCTTTCTGCCACAGCTATTATAATCAAAATGATGTTTGTTTTCATAATAGTGCCGAGTATCATCGATATGAGACATTTTTAAGCTGGGTTAAAAATCTCGTTGAAGTGACGACTCTGAAAATTCTCAAATATCAACATTCGAAATCGCGCTTTCTGCCACAGCTATTATAATCAAAATGATGTTTGTTTTCATAATAGTGCCGAGTATCATCGATATCAGACATATTTAAGCTGGGTAAAATTTCGTTGAATTCTGGGACATAGAAAAATTTTCAGAAAAATTATCAATGTCGACATTCGAAATCGCGCTTTCTGCCACAGCTATTATAATCAAAATGATGTTTGTTTTCATAATAGTGCCGAGTATCATCGATATCAGACATATTTAAGCTGGGTGAAATTTCGTTGAATTCTTGGACATAGAAAAATTTTCAGAAAAATTATCAATGTCGTCATTCGAAATCGCGCTTTCTGCCACAGCTATTATAATCAAAATGATGTTTGTTTTCATAATAGTGCCGAGTATCATCGATATCAAACATTTTTAAGCTGGGTTAAAAATCTCGTTAATCTGACGACTATAAAAATTCTCAAATATCAACATTCGAAATCGCGCTTTCTGCCACAGCTATTATAATGAAAATGATGTTTGTTTTCATAATAGTGCCGAGTATCATCGATATCAGACATATTTAAGCTGGGTAAAATTTCGTTGAATTCTGGGACATAGAAAAATTTTCAGAAAAATTATCAATGTCGACTTTCGAAATCGCGCTTTCTGCCACAGCTATTATAATCAAAATGATGTTTGTTTTCATTATAGTGCCGAGTATCATCGATATCAAACATTTTTAAGCTGGGTTAAAAATCTCGTTGATCTGACGACTATAAAAATTCTCAAATATCAACATTCGAAATCGCGCTTTCTGCCACAGCTATTATAATCAAAATGATGTTTGTTTTCATTATAGTGCCGAGTATCATCGATATCAAACATTTTTAAGCTGGGTGAAATTTCGTTGAATTCTTGGACATAGAAAAATTTTCAGAAAAATTATCAATGTCGTCATTCGAAATCGCGCTTTCTGCCACAGCTATTATAATCAAAATGATGTTTGTTTTCATAATAGTGCCGAGTATCATCGATATCAGACATATTTAAGCTGGGTAAAATTTCGTTGAATTCTGGGACATAGAAAAATTTTCAGAAAAATTATCAATGTCGACATTCGAAATCGCGCTTTCTGCCACAGCTATTATAATCAAAATGATGTTTGTTTTCATAATAGTGCCGAGTATCATCGATATCAGACATATTTAAGCTGGGTGAAATTTCGTTGAATTCTTGGACATAGAAAAATTTTCAGAAAAATTATCAATGTCGTCATTCGAAATCGCGCTTTCTGCCACAGCTATTATAATCAAAATGATGTTTGTTTTCATAATAGTGCCGAGTATCATCGATATCAGACATTTTTAAGCTGGGTTAAAAATCTCGTTGAACAGACACGACTCTGAAAATTCTCAAATATCAACATTCGAAATCGCGCTTTCTGCCACAGCTATTATAATCAACGTGATGTTTGTTTTCATAATAGTGCCGAGTATCATCGATATGAGACATTTTTAAGCTGGGTTAAAAATCTCGTTGAAGTGACGAATGAAAATTCTCAAATATCAATATTCGAAATCGCGCTTTCTGCCACAGCTATTATAATCAAAATGATGTTTGTTTTCATAATAGTGCCGAGTATCATCGATATGAGACATTTTTAAGCTGGGTTAAAAATCTCGTTGAAGTGACGACTCTGAAAATTCTCAAATATCAATATTCGAAATCGCACTTTCTGCCACAGCTATTATAATCAAAATGATGTTTGTTTTCATAATAGTGCCGAGTATCATCGATATCAAACATTTTTAAGCTGGGTTAAAAATCTAGTTGAACAGACGACTATAAAAATTCTCAAATATCAACATTCGAAATCGCGCTTTCTGCCACAGCTATTATAATCAAAATGATGTTTGTTTTCATAATAGTGCCGAGTATCATCGATATCAAACATTTTTAAGCTGGGTTAAAAATCTCGTTGAACAGACGACTATAAAAATTCTCAAATATCAACATTCGAAATCGCGCTTTCTGCCACAGCTATTATAATCAAAATGATGTTTGTTTTCATAATAGTGCCGAGTATCATCGATATCAGACATATTTAAGCTGGGTAAAATTTCGTTGAATTCTCGGACTTAGAAAAATTTTCAGAAAAATTATCAATGTCGTCATTCGAAATCGCGCTTTCTGCCACAGCTATTATAATCAAAATGATGTTTGTTTTCATAATAGTGCCGAGTATCATCGATATCAGACATTTTTAAGCTGGGTTAAAAATCTCGTTGAACAGACACGACTCTGAAAATTCTCAAATATCAACAATCGAAATCGCGCTTTCTGCCACAGCTATTATAATCAAAATGATGTTTGTTTTCATAATAGTGCCGAGTATCATCGATATCAGACATATTTAAGCTGGGTAAAATTTCGTTGAATTCTGGGACATAGAAAAATTTTCAGAAAAATTATCAATGTCGACATTCGAAATCGCGCTTTCTGCCACAGCTATTATAATCAAAATGATGTTTGTTTAATAATAGTGCCGAGTATCATCGATATCAGACATTTTTAAGCTGAGTTAAAAATCTCGTTGAACAGACACGACTCTGAAAATTCTCAAATATCAACAATCGAAATCGCGCTTTCTGCCACAGCTATTATAATCAAAATGATGTTTGTTTTCATAATAGTGCCGAGTATCATCGATATCAGACATATTTAAGCTGGGTAAAATTTCGTTGAATTCTGGGACATAGAAAAATTTTCAGAAAAATTATCAATGTCGACATTCGAAATCGCGCTTTCTGCCACAGCTATTATAATCAAAATGATGTTTGTTTTCATAATAGTGCCGAGTATCATCGATATCAGACATTTTTAAGCTTTGTTAAAAATCTCGTTGAACTGACGACTCTGAAAATTCTCAAATATCAACATTCGAAATCGCGCTTTCTGCCACAGCTATTATAATCAAAATGATGTTTGTTTTCATAATAGTGCCGAGTATCATCGATATCAAACATTTTTAAGCTGGGTTAAAAATCTCGTTGATCTGACGACTAAAAAAATTCTCAAATATCAACATTCGAAATCGCGCTTTCTGCCACAGCTATTATAATCAAAATGATATTTGTTTTCATAATAGTGCCGAGTATCATCGATATCAGACATATTTAAGCTGGGTAAAATTTCGTTGAATTCTGGGACATAGAAAAATTTTCAGAAAAATTATCAATGTCGACATTCGAAATCGCGCTTTCTGCCATAGCTATTATAATCAAAATGATGTTTGTTTTCATAATATTGCCGAGTATCATCGATATCAGACATTTTTAAGCAGGGTTAAAAGTCTCGTTGAACAGACACGACTCTGAAAATTCTCAAATATCAACATTCGAAATCGCGCTTTCTGCCACAGCTATTATAATCAAAATGATGTTTGTTTTCATAATAGTGCCGAGTATCATCGATATCAGACATTTTTAAGCTGGGTTAAAAATCTCGTTGAACAGACACGACTCTGAAAATTCTCAAATATCAACATTCGAAATCGCGCTTTCTGCCACAGCTATTATAATCAAAGTGATGTTTGTTTTCATAATAGTGCCGAGTATCATCGATATGAGACATTTTTAAGCTGGGTTAAAAATCTCGTTGAAGTGACGAATGAAAATTCTCAAATATCAATATTCGAAATCGCGCTTTCTGCCACAGCTATTATAATCAAAATGATGTTTGTTTTCATAATAGTGCCGAGTATCATCGATATGAGACATTTTTAAGCTGGGTTAAAAATCTCGTTGAAGTGACGACTCTGAAAATTCTCAAATATCAATATTCGAAATCGCACTTTCTGCCACAGCTATTATAATCAAAATGATGTTTGTTTTCATAATAGTGCCGAGTATCATCGATATCAGACATTTTTAAGCTGGGTAAATTTCGTTGAATTCTCGGACTTAGAAAAATTTTCAGAAAAATTTTCGATGTCGACATTCGAATTCGCGCTTTCTGCCACAGCTATTATAATCAAAATGATGTTTGTTTTCATAATAGTGCCGAGTATCATCGATATCAAACATTTTTAAGCTGGGTTAAAAATCTCGTTGATCTGACGACTATAAATATTCTCAAATATCAACATTCGAAATCGCGCTTTCTGCCACAGCTATTATAATCAAAATGATGTTTGTTTTCATAATAGTGCCGAGTATCATCGATATCAAACATTTTTAAGCTGGGTTAAAAATCTCGTTGATCTGACGACTATAAAAATTCTCAAATATCAACATTCGAAATCGCGCTTTCTGCCACAGCTATTATAATCAAAATGATGTTTGTTTTCATAATAGTGCCGAGTATCATCGATATCAGACATATTTAAGCTGGGTAAAATTTCGTTGAATTCTGGGACATAGAAAAATTTTCAGAAAAATTATCAATGTCGACATTCGAAATTGCGCTTTCTGCCACAGCTATTATAATCAAAATGATGTTTGTTTTCATAATAGTGCCGAGTATCATCGATATCAAACATTTTTAAGCTGGGTTAAAAATCTCGTTAATCTGACGACTATAAAAATTCTCAAATATCAACATTCGAAATCGCGCTTTCTGCCACAGCTATTATAATCAAAATGATGTTTGTTTTCATAATAGTGCCGAGTATCATCGATATCAGACATATTTAAGCTGGGTAAAATTTCGTTGAATTCTGGGACATAGAAAAATTTTCAGAAAAATTATCAATGTCGACATTCGAAATCGCGCTTTCTGCCACAGCTATTATAATCAAAATGATGTTTGTTTTCATTATAGTGCCGAGTATCATCGATATCAAACATTTTTAAGCTGGGTTAAAAATCTCGTTGATCTGACGACTATAAAAATTCTCAAATATCAACATTCGAAATCGCGCTTTCTGCCACAGCTATTATAATCAAAATGATGTTTGTTTTCATAATAGTGCCGAGTATCATCGATATCAGACATATTTAAGCTGGGTAAAATTTCGTTGAATTCTGGGACATAGAAAAATTTTCAGAAAAATTATCAATGTCGTCATTCGAAATCGCGCTTTCTGCCACAGCTATTATAATCAAAATGATGTTTGTTTTCATAATAGTGCCGAGTATCATCGATATCAGACATTTTTAAGCTGGGTAAATTTCGTTGAATTCTCGGACTTAGAAAAATTTTCAGAAAAATTTTCGATGTCGACATTCGAAATCGCGCTTTCTGCCACAGCTATTATAATCAAAATGATGTTTGTTTTCATTATAGTGCCGAGTATCATCGATATCAAACATTTTTAAGCTGGGTTAAAAATCTCGTTGATCTGACGACTATAAAAATTCTCAAATATCAACATTCGAAATCGCGCTTTCTGCCACAGCTATTATAATCAAAATGATGTTTGTTTTCATAATAGTGCCGAGTATCTTCGATATCAGACATATTTAAGCTGGGTAAAATTTCGTTGAATTCTGGGACAGAAAAATTTTCAGAAAAATTATCAATGTCGACATTCGAAATCGCGCTTTCTGCCACAGCTATTATAATCAAAATGATGTTTGTTTTCATAATAGTGCCGCGTATCATCGATATGAGACATTTTTAAACTGGGTTAAAATCTCGTTGAAGTGACGACTCTGAAAATTCTCAAATATCAATATTCGAAATCGCGCTTTCTGCCACAGCTATTATAATCAAAATGATGTTTGTTTTCATAATAGTGCCGAGTATCATCGATATCAAACATATTTAAGCTGGGTAAAATTTCGTTGAATTCTTGGACATAGAAAAATTTTCAGAAAAATTTTCAATGTCGACATTCGAAATCGCGCTTTCTGCCATTATAATCAAAATGATGTTTGTTTTCATAATAGTGCCGAGTATCATCGATATCAAATATTTTTAAGCTGGATTAAAAATCTCGTTGATCTGACGGCTCTGAATATTCTCAAATATCAACATTCGAAATCGCGCTTTCTGCCACAGCTATTATTATCAAAATGATGTTTGTTTTCATAATAGTGCCGAGTATCATCGATATCAGACATTTTTAAGCTGGGTTAAAAATCTCGTTGATCTGACGACTATAAAAATTCTCAAATATCAACATTCGAAATCGCGCTTTCTGCCACAGCTATTATAATCAAAATGATGTTTGTTTTCATAATAGTGCCGAGTATCATCGATATCAAACATATTTAAGCTGGGTAAAATTTCGTTGAATTCTTGGACATAGAAAAATTTTCAGAAAAATTTTCAATGTCGACATTCGAAATCGCGCTTTCTGCCACAGCTATTATAATCAAAATGATGTTTGTTTTCATAATAGTGCCGAGTATCATCGATATCAAACATTTTTAAGCTGGGTTAAAAATCTCGTTGAACAGACGACTATAAAAATTCTCAAATATCAACATTCGAAATCGCGCTTTCTGCCACAGCTATTATAATCAAAATGATGTTTGTTTTCATAATAGTGCCGAGTATCATCGATATCAAACATTTTTAAGCTGGGTTAAAAATCTCGTTGAACAGACGACTATAAAAATTCTCAAATATCAACATTCGAAATCGCGCTTTCTGCCACAGCTATTATAATCAAAATGATGTTTGTTTTCATAATAGTGCCGAGTATCATCGATATCAGACATTTTTAAGCTGGGTTAAAAATCTCGTTGAACAGACGACTATAAAAATTCTCAAATATCAACATTCGAAATCGCGCTTTCTGCCACAGCTATTATAATCAAAATGATGTTTGTTTTCATAATAGTGCCGAGTATCATCGATATCAAACATTTTTAAGCTGGGTTAAAAATCTCGTTGAACAGACGACTATAAAAATTCTCAAATATCAACATTCGAAATCGCGCTTTCTGCCACAGCTATTATAATCAAAATGATGTTTGTTTTCATAATAGTGCCGAGTATCTTCGATATCAGACATTTTTAAGCTGGGTAAATTTCGTTGAATTCTCGGACTTAGAAAAATTTTCAGATAAATTTTCGATGTCGACATTCGAAATCGCGCTTTCTGCCACAGCTATTATAATCAAAATGATGTTTGTTTTCATAATAGTGCCGAGTATCATCGATATCAGACATTTTTAAGCTGGGTTAAAAATCTCGTTGAACAGACACGACTCTGAAAATTCTCAAATATCAACATTCGAAATCGCGCTTTCTGCCACAGCTATTATAATCAAAATGATGTTTGTTTTCATAATAGTGCCAAGTATCATCGATATGAGACATTTTTAAGCTGGGTTAAAAATCTCGTTGAAGTGACGAATGAAAATTCTCAAATATCAATATTCGAAATCGCGCTTTCTGCCACAGCTATTATAATCAAAATGATGTTTGTTTTCATAATAGTGCCGAGTATCATCGATATCAAACATTTTTAAGCTGGGTTAAAAATCTCGTTGAAGTGACGACTCTGAAAATTCTCAAATATCAACATTCGAAATCGCGCTTTCTGCCACAGCTATTATAATCAAAATGATGTTTGTTTTCATAATAGTGCCGAGTATCATCGATATCAGACATATTTAAGCTGGGTAAAATTTCGTTGAATTCTGGGACATAGAAAAATTTTCAGAAAAAATATCAATGTCGACATTCGAAATCGCGCTTTCTGCCACAGCTATTATAATCAAAATGATGTTTGTTTTCATAATAGTGCCGAGTATCATCGATATCAGACATATTTAAGCTGGGTGAAATTTCGTTGAATTCTTGGACATAGAAAAATTTTCAGAAAAATTATCAATGTCGTCATTCGAAATCGCGCTTTCTGCCACAGCTATTATAATCAAAATGATGTTTGTTTTCATAATAGTGCCGAGTATCATCGATATCAAATATTTTTAAGCTGGATTAAAAATCTCGTTGATCTGACGGCTCTAAAAATTCTCAAATATCAACATTCGAAATCGCGCTTTCTGCTACAGCTATTATAATCAAAATGATGTTTGTTTTCATAATAGTGCCGAGTATCATCGATATCAAATATTTTTAAGCTGGATTAAAAATCTCGTTGATCTGACGGCTCTAAAAATTCTCAAATATCAACATTCGAAATCGCGCTTTCTGCCACAGCTATTATAATCAAAATGATGTTTGTTTTCATAATAGTGCCGAGTATCATCGATATCAGACATTTTTAAGCTGGGTTAAAAATCTCGTTGATCTGACGACTATAAAAATTCTCAAATATCAACATTCGAAATCGCGCTTTCTGCCACAGCTATTATAATCAAAATGATGTTTGTTTTCATAATAGTGCCGAGTATCATCGATATCAAACATATTTAAGCTGGGTAAAATTTCGTTGAATTCTTGGACATAGAAAAATTTTCAGAAAAATTTTCAATGTCGACATTCGAAATCGCGCTTTCTGCCACAGCTATTATAATCAAAATGATGTTTGTTTTCATAATAGTGCCGAGTATCATCGATATCAAACATTTTTAAGCTGGGTTAAAAATCTCGTTGAACAGACGACTATAAAAATTCTCAAATATCAACATTCGAAATCGCGCTTTCTGCCACAGCTATTATAATCAAAATGATGTTTGTTTTCATAATAGTGCCGAGTATCATCGATATCAGACATATTTAAGCTGGGTAAAATTTCGTTGAATTCTCGGACTTAGAAAAATTTTCAGAAAAATTACCAATGTCGTCATTCGAAATCGCGCTTTCTGCCACAGCTATTATAATCAAAATGATGTTTGTTTTCATAATAGTGCCGAGTATCATCGATATCAGACATTTTTAAGCTGGGTTAAAAATCTCGTTGAACAGACACGACTCTGAAAATTCTCAAATATCAACAATCGAAATCGCGCTTTCTGCCACAGCTATTATAATCAAAATGATGTTTGTTTTCATAATAGTGCCGAGTATCATCGATATCAGACATATTTAAGCTGGGTGAAATTTCGTTGAATTCTTGGACATAGAAAAATTTTCAGAAAAATTATCAATGTCGTCATTCGAAATCGCGCTTTCTGCCACAGCTATTATAATCAAAATGATGTTTGTTTTCATAATAGTGCCGAGTATCATCG
>JBCDWJ010000059.1:0-45000 GCA_039766575.1 Serrognathus titanus
TCAAATATCGACATTCGAAATCGCGCTTTCTGCCACAGCTATTATAATCAAAATGATGTTTGTTTTCATAATAGTGCCGAGTATCATCGATATAAGACATTTTTAAGCTGGGTTAAAAATCTCGTTGAACTGACGATCTGAAAATTCTCAAATATCGACATTCGAAATCGCGCTTTCTGCCACAGCTATTATAATCAAAATGATGTTTGTTTTCATAATAGTGCCGAGTATCATCGATATAAGACATTTTTAAGCTGGGTTAAAAATCTCGTTGAACTGACGATCTGAAAATTCTCAAATATCGACATTCGAAATCGCGCTTTCTGCCACAGCTACTATAATCAAAATGATGTTTGTTTTCATAATAGTGCCGAGTATCATCGATATAAGACATTTTTAAGCTGGGTTAAAAATCTCGTTGAACTGACGATCTGAAAATTCTCAAATATCGACATTCGAAATCGCGCTTTCTGCCACAGCTATTATAATCAAAATGATGTTTGTTTTCATAATAGTGCCGAGTATCATCGATATCAGACATTTTTAAGCTGGGTTAAAAATCTCGTTGAACTGACGATCTGAAAATTCTCAAATATCGACATTCGAAATCGCGCTTTCTGCCACAGCTATTATAATCAAAATGATGTTTGTTTTCATAATAGTGCCGAGTATCATCGTTATAAGACATTTTTAAGCTGGGTTAAAAATCTCGTTGAACTGACGATCTGAAAATTCTCAAATATCGACATTCGAAATCGCGCTTTCTGCCACAGCTATTATAATCAAAATGATGTTTGTTTTCATAATAGTGCCGAGTATCATCGATATCAGACATATTTAAGCTGGGTAAAATTTCGTTGAATTCTCGGACTTGGAAAAATTTTCAGAAAAATTTTCAATGTCGACATTCGATATCGCGCTTTCTGCCACAGCTATTATAATCAAAAAGATGTTTGTTTTCATAATAGTGCCGAGTATCATCGATATCAGACATATTTAAGCTGGGTAAAATTTCGTTGAATTCTCGGACTTGGAAAAATTTTCAGAAAAATTTTCAATGTCGACATTCGATATCGCGCTTTCTGCCACAGCTATTATAATCAAAATGATGTTTGTTTTCATAATAGTGCCGAGTATCATCGATATCAGACATTTTTAAGCTGGGTTAAAAATCTCGTTGAACTGACGATCTGAAAATTCTCAAATATCGACATTCGATATCGCGCTTTCTGCCACAGCTATTATAATCAAAATGATGTTTGTTTTCATAATAGTGCCGAGTATCATCGATATCAGACATTTTTAAGCTGGGTTAAAAATCTCGTTGAACTGACGATCTGAAAATTCTCAAATATCGACATTCGAAATCGCGCTTTCTGCCACAGCTATTATAATCAAAATGATGTTTGTTTTCATAATAGTGCCGAGTATCATCGATATCAGACATATTTAAGCTGGGTAAAATTTCGTTGAATTCTCGGACTTGGAAAAATTTTCAATGTCGACATTCGATATCGCGCTTTCTGCCACAGCTATTATAATCAAAATGATGTTTGTTTTCATAATAGTGCCGAGTATCATCGATATCAGACATTTTTAAGCTGGGTTAAAAATCTCGTTGAACTGACGATCTGAAAATTCTCAAATATCGACATTCGAAATCGCGCTTTCTGCCACAGCTATTATAATCAAAATGATGTTTGTTTTCATAATAGTGCCGAGTATCATCGATATCAGACATTTTTAAGCTGGGTTAAAAATCTCGTTGAACTGACGATCTGAAAATTCTCAAATATCGACATTCGAAATCGCGCTTTCTGCCACAGCTATTATAATCAAAATGATGTTTGTTTTCATAATAGTGCCGAGTATCATCGATATCAGACATTTTTAAGCTGGGTTAAAAATCTCGTTGAACTGACGATCTGAAAATTCTCAAATATCGACATTCGAAATCGCGCTTTCTGCACAGCTATTATAATCAAAATGATGTTTGTTTTCATAATAGTCCCGAGTATCATCGATATTAGACATATTTAAGCTGGGTAAAATTTCGTTGAATTCTCGGACTTGGAAAAATTTTCAGAAAAATTTTCAATGTCGACATTCGATATCGCGCTTTCTCCCACAGCTATTATAATCAAAATGATGTTTGTTTTCATAATAGTGCCGAGTATCATCGATATCAGACATTTTTAAGCTGGGTTAAAAATCTCGTTGAACTGACGATCTGAAAATTCTCAAATATCCACATTCGAAATCGCGCTTTCTGCCACAGCTATTATAATCAAAATGATGTTTGTTTTCATAATAGTGCCGAGTATCATCGATATCAGACATTTTTAAGCTGGGTTAAAAATCTCGTTGAACTGACGATCTGAAAATTCTCAAATATCGACATTCGAAATCGCGCTTTCTGCCACAGCTATTATAATCAAAATGATGTTTGTTTTCATAATAGTGCCGAGTATCATCGATATAAGACATTTTTAAGCTGGGTTAAAAATCTCGTTGAACTGACGATCTGAAAATTCTCAAATATCGACATTCGAAATCGCGCTTTCTGCCACAGCTATTATAATCAAAATGATGTTTGTTTTCATAATAGTGCCGAGTATCATCGATATCAGACATATTTAAGCTGGGTAAAATTTCGTTGAATTCTCGGACTTGGAAAAATTTTCAGAAAAATTTTCAATGTCGACATTCGATATCGCGCTTTCTGCCACAGCTATTATAATCAAAAAGATGTTTGTTTTCATAATAGTGCCGAGTATCATCGATATCAGACATATTTAAGCTGGGTAAAATTTCGTTGAATTCTCGGACTTGGAAAAATTTTCAGAAAAATTTTCAATGTCGACATTCGATATCGCGCTTTTTGCCACAGCTATTATAATCAAAATGATGTTTGTTTTCATAATAGTGCCGAGTATCATCGATATCAGACATTTTTAAGCTGGGTTAAAAATCTCGTTGAACTGACGATCTGAAAATTCTCAAATATCGACATTCGAAATCGCGCTTTCTGCCACAGCTATTATAATCAAAATGATGTTTGTTTTCATAATAGTGCCGAGTATCATCGATATCAGACATTTTTAAGCTGGGTTAAAAATCTCGTTGAACTGACGATCTGAAAATTCTCAAATATCGACATTCGAAATCGCGCTTTCTGCAACAGCTATTATAATCAAAATGATGTTTGTTTTCATAATAGTGCCGACTATCATCGATATCAGTCATATTTAAGCTGGGTAAAATTTCGTTGAATTCTCGGACTTGGAAAAATTTTCAGAAAAATTTTCAATGTCGACATTCGATATCGCGCTTTCTGCCACAGCTATTATAATCAAAATGATGTTTGTTTTCATAATAGTGCCGAGTATCATCGATATAAGACATTTTTAAGCTGGGTTAAAAATCTCGTTGAACTGACGATCTGAAAATTCTCAAATATCGACATTCGAAATCGCGCTTTCTGCCACAGCTATTATAATCAAAATGATGTTTGTTTTCATAATAGTGCCGAGTATCATCGATATCAGACATATTTAAGCTGGGTAAAATTTCGTTGAATTCTCGGACTTGGAAAAATTTTCAGAAAAATTTTCAATGTCGACATTCGATATCGCGCTTTCTGCCACAGCTATTATAATCAAAAAGATGTTTGTTTTCATAATAGTGCCGAGTATCATCGATATCAGACATATTTAAGCTGGGTAAAATTTCGTTGAATTCTCGGACTTGGAAAAATTTTCAGAAAAATTTTCAATGTCGACATTCGATATCGCGCTTTCTGCCACAGCTATTATAATCAAAATGATGTTTGTTTTCATAATAGTGCCGAGTATCATCGATATCAGACATTTTTAAGCTGGGTTAAAAATCTCGTTGAACTGACGATCTGAAAATTCTCAAATATCGACATTCGATATCGCGCTTTCTGCCACAGCTATTATAATCAAAATGATGTTTGTTTTCATAATAGTGCCGAGTATCATCGATATCAGACATTTTTAAGCTGGGTTAAAAATCTCGTTGAACTGACGATCTGAAAATTCTCAAATATCGACATTCGAAATCGCGCTTTCTGCCACAGCTATTATAATCAAAATGATGTTTGTTTTCATAATAGTGCCGAGTATCATCGATATGAGACATATTTAAGCTGGGTAAAATTTCGTTGAATTCTCGGACTTGGAAAAATTTTCAGAAAAATTTTCAATGTCGACATTCGATATCGCGCTTTCTGCCACAG
Organism: Serrognathus titanus; assembly: GCA_039766575.1. NCBI lineage: Eukaryota > Metazoa > Arthropoda > Insecta > Coleoptera > Lucanidae > Serrognathus > Serrognathus titanus. Next base: position 4,262 of record JBCDWJ010000059.1, read on the forward strand.
CTATTATAATCAAAATGATGTTTGTTTTCATAATAGTGCCGAGTATCATCGATATCAGACATTTTTAAGCTGGGTTAAAAATCTCGTTGAACTGACGATCTGAAAATTCTCAAATACCGACATTCGAAATCGCGCTTTCTGCCACAGCTATTATAATCAAAATGATGTTTGTTTTCATAATAGTGCCGAGTATCATCGATATCAGACATTTTTAAGCTGGGTTAAAAATCTCGTTGAACTGACGATCTGAAAATTCTCAAATATCGACATTCGAAATCGCGCTTTCTGCCACAGCTATTATAATCAAAATGATGTTTGTTTTCATAATAGTGCCGAGTATCATCGATATGAGACATATTTAAGCTGGGTAAAATTTCGTTGAATTCTCGGACTTGGAAAAATTTTCAGAAAAATTTTCAATGTCGACATTCGATATCGCGCTTTCTGCCACAGCTATTATAATCAAAATGATGTTTGTTTTCATAATAGTGCCGAGTATCATCGATATCAGACATTTTTAAGCTGGGTTAAAAATCTCGTTGAACTGACGATCTGAAAATTCTCAAATATCGACATTCGATATCGCGCTTTCTGCCACAGCTATTATAATCAAAATGATGTTTGTTTTCATAATAGTGCCGAGTATCATCGATATCAGACATTTTTAAGCTGGGTTAAAAATCTCGTTGAACTGACGATCTGAAAATTCTCAAATATCGACATTCGAAATCGCGCTTTCTGCCACAGCTATTATAATCAAAATGATGTTTGTTTTCATAATAGTGCCGAGTATCATCGATATAAGACATTTTTAAGCTGGGTTAAAAATCTTGTTGAACTGACGATCTGAAAATTCTCAAATATCGACATTCGAAATCGCGCTTTCTGCCACAGCTATTATAATCAAAATGATGTTTGTTTTCATAATAGTGCCGAGTATCTTCGATATCAGACATTTTTAAGCTGGGTTAAAAATCTCGTTGAACTGACGATCTGAAAATTCTCAAATATCCACATTCGAAATCGCGCTTTCTGCCACAGCTATTATAATCAAAATGATGTTTGTTTTCATAATAGTGCCGAGTATCATCGATATCAGACATTTTTAAGCTGGGTTAAAAATCTCGTTGAACTGACGATCTGAAAATTCTCAAATATCGACATTCGAAATCGCGCTTTCTGCCACAGCTATTATAATCAAAATGATGTTTGTTTTCATAATAGTGCCGAGTATCATCGATATCAGACATATTTAAGCTGGGTAAAATTTCGTTGAATTCTCGGACTTGGAAAAATTTTCAGAAAAATTTTCAATGTCGACATTCGATATCGCGCTTTCTGCCACAGCTATTATAATCAAAATGATGTTTGTTTTCATAATAGTGCCGAGTATCATCGATATAAGACATTTTTAAGCTGGGTTAAAAATCTCGTTGAACTGACGATCTGAAAATTCTCAAATATCGACATTCGAAATCGCGCTTTCTGCCACAGCTATTATAATCAAAATGATGTTTGTTTTCATAATAGTGCCGAGTATCATCGATATCAGACATATTTAAGCTGGGTAAAATTTCGTTGAATTCTCGGACTTGGAAAAATTTTCAGAAAAATTTTCAATGTCGACATTCGATATCGCGCTTTCTGCCACAGCTATTATAATCAAAAAGATGTTTGTTTTCATAATAGTGCCGAGTATCATCGATATCAGACATATTTAAGCTGGGTAAAATTTCGTTGAATTCTCGGACTTGGAAAAATTTTCAGAAAAATTTTCAATGTCGACATTCGATATCGCGCTTTCTGCCACAGCTATTATAATCAAAATGATGTTTGTTTTCATAATAGTGCCGAGTATCATCGATATCAGACATTTTTAAGCTGGGTTAAAAATCTCGTTGAACTGTCGACTCTGAAAATTCTCAAATATCGACATTCGAAATCGCGCTTTCTGCCACAGCTATTATAATCAAAATGATGTTTGTTTTCATAATAGTGCCGAGTATCATCGATATCAGACATTTTTAAGCTGGGTTAAAAATTTCGTTGAACTGATGATCTGAAAATTCTCAAATATCGACGTTCGAAATCGCGCTTTCTGCCACAGCTATTATAATCAAAATGATGTTTGTTTTCATAATAGTGCCGAGTATCATCGATATCAGACATATTTAAGCTGGGTAAAATTTCGTTGAATTCTCGGACTTGGAAAAATTTTCAGAAAAATTTTCAATGTCGACATTCGATATCGCGCTTTCTGCCACAGCTATTATAATCAAAATGATGTTTGTTTTCATAATAGTGCCGAGTATCATCGATATCAGACATTTTTAAGCTGGGTTAAAAATCTCGTTGAACTGACGATCTGAAAATTCTCAAATATCCACATTCGAAATCGCGCTTTCTGCCACAGCTATTATAATCAAAATGATGTTTGTTTTCATAATAGTGCCGAGTATCATCGATATCAGACATTTTTAAGCTGGGTTAAAAATCTCGTTGAACTGACGATCTGAAAATTCTCAAATATCGACATTCGAAATCGCGCTTTCTGCAACAGCTATTATAATCAAAATGATGTTTGTTTTCATAATAGTGCCGACTATCATCGATATCAGTCATATTTAAGCTGGGTAAAATTTCGTTGAATTCTCGGACTTGGAAAAATTTTCAGAAAAATTTTCAATGTCGACATTCGATATCGCGCTTTCTGCCACAGCTATTATAATCAAAATGATGTTTGTTTTCATAATAGTGCCGAGTATCATCGATATAAGACATTTTTAAGCTGGGTTAAAAATCTCGTTGAACTGACGATCTGAAAATTCTCAAATATCGACATTCGAAATCGCGCTTTCTGCCACAGCTATTATAATCAAAATGATGTTTGTTTTCATAATAGTGCCGAGTATCATCGATATCAGACATATTTAAGCTGGGTAAAATTTCGTTGAATTCTCGGACTTGGAAAAATTTTCAGAAAAATTTTCAATGTCGACATTCGATATCGCGCTTTCTGCCACAGCTATTATAATCAAAAAGATGTTTGTTTTCATAATAGTGCCGAGTATCATCGATATCAGACATATTTAAGCTGGGTAAAATTTCGTTGAATTCTCGGACTTGGAAAAATTTTCAGAAAAATTTTCAATGTCGACATTCGATATCGCGCTTTTTGCCACAGCTATTATAATCAAAATGATGTTTGTTTTCATAATAGTGCCGAGTATCATCGATATCAGACATTTTTAAGCTGGGTTAAAAATCTCGTTGAACTGACGATCTGAAAATTCTCAAATATCGACATTCGAAATCGCGCTTTCTGCCACAGCTATTATAATCAAAATGATGTTTGTTTTCATAATAGTGCCGAGTATCATCGATATCAGACATTTTTAAGCTGGGTTAAAAATCTCGTTGAACTGACGATCTGAAAATTCTCAAATATCGACATTCGAAATCGCGCTTTCTGCCACAGCTATTATAATCAAAATGATGTTTGTTTTCATAATAGTGCCGAGTATCATCGATATGAGACATATTTAAGCTGGGTAAAATTTCGTTGAATTCTCGGACTTGGAAAAATGTTCAGAAAAATTTTCAATGTCGACATTCGATATCGCGCTTTCTGCCACAGCTATTATAATCAAAATGATGTTTGTTTTCATAATAGTACCGAGTATCATCGATATCAGACATTTTTAAGCTGGGTTAAAAATCTCGTTGAACTGACGATCTGAAAATTCTCAAATATCGACATTCGATATCGCGCTTTCTGCCACAGCTATTATAATCAAAATGATGTTTGTTTTCATAATAGTGCCGAGTATCATCGATATCAGACATTTTTAAGCTGGGTTAAAAATCTCGTTGAACTGACGATCTGAAAATTCTCAAATATCGACATTCGAAATCGCGCTTTCTGCCACAGCTATTATAATCAAAATGATGTTTGTTTTCATAATAGTGCCGAGTATCATCGATATAAGACATTTTTAAGCTGGGTTAAAAATCTTGTTGAACTGACGATCTGAAAATTCTCAAATATCGACATTCGAAATCGCGCTTTCTGCCACAGCTATTATAATCAAAATGATGTTTGTTTTCATAATAGTGCCGAGTATCTTCGATATCAGACATTTTTAAGCTGGGTTAAAAATCTCGTTGAACTGACGATCTGAAAATTCTCAAATATCCACATTCGAAATCGCGCTTTCTGCCACAGCTATTATAATCAAAATGATGTTTGTTTTCATAATAGTGCCGAGTATCATCGATATCAGACATTTTTAAGCTGGGTTAAAAATCTCGTTGAACTGACGATCTGAAAATTCTCAAATATCGACATTCGAAATCGCGCTTTCTGCCACAGCTATTATAATCAAAATGATGTTTGTTTTCATAATAGTGCCGAGTATCATCGATATCAGACATATTTAAGCTGGGTAAAATTTCGTTGAATTCTCGGACTTGGAAAAATTTTCAGAAAAATTTTCAATGTCGACATTCGATATCGCGCTTTCTGCCACAGCTATTATAATCAAAATGATGTTTGTTTTCATAATAGTGCCGAGTATCATCGATATAAGACATTTTTAAGCTGGGTTAAAAATCTCGTTGAACTGACGATCTGAAAATTCTCAAATATCGACATTCGAAATCGCGCTTTCTGCCACAGCTATTATAATCAAAATGATGTTTGTTTTCATAATAGTGCCGAGTATCATCGATATCAGACATATTTAAGCTGGGTAAAATTTCGTTGAATTCTCGGACTTGGAAAAATTTTCAGAAAAATTTTCAATGTCGACATTCGATATCGCGCTTTCTGCCACAGCTATTATAATCAAAAAGATGTTTGTTTTCATAATAGTGCCGAGTATCATCGATATCAGACATATTTAAGCTGGGTAAAATTTCGTTGAATTCTCGGACTTGGAAAAATTTTCAGAAAAATTTTCAATGTCGACATTCGATATCGCGCTTTCTGCCACAGCTATTATAATCAAAATGATGTTTGTTTTCATAATAGTGCCGAGTATCATCGATATCAGACATTTTTAAGCTGGGTTAAAAATCTCGTTGAACTGTCGACTCTGAAAATTCTCAAATATCGACATTCGAAATCGCGCTTTCTGCCACAGCTATTATAATCAAAATGATGTTTGTTTTCATAATAGTGCCGAGTATCATCGATATCAGACATTTTTAAGCTGGGTTAAAAATTTCGTTGAACTGACGATCTGAAAATTCTCAAATATCGACGTTCGAAATCGCGCTTTCTGCCACAGCTATTATAATCAAAATGATGTTTGTTTTCATAATAGTGCCGAGTATCATCGATATCAGACATATTTAAGCTGGGTAAAATTTCGTTGAATTCTCGGACTTGGAAAAATTTTCAGAAAAATTTTCAATGTCGACATTCGATATCGCGCTTTCTGCCACAGCTATTATAATCAAAATGATGTTTGTTTTCATAATAGTGCCGAGTATCATCGATATCAGACATTTTTAAGCTGGGTTAAAAATCTCGTTGAACTGACGATCTGAAAATTCTCAAATATCGACATTCGAAATCGCGCTTTCTGCCACAGCTATTATAATCAAAATGATGTTTGTTTTCATAATAGTGCCGAGTATCATCGATATCAGACATTTTTAAGCTGGGTTAAAAATCTCGTTGAACTGACGATCTGAAAATTCTCAAATATCGACATTCGAAATCGCGCTTTCTGCAACAGCTATTATAATCAAAATGATGTTTGTTTTCATAATAGTGCCGACTATCATCGATATCAGTCATATTTAAGCTGGGTAAAATTTCGTTGAATTCTCGGACTTGGAAAAATTTTCAGAAAAATTTTCAATGTCGACATTCGATATCGCGCTTTCTGCCACAGCTATTATAATCAAAATGATGTTTGTTTTCATAATAGTGCCGAGTATCATCGATATCAGACATATTTAAGCTGGGTAAAATTTCGTTGAATTCTCGGACTTGGAAAAATTTTCAGAAAAATTTTCAATGTCGACATTCGATATCGCGCTTTCTGCCACAGCTATTATAATCAAAAAGATGTTTGTTTTCATAATAGTGCCGAGTATCATCGATATCAGACATATTTAAGCTGGGTAAAATTTCGTTGAATTCTCGGACTTGGAAAAATTTTCAGAAAAATTTTCAATGTCGACATTCGATATCGCGCTTTCTGCCACAGCTATTATAATCAAAATGATGTTTGTTTTCATAATAGTGCCGAGTATCATCGATATCAGACATTTTTAAGCTGGGTTAAAAATCTCGTTGAACTGTCGACTCTGAAAATTCTCAAATATCGACATTCGAAATCGCGCTTTCTGCCACAGCTATTATAATCAAAATGATGTTTGTTTTCATAATAGTGCCGAGTATCATCGATATCAGACATTTTTAAGCTGGGTTAAAAATTTCGTTGAACTGATGATCTGAAAATTCTCAAATATCGACGTTCGAAATCGCGCTTTCTGCCACAGCTATTATAATCAAAATGATGTTTGTTTTCATAATAGTGCCGAGTATCATCGATATCAGACATATTTAAGCTGGGTAAAATTTCGTTGAATTCTCGGACTTGGAAAAATTTTCAGAAAAATTTTCAATGTCGACATTCGATATCGCGCTTTCTGCCACAGCTATTATAATCAAAATGATGTTTGTTTTCATAATAGTGCCGAGTATCATCGATATCAGACATTTTTAAGCTGGGTTAAAAATCTCGTTGAACTGACGATCTGAAAATTCTCAAATATCGACATTCGAAATCGCGCTTTCTGCCACAGCTATTATAATCAAAATGATGTTTGTTTTCATAATAGTGCCGAGTATCATCGATATCAGACATTTTTAAGCTGGGTTAAAAATCTCGTTGAACTGACGATCTGAAAATTCTCAAATATCGACATTCGAAATCGCGCTTTCTGCAACAGCTATTATAATCAAAATGATGTTTGTTTTCATAATAGTGCCGACTATCATCGATATCAGTCATATTTAAGCTGGGTAAAATTTCGTTGAATTCTCGGACTTGGAAAAATTTTCAGAAAAATTTTCAATGTCGACATTCGATATCGCGCTTTCTGCCACAGCTATTATAATCAAAATGATGTTTGTTTTCATAATAGTGCCGAGTATCATCGATATCAGACATTTTTAAGCTGGGTTAAAAATCTCGTTGAACTGTCGACTCTGAAAATTCTCAAATATCGACATTCGAAATCGCGCTTTCTGCCACAGCTATTATAATCAAAATGATGTTTGTTTTCATAATAGTGCCGAGTATCATCGATATCAGACATTTTTAAGCTGGGTTAAAAATTTCGTTGAACTGATGATCTGAAAATTCTCAAATATCGACGTTCGAAATCGCGCTTTCTGCCACAGCTATTATAATCAAAATGATGTTTGTTTTCATAATAGTGCCGAGTATCATCGATATCAGACATATTTAAGCTGGGTAAAATTTCGTTGAATTCTCGGACTTGGAAAAATTTTCAGAAAAATTTTCAATGTCGACATTCGATATCGCGCTTTCTGCCACAGCTATTATAATCAAAATGATGTTTGTTTTCATAATAGTGCCGAGTATCATCGATATCAGACATTTTTAAGCTGGGTTAAAAATCTCGTTGAACTGACGATCTGAAAATTCTCAAATATCCACATTCGAAATCGCGCTTTCTGCCACAGCTATTATAATCAAAATGATGTTTGTTTTCATAATAGTGCCGAGTATCATCGATATCAGACATTTTTAAGCTGGGTTAAAAATCTCGTTGAACTGACGATCTGAAAATTCTCAAATATCGACATTCGAAATCGCGCTTTCTGCAACAGCTATTATAATCAAAATGATGTTTGTTTTCATAATAGTGCCGACTATCATCGATATCAGTCATATTTAAGCTGGGTAAAATTTCGTTGAATTCTCGGACTTGGAAAAATTTTCAGAAAAATTTTCAATGTCGACATTCGATATCGCGCTTTCTGCCACAGCTATTATAATCAAAATGATGTTTGTTTTCATAATAGTGCCGAGTATCATCGATATAAGACATTTTTAAGCTGGGTTAAAAATCTCGTTGAACTGACGATCTGAAAATTCTCAAATATCGACATTCGAAATCGCGCTTTCTGCCACAGCTATTATAATCAAAATGATGTTTGTTTTCATAATAGTGCCGAGTATCATCGATATCAGACATATTTAAGCTGGGTAAAATTTCGTTGAATTCTCGGACTTGGAAAAATTTTCAGAAAAATTTTCAATGTCGACATTCGATATCGCGCTTTCTGCCACAGCTATTATAATCAAAAAGATGTTTGTTTTCATAATAGTGCCGAGTATCATCGATATCAGACATATTTAAGCTGGGTAAAATTTCGTTGAATTCTCGGACTTGGAAAAATTTTCAGAAAAATTTTCAATGTCGACATTCGATATCGCGCTTTTTGCCACAGCTATTATAATCAAAATGATGTTTGTTTTCATAATAGTGCCGAGTATCATCGATATCAGACATTTTTAAGCTGGGTTAAAAATCTCGTTGAACTGACGATCTGAAAATTCTCAAATATCGACATTCGAAATCGCGCTTTCTGCCACAGCTATTATAATCAAAATGATGTTTGTTTTCATAATAGTGCCGAGTATCATCGATATCAGACATTTTTAAGCTGGGTTAAAAATCTCGTTGAACTGACGATCTGAAAATTCTCAAATATCGACATTCGAAATCGCGCTTTCTGCCACAGCTATTATAATCAAAATGATGTTTGTTTTCATAATAGTGCCGAGTATCATCGATATGAGACATATTTAAGCTGGGTAAAATTTCGTTGAATTCTCGGACTTGGAAAAATGTTCAGAAAAATTTTCAATGTCGACATTCGATATCGCGCTTTCTGCCACAGCTATTATAATCAAAATGATGTTTGTTTTCATAATAGTACCGAGTATCATCGATATCAGACATTTTTAAGCTGGGTTAAAAATCTCGTTGAACTGACGATCTGAAAATTCTCAAATATCGACATTCGATATCGCGCTTTCTGCCACAGCTATTATAATCAAAATGATGTTTGTTTTCATAATAGTGCCGAGTATCATCGATATCAGACATTTTTAAGCTGGGTTAAAAATCTCGTTGAACTGACGATCTGAAAATTCTCAAATATCGACATTCGAAATCGCGCTTTCTGCCACAGCTATTATAATCAAAATGATGTTTGTTTTCATAATAGTGCCGAGTATCATCGATATAAGACATTTTTAAGCTGGGTTAAAAATCTTGTTGAACTGACGATCTGAAAATTCTCAAATATCGACATTCGAAATCGCGCTTTCTGCCACAGCTATTATAATCAAAATGATGTTTGTTTTCATAATAGTGCCGAGTATCTTCGATATCAGACATTTTTAAGCTGGGTTAAAAATCTCGTTGAACTGACGATCTGAAAATTCTCAAATATCCACATTCGAAATCGCGCTTTCTGCCACAGCTATTATAATCAAAATGATGTTTGTTTTCATAATAGTGCCGAGTATCATCGATATCAGACATTTTTAAGCTGGGTTAAAAATCTCGTTGAACTGACGATCTGAAAATTCTCAAATATCGACATTCGAAATCGCGCTTTCTGCCACAGCTATTATAATCAAAATGATGTTTGTTTTCATAATAGTGCCGAGTATCATCGATATCAGACATATTTAAGCTGGGTAAAATTTCGTTGAATTCTCGGACTTGGAAAAATTTTCAGAAAAATTTTCAATGTCGACATTCGATATCGCGCTTTCTGCCACAGCTATTATAATCAAAATGATGTTTGTTTTCATAATAGTGCCGAGTATCATCGATATAAGACATTTTTAAGCTGGGTTAAAAATCTCGTTGAACTGACGATCTGAAAATTCTCAAATATCGACATTCGAAATCGCGCTTTCTGCCACAGCTATTATAATCAAAATGATGTTTGTTTTCATAATAGTGCCGAGTATCATCGATATCAGACATATTTAAGCTGGGTAAAATTTCGTTGAATTCTCGGACTTGGAAAAATTTTCAGAAAAATTTTCAATGTCGACATTCGATATCGCGCTTTCTGCCACAGCTATTATAATCAAAAAGATGTTTGTTTTCATAATAGTGCCGAGTATCATCGATATCAGACATATTTAAGCTGGGTAAAATTTCGTTGAATTCTCGGACTTGGAAAAATTTTCAGAAAAATTTTCAATGTCGACATTCGATATCGCGCTTTCTGCCACAGCTATTATAATCAAAATGATGTTTGTTTTCATAATAGTGCCGAGTATCATCGATATCAGACATTTTTAAGCTGGGTTAAAAATCTCGTTGAACTGTCGACTCTGAAAATTCTCAAATATCGACATTCGAAATCGCGCTTTCTGCCACAGCTATTATAATCAAAATGATGTTTGTTTTCATAATAGTGCCGAGTATCATCGATATCAGACATTTTTAAGCTGGGTTAAAAATTTCGTTGAACTGACGATCTGAAAATTCTCAAATATCGACGTTCGAAATCGCGCTTTCTGCCACAGCTATTATAATCAAAATGATGTTTGTTTTCATAATAGTGCCGAGTATCATCGATATCAGACATATTTAAGCTGGGTAAAATTTCGTTGAATTCTCGGACTTGGAAAAATTTTCAGAAAAATTTTCAATGTCGACATTCGATATCGCGCTTTCTGCCACAGCTATTATAATCAAAATGATGTTTGTTTTCATAATAGTGCCGAGTATCATCGATATCAGACATTTTTAAGCTGGGTTAAAAATCTCGTTGAACTGACGATCTGAAAATTCTCAAATATCGACATTCGAAATCGCGCTTTCTGCCACAGCTATTATAATCAAAATGATGTTTGTTTTCATAATAGTGCCGAGTATCATCGATATCAGACATTTTTAAGCTGGGTTAAAAATCTCGTTGAACTGACGATCTGAAAATTCTCAAATATCGACATTCGAAATCGCGCTTTCTGCAACAGCTATTATAATCAAAATGATGTTTGTTTTCATAATAGTGCCGACTATCATCGATATCAGTCATATTTAAGCTGGGTAAAATTTCGTTGAATTCTCGGACTTGGAAAAATTTTCAGAAAAATTTTCAATGTCGACATTCGATATCGCGCTTTCTGCCACAGCTATTATAATCAAAATGATGTTTGTTTTCATAATAGTGCCGAGTATCATCGATATCAGACATATTTAAGCTGGGTAAAATTTCGTTGAATTCTCGGACTTGGAAAAATTTTCAGAAAAATTTTCAATGTCGACATTCGATATCGCGCTTTCTGCCACAGCTATTATAATCAAAAAGATGTTTGTTTTCATAATAGTGCCGAGTATCATCGATATCAGACATATTTAAGCTGGGTAAAATTTCGTTGAATTCTCGGACTTGGAAAAATTTTCAGAAAAATTTTCAATGTCGACATTCGATATCGCGCTTTCTGCCACAGCTATTATAATCAAAATGATGTTTGTTTTCATAATAGTGCCGAGTATCATCGATATCAGACATTTTTAAGCTGGGTTAAAAATCTCGTTGAACTGTCGACTCTGAAAATTCTCAAATATCGACATTCGAAATCGCGCTTTCTGCCACAGCTATTATAATCAAAATGATGTTTGTTTTCATAATAGTGCCGAGTATCATCGATATCAGACATTTTTAAGCTGGGTTAAAAATTTCGTTGAACTGATGATCTGAAAATTCTCAAATATCGACGTTCGAAATCGCGCTTTCTGCCACAGCTATTATAATCAAAATGATGTTTGTTTTCATAATAGTGCCGAGTATCATCGATATCAGACATATTTAAGCTGGGTAAAATTTCGTTGAATTCTCGGACTTGGAAAAATTTTCAGAAAAATTTTCAATGTCGACATTCGATATCGCGCTTTCTGCCACAGCTATTATAATCAAAATGATGTTTGTTTTCATAATAGTGCCGAGTATCATCGATATCAGACATTTTTAAGCTGGGTTAAAAATCTCGTTGAACTGACGATCTGAAAATTCTCAAATATCGACATTCGAAATCGCGCTTTCTGCCACAGCTATTATAATCAAAATGATGTTTGTTTTCATAATAGTGCCGAGTATCATCGATATCAGACATTTTTAAGCTGGGTTAAAAATCTCGTTGAACTGACGATCTGAAAATTCTCAAATATCGACATTCGAAATCGCGCTTTCTGCAACAGCTATTATAATCAAAATGATGTTTGTTTTCATAATAGTGCCGACTATCATCGATATCAGTCATATTTAAGCTGGGTAAAATTTCGTTGAATTCTCGGACTTGGAAAAATTTTCAGAAAAATTTTCAATGTCGACATTCGATATCGCGCTTTCTGCCACAGCTATTATAATCAAAATGATGTTTGTTTTCATAATAGTGCCGAGTATCATCGATATAAGACATTTTTAAGCTGGGTTAAAAATCTCGTTGAACTGACGATCTGAAAATTCTCAAATATCGACATTCGAAATCGCGCTTTCTGCCACAGCTATTATAATCAAAATGATGTTTGTTTTCATAATAGTGCCGAGTATCATCGATATCAGACATATTTAAGCTGGGTAAAATTTCGTTGAATTCTCGGACTTGGAAAAATTTTCAGAAAAATTTTCAATGTCGACATTCGATATCGCGCTTTCTGCCACAGCTATTATAATCAAAAAGATGTTTGTTTTCATAATAGTGCCGAGTATCATCGATATCAGACATATTTAAGCTGGGTAAAATTTCGTTGAATTCTCGGACTTGGAAAAATTTTCAGAAAAATTTTCAATGTCGACATTCGATATCGCGCTTTCTGCCACAGCTATTATAATCAAAATGATGTTTGTTTTCATAATAGTGCCGAGTATCATCGATATCAGACATTTTTAAGCTGGGTTAAAAATCTCGTTGAACTGACGATCTGAAAATTCTCAAATATCGACATTCGATATCGCGCTTTCTGCCACAGCTATTATAATCAAAATGATGTTTGTTTTCATAATAGTGCCGAGTATCATCGATATCAGACATTTTTAAGCTGGGTTAAAAATCTCGTTGAACTGACGATCTGAAAATTCTCAAATATCGACATTCGAAATCGCGCTTTCTGCCACAGCTATTATAATCAAAATGATGTTTGTTTTCATAATAGTGCCGAGTATCATCGATATCAGACATATTTAAGCTGGGTAAAATTTCGTTGAATTCTCGGACTTGGAAAAATTTTCAATGTCGACATTCGATATCGCGCTTTCTGCCACAGCTATTATAATCAAAATGATGTTTGTTTTCATAATAGTGCCGAGTATCATCGATATCAGACATTTTTAAGCTGGGTTAAAAATCTCGTTGAACTGACGATCTGAAAATTCTCAAATATCGACATTCGAAATCGCGCTTTCTGCCACAGCTATTATAATCAAAATGATGTTTGTTTTCATAATAGTGCCGAGTATCATCGATATCAGACATATTTAAGCTGGGTAAAATTTCGTTGAATTCTCGGACTTGGAAAAATTTTCAATGTCGACATTCGATATCGCGCTTTCTGCCACAGCTATTATAATCAAAATGATGTTTGTTTTCATAATAGTGCCGAGTATCATCGATATAAGACATTTTTAAGCTGGGTTAAAAATCTCGTTGAACTGACGATCTGAAAATTCTCAAATATCGACATTCGAAATCGCGCTTTCTGCCACAGCTATTATAATCAAAATGATGTTTGTTTTCATAATAGTGCCGAGTATCATCGATATCAGACATATTTAAGCTGGGTAAAATTTCGTTGAATTCTCGGACTTGGAAAAATTTTCAGAAAAATTTTCAATGTCGACATTCGATATCGCGCTTTCTGCCACAGCTATTATAATCAAAAAGATGTTTGTTTTCATAATAGTGCCGAGTATCATCGATATCAGACATATTTAAGCTGGGTAAAATTTCGTTGAATTCTCGGACTTGGAAAAATTTTCAGAAAAATTTTCAATGTCGACATTCGATATCGCGCTTTCTGCCACAGCTATTATAATCAAAATGATGTTTGTTTTCATAATAGTGCCGAGTATCATCGATATCAGACATTTTTAAGCTGGGTTAAAAATCTCGTTGAACTGTCGACTCTGAAAATTCTCAAATATCGACATTCGAAATCGCGCTTTCTGCCACAGCTATTATAATCAAAATGATGTTTGTTTTCATAATAGTGCCGAGTATCATCGATATCAGACATTTTTAAGCTGGGTTAAAAATTTCGTTGAACTGATGATCTGAAAATTCTCAAATATCGACGTTCGAAATCGCGCTTTCTGCCACAGCTATTATAATCAAAATGATGTTTGTTTTCATAATAGTGCCGAGTATCATCGATATCAGACATATTTAAGCTGGGTAAAATTTCGTTGAATTCTCGGACTTGGAAAAATTTTCAGAAAAATTTTCAATGTCGACATTCGATATCGCGCTTTCTGCCACAGCTATTATAATCAAAATGATGTTTGTTTTCATAATAGTGCCGAGTATCATCGATATCAGACATTTTTAAGCTGGGTTAAAAATCTCGTTGAACTGACGATCTGAAAATTCTCAAATATCGACATTCGAAATCGCGCTTTCTGCCACAGCTATTATAATCAAAATGATGTTTGTTTTCATAATAGTGCCGAGTATCATCGATATCAGACATTTTTAAGCTGGGTTAAAAATCTCGTTGAACTGACGATCTGAAAATTCTCAAATATCGACATTCGAAATCGCGCTTTCTGCAACAGCTATTATAATCAAAATGATGTTTGTTTTCATAATAGTGCCGACTATCATCGATATCAGTCATATTTAAGCTGGGTAAAATTTCGTTGAATTCTCGGACTTGGAAAAATTTTCAGAAAAATTTTCAATGTCGACATTCGATATCGCGCTTTCTGCCACAGCTATTATAATCAAAATGATGTTTGTTTTCATAATAGTGCCGAGTATCATCGATATAAGACATTTTTAAGCTGGGTTAAAAATCTCGTTGAACTGACGATCTGAAAATTCTCAAATATCGACATTCGAAATCGCGCTTTCTGCCACAGCTATTATAATCAAAATGATGTTTGTTTTCATAATAGTGCCGAGTATCATCGATATCAGACATATTTAAGCTGGGTAAAATTTCGTTGAATTCTCGGACTTGGAAAAATTTTCAGAAAAATTTTCAATGTCGACATTCGATATCGCGCTTTCTGCCACAGCTATTATAATCAAAAAGATGTTTGTTTTCATAATAGTGCCGAGTATCATCGATATCAGACATATTTAAGCTGGGTAAAATTTCGTTGAATTCTCGGACTTGGAAAAATTTTCAGAAAAATTTTCAATGTCGACATTCGATATCGCGCTTTCTGCCACAGCTATTATAATCAAAATGATGTTTGTTTTCATAATAGTGCCGAGTATCATCGATATCAGACATTTTTAAGCTGGGTTAAAAATCTCGTTGAACTGACGATCTGAAAATTCTCAAATATCGACATTCGATATCGCGCTTTCTGCCACAGCTATTATAATCAAAATGATGTTTGTTTTCATAATAGTGCCGAGTATCATCGATATCAGACATTTTTAAGCTGGGTTAAAAATCTCGTTGAACTGACGATCTGAAAATTCTCAAATATCGACATTCGAAATCGCGCTTTCTGCCACAGCTATTATAATCAAAATGATGTTTGTTTTCATAATAGTGCCGAGTATCATCGATATCAGACATATTTAAGCTGGGTAAAATTTCGTTGAATTCTCGGACTTGGAAAAATTTTCAATGTCGACATTCGATATCGCGCTTTCTGCCACAGCTATTATAATCAAAATGATGTTTGTTTTCATAATAGTGCCGAGTATCATCGATATCAGACATTTTTAAGCTGGGTTAAAAATCTCGTTGAACTGACGATCTGAAAATTCTCAAATATCGACATTCGAAATCGCGCTTTCTGCCACAGCTATTATAATCAAAATGATGTTTGTTTTCATAATAGTGCCGAGTATCATCGATATCAGACATTTTTAAGCTGGGTTAAAAATCTCGTTGAACTGACGATCTGAAAATTCTCAAATATCGACATTCGAAATCGCGCTTTCTGCCACAGCTATTATAATCAAAATGATGTTTGTTTTCATAATAGTGCCGAGTATCATCGATATGAGACATATTTAAGCTGGGTAAAATTTCGTTGAATTCTCGGACTTGGAAAAATTTTCAGAAAAATTTTCAATGTCGACATTCGATATCGCGCTTTCTGCCACAGCTATTATAATCAAAAAGATGTTTGTTTTCATAATAGTGCCGAGTATCATCGATATCAGACATATTTAAGCTGGGTAAAATTTCGTTGAATTCTCGGACTTGGAAAAATTTTCAGAAAAATTTTCAATGTCGACATTCGATATCGCGCTTTCTGCCACAGCTATTATAATCAAAATGATGTTTGTTTTCATAATAGTGCCGAGTATCATCGATATCAGACATTTTTAAGCTGGGTTAAAAATCTCGTTGAACTGACGATCTGAAAATTCTCAAATATCGACATTCGATATCGCGCTTTCTGCCACAGCTATTATAATCAAAATGATGTTTGTTTTCATAATAGTGCCGAGTATCATCGATATCAGACATTTTTAAGCTGGGTTAAAAATCTCGTTGAACTGACGATCTGAAAATTCTCAAATATCGACATTCGAAATCGCGCTTTCTGCCACAGCTATTATAATCAAAATGATGTTTGTTTTCATAATAGTGCCGAGTATCATCGATATCAGACATATTTAAGCTGGGTAAAATTTCGTTGAATTCTCGGACTTGGAAAAATTTTCAATGTCGACATTCGATATCGCGCTTTCTGCCACAGCTATTATAATCAAAATGATGTTTGTTTTCATAATAGTGCCGAGTATCATCGATATCAGACATTTTTAAGCTGGGTTAAAAATCTCGTTGAACTGACGATCTGAAAATTCTCAAATATCGACATTCGAAATCGCGCTTTCTGCCACAGCTATTATAATCAAAATGATGTTTGTTTTCATAATAGTGCCGAGTATCATCGATATCAGACATTTTTAAGCTGGGTTAAAAATCTCGTTGAACTGACGATCTGAAAATTCTCAAATATCGACATTCGAAATCGCGCTTTCTGCCACAGCTATTATAATCAAAATGATGTTTGTTTTCATAATAGTGCCGAGTATCATCGATATGAGACATATTTAAGCTGGGTAAAATTTCGTTGAATTCTCGGACTTGGAAAAATTTTCAGAAAAATTTTCAATGTCGACATTCGATATCGCGCTTTCTGCCACAGCTATTATAATCAAAATGATGTTTGTTTTCATAATAGTGCCGAGTATCATCGATATCAGACATTTTTAAGCTGGGTTAAAAATCTCGTTGAACTGACGATCTGAAAATTCTCAAATATCGACATTCGATATCGCGCTTTCTGCCACAGCAATTATAATCAAAATGATGTTTGTTTTCATAATAGTGCCGAGTATCATCGATATCAGACATTTTTAAGCTGGGTTAAAAATCTCGTTGAACTGACGATCTGAAAATTCTCAAATATCGACATTCGAAATCGCGCTTTCTGCCACAGCTATTATAATCAAAATGATGTTTGTTTTCATAATAGTGCCGAGTATCATCGATATAAGACATTTTTAAGCTGGGTTAAAAATCTTGTTGAACTGACGATCTGAAAATTCTCAAATATCGACATTCGAAATCGCGCTTTCTGCCACAGCTATTATAATCAAAATGATGTTTGTTTTCATAATAGTGCCGAGTATCTTCGATATCAGACATTTTTAAGCTGGGTTAAAAATCTCGTTGAACTGACGATCTGAAAATTCTCAAATATCCACATTCGAAATCGCGCTTTCTGCCACAGCTATTATAATCAAAATGATGTTTGTTTTCATAATAGTGCCGAGTATCATCGATATCAGACATTTTTAAGCTGGGTTAAAAATCTCGTTGAACTGACGATCTGAAAATTCTCAAATATCGACATTCGAAATCGCGCTTTCTGCCACAGCTATTATAATCAAAATGATGTTTGTTTTCATAATAGTGCCGAGTATCATCGATATCAGACATATTTAAGCTGGGTAAAATTTCGTTGAATTCTCGGACTTGGAAAAATTTTCAGAAAAATTTTCAATGTCGACATTCGATATCGCGCTTTCTGCCACAGCTATTATAATCAAAATGATGTTTGTTTTCATAATAGTGCCGAGTATCATCGATATAAGACATTTTTAAGCTGGGTTAAAAATCTCGTTGAACTGACGATCTGAAAATTCTCAAATATCGACATTCGAAATCGCGCTTTCTGCCACAGCTATTATAATCAAAATGATGTTTGTTTTCATAATAGTGCCGAGTATCATCGATATCAGACATATTTAAGCTGGGTAAAATTTCGTTGAATTCTCGGACTTGGAAAAATTTTCAGAAAAATTTTCAATGTCGACATTCGATATCGCGCTTTCTGCCACAGCTATTATAATCAAAAAGATGTTTGTTTTCATAATAGTGCCGAGTATCATCGATATCAGACATATTTAAGCTGGGTAAAATTTCGTTGAATTCTCGGACTTGGAAAAATTTTCAGAAAAATTTTCAATGTCGACATTCGATATCGCGCTTTCTGCCACAGCTATTATAATCAAAATGATGTTTGTTTTCATAATAGTGCCGAGTATCATCGATATCAGACATTTTTAAGCTGGGTTAAAAATCTCGTTGAACTGTCGACTCTGAAAATTCTCAAATATCGACATTCGAAATCGCGCTTTCTGCCACAGCTATTATAATCAAAATGATGTTTGTTTTCATAATAGTGCCGAGTATCATCGATATCAGACATTTTTAAGCTGGGTTAAAAATTTCGTTGAACTGATGATCTGAAAATTCTCAAATATCGACGTTCGAAATCGCGCTTTCTGCCACAGCTATTATAATCAAAATGATGTTTGTTTTCATAATAGTGCCGAGTATCATCGATATCAGACATATTTAAGCTGGGTAAAATTTCGTTGAATTCTCGGACTTGGAAAAATTTTCAGAAAAATTTTCAATGTCGACATTCGATATCGCGCTTTCTGCCACAGCTATTATAATCAAAATGATGTTTGTTTTCATAATAGTGCCGAGTATCATCGATATCAGACATTTTTAAGCTGGGTTAAAAATCTCGTTGAACTGACGATCTGAAAATTCTCAAATATCGACATTCGAAATCGCGCTTTCTGCCACAGCTATTATAATCAAAATGATGTTTGTTTTCATAATAGTGCCGAGTATCATCGATATCAGACATTTTTAAGCTGGGTTAAAAATCTCGTTGAACTGACGATCTGAAAATTCTCAAATATCGACATTCGAAATCGCGCTTTCTGCAACAGCTATTATAATCAAAATGATGTTTGTTTTCATAATAGTGCCGACTATCATCGATATCAGTCATATTTAAGCTGGGTAAAATTTCGTTGAATTCTCGGACTTGGAAAAATTTTCAGAAAAATTTTCAATGTCGACATTCGATATCGCGCTTTCTGCCACAGCTATTATAATCAAAATGATGTTTGTTTTCATAATAGTGCCGAGTATCATCGATATAAGACATTTTTAAGCTGGGTTAAAAATCTCGTTGAACTGACGATCTGAAAATTCTCAAATATCGACATTCGAAATCGCGCTTTCTGCCACAGCTATTATAATCAAAATGATGTTTGTTTTCATAATAGTGCCGAGTATCATCGATATCAGACATATTTAAGCTGGGTAAAATTTCGTTGAATTCTCGGACTTGGAAAAATTTTCAGAAAAATTTTCAATGTCGATATTCGATATCGCGCTTTCTGCCACAGCTATTATAATCAAAAAGATGTTTGTTTTCATAATAGTGCCGAGTATCATCGATATCAGACATATTTAAGCTGGGTAAAATTTCGTTGAATTCTCGGACTTGGAAAAATTTTCAGAAAAATTTTCAATGTCGACATTCGATATCGCGCTTTCTGCCACAGCTATTATAATCAAAATGATGTTTGTTTTCATAATAGTGCCGAGTATCATCGATATCAGACATTTTTAAGCTGGGTTAAAAATCTCGTTGAACTGACGATCTGAAAATTCTCAAATATCGACATTCGATATCGCGCTTTCTGCCACAGCTATTATAATCAAAATGATGTTTGTTTTCATAATAGTGCCGAGTATCATCGATATCAGACATTTTTAAGCTGGGTTAAAAATCTCGTTGAACTGACGATCTGAAAATTCTCAAATATCGACATTCGAAATCGCGCTTTCTGCAACAGCTATTATAATCAAAATGATGTTTGTTTTCATAATAGTGCCGACTATCATCGATATCAGTCATATTTAAGCTGGGTAAAATTTCGTTGAATTCTCGGACTTGGAAAAATTTTCAGAAAAATTTTCAATGTCGACATTCGATATCGCGCTTTCTGCCACAGCTATTATAATCAAAATGATGTTTGTTTTCATAATAGTGCCGAGTATCATCGATATAAGACATTTTTAAGCTGGGTTAAAAATCTCGTTGAACTGACGATCTGAAAATTCTCAAATATCGACATTCGAAATCGCGCTTTCTGCCACAGCTATTATAATCAAAATGATGTTTGTTTTCATAATAGTGCCGAGTATCATCGATATCAGACATATTTAAGCTGGGTAAAATTTCGTTGAATTCTCGGACTTGGAAAAATTTTCAGAAAAATTTTCAATGTCGACATTCGATATCGCGCTTTCTGCCACAGCTATTATAATCAAAAAGATGTTTGTTTTCATAATAGTGCCGAGTATCATCGATATCAGACATATTTAAGCTGGGTAAAATTTCGTTGAATTCTCGGACTTGGAAAAATTTTCAGAAAAATTTTCAATGTCGACATTCGATATCGCGCTTTCTGCCACAGCTATTATAATCAAAATGATGTTTGTTTTCATAATAGTGCCGAGTATCATCGATATCAGACATTTTTAAGCTGGGTTAAAAATCTCGTTGAACTGACGATCTGAAAATTCTCAAATATCGACATTCGATATCGCGCTTTCTGCCACAGCTATTATAATCAAAATGATGTTTGTTTTCATAATAGTGCCGAGTATCATCGATATCAGACATTTTTAAGCTGGGTTAAAAATCTCGTTGAACTGACGATCTGAAAATTCTCAAATATCGACATTCGAAATCGCGCTTTCTGCCACAGCTATTATAATCAAAATGATGTTTGTTTTCATAATAGTGCCGAGTATCATCGATATCAGACATATTTAAGCTGGGTAAAATTTCGTTGAATTCTCGGACTTGGAAAAATTTTCAATGTCGACATTCGATATCGCGCTTTCTGCCACAGCTATTATAATCAAAATGATGTTTGTTTTCATAATAGTGCCGAGTATCATCGATATCAGACATTTTTAAGCTGGGTTAAAAATCTCGTTGAACTGACGATCTGAAAATTCTCAAATATCGACATTCGAAATCGCGCTTTCTGCCACAGCTATTATAATCAAAATGATGTTTGTTTTCATAATAGTGCCGAGTATCATCGATATCAGACATTTTTAAGCTGGGTTAAAAATCTCGTTGAACTGACGATCTGAAAATTCTCAAATATCGACATTCGAAATCGCGCTTTCTGCCACAGCTATTATAATCAAAATGATGTTTGTTTTCATAATAGTGCCGAGTATCATCGATATCAGACATTTTTAAGCTGGGTTAAAAATCTCGTTGAACTGACGATCTGAAAATTCTCAAATATCGACATTCGAAATCGCGCTTTCTGCACAGCTATTATAATCAAAATGATGTTTGTTTTCATAATAGTCCCGAGTATCATCGATATTAGACATATTTAAGCTGGGTAAAATTTCGTTGAATTCTCGGACTTGGAAAAATTTTCAGAAAAATTTTCAATGTCGACATTCGATATCGCGCTTTCTCCCACAGCTATTATAATCAAAATGATGTTTGTTTTCATAATAGTGCCGAGTATCATCGATATCAGACATTTTTAAGCTGGGTTAAAAATCTCGTTGAACTGACGATCTGAAAATTCTCAAATATCCACATTCGAAATCGCGCTTTCTGCCACAGCTATTATAATCAAAATGATGTTTGTTTTCATAATAGTGCCGAGTATCATCGATATCAGACATTTTTAAGCTGGGTTAAAAATCTCGTTGAACTGACGATCTGAAAATTCTCAAATATCGACATTCGAAATCGCGCTTTCTGCCACAGCTATTATAATCAAAATGATGTTTGTTTTCATAATAGTGCCGAGTATCATCGATATAAGACATTTTTAAGCTGGGTTAAAAATCTCGTTGAACTGACGATCTGAAAATTCTCAAATATCGACATTCGAAATCGCGCTTTCTGCCACAGCTATTATAATCAAAATGATGTTTGTTTTCATAATAGTGCCGAGTATCATCGATATCAGACATATTTAAGCTGGGTAAAATTTCGTTGAATTCTCGGACTTGGAAAAATTTTCAGAAAAATTTTCAATGTCGACATTCGATATCGCGCTTTCTGCCACAGCTATTATAATCAAAAAGATGTTTGTTTTCATAATAGTGCCGAGTATCATCGATATCAGACATATTTAAGCTGGGTAAAATTTCGTTGAATTCTCGGACTTGGAAAAATTTTCAGAAAAATTTTCAATGTCGACATTCGATATCGCGCTTTCTGCCACAGCTATTATAATCAAAATGATGTTTGTTTTCATAATAGTGCCGAGTATCATCGATATCAGACATTTTTAAGCTGGGTTAAAAATCTCGTTGAACTGACGATCTGAAAATTCTCAAATATCGACATTCGATATCGCGCTTTCTGCCACAGCTATTATAATCAAAATGATGTTTGTTTTCATAATAGTGCCGAGTATCATCGATATCAGACATTTTTAAGCTGGGTTAAAAATCTCGTTGAACTGACGATCTGAAAATTCTCAAATATCGACATTCGAAATCGCGCTTTCTGCCACAGCTATTATAATCAAAATGATGTTTGTTTTCATAATAGTGCCGAGTATCATCGATATCAGACATATTTAAGCTGGGTAAAATTTCGTTGAATTCTCGGACTTGGAAAAATTTTCAATGTCGACATTCGATATCGCGCTTTCTGCCACAGCTATTATAATCAAAATGATGTTTGTTTTCATAATAGTGCCGAGTATCATCGATATCAGACATTTTTAAGCTGGGTTAAAAATCTCGTTGAACTGACGATCTGAAAATTCTCAAATATCGACATTCGAAATCGCGCTTTCTGCCACAGCTATTATAATCAAAATGATGTTTGTTTTCATAATAGTGCCGAGTATCATCGATATCAGACATTTTTAAGCTGGGTTAAAAATCTCGTTGAACTGACGATCTGAAAATTCTCAAATATCGACATTCGAAATCGCGCTTTCTGCCACAGCTATTATAATCAAAATGATGTTTGTTTTCATAATAGTGCCGAGTATCATCGATATCAGACATTTTTAAGCTGGGTTAAAAATCTCGTTGAACTGACGATCTGAAAATTCTCAAATATCGACATTCGAAATCGCGCTTTCTGCACAGCTATTATAATCAAAATGATGTTTGTTTTCATAATAGTCCCGAGTATCATCGATATTAGACATATTTAAGCTGGGTAAAATTTCGTTGAATTCTCGGACTTGGAAAAATTTTCAGAAAAATTTTCAATGTCGACATTCGATATCGCGCTTTCTCCCACAGCTATTATAATCAAAATGATGTTTGTTTTCATAATAGTGCCGAGTATCATCGATATCAGACATTTTTAAGCTGGGTTAAAAATCTCGTTGAACTGACGATCTGAAAATTCTCAAATATCCACATTCGAAATCGCGCTTTCTGCCACAGCTATTATAATCAAAATGATGTTTGTTTTCATAATAGTGCCGAGTATCATCGATATCAGACATTTTTAAGCTGGGTTAAAAATCTCGTTGAACTGACGACTCTGAAAATTCTCAAATATCCACATTCGAAATCGCGCTTTCTGCCACAGCTATTATAATCAAAATGATGTTTGTTTTCATAATAGTGCCGAGTATCATCGATATCAGACATATTTAAGCTGGGTAAAATTTCGTTGAATTCTCGGACTTGGAAAAATTTTCAGAAAAATTTTCAATGTCGACATTCGATATCGCGCTTTCTGCCACAGCTATTATAATCAAAATGATGTTTGTTTTCATAATAGTGCCGAGTATCATCGATATAAGACATTTTTAAGCTGGGTTAAAAATCTCGTTGAACTGACGATCTGAAAATTCTCAAATATCGACATTCGAAATCGCGCTTTCTGCCACAGCTATTATAATCAAAATGATGTTTGTTTTCATAATAGTGCCGAGTATCATCGATATCAGACATATTTAAGCTGGGTAAAATTTCGTTGAATTCTCGGACTTGGAAAAATTTTCAGAAAAATTTTCAATGTCGACATTCGATATCGCGCTTTCTGCCACAGCTATTATAATCAAAAAGATGTTTGTTTTCATAATAGTGCCGAGTATCATCGATATCAGACATATTTAAGCTGGGTAAAATTTCGTTGAATTCTCGGACTTGGAAAAATTTTCAGAAAAATTTTCAATGTCGACATTCGATATCGCGCTTTCTGCCACAGCTATTATAATCAAAATGATGTTTGTTTTCATAATAGTGCCGAGTATCATCGATATCAGACATTTTTAAGCTGGGTTAAAAATCTCGTTGAACTGTCGACTCTGAAAATTCTCAAATATCGACATTCGAAATCGCGCTTTCTGCCACAGCTATTATAATCAAAATGATGTTTGTTTTCATAATAGTGCCGAGTATCATCGATATCAGACATTTTTAAGCTGGGTTAAAAATTTCGTTGAACTGATGATCTGAAAATTCTCAAATATCGACGTTCGAAATCGCGCTTTCTGCCACAGCTATTATAATCAAAATGATGTTTGTTTTCATAATAGTGCCGAGTATCATCGATATCAGACATATTTAAGCTGGGTAAAATTTCGTTGAATTCTCGGACTTGGAAAAATTTTCAGAAAAATTTTCAATGTCGACATTCGATATCGCGCTTTCTGCCACAGCTATTATAATCAAAATGATGTTTGTTTTCATAATAGTGCCGAGTATCATCGATATCAGACATTTTTAAGCTGGGTTAAAAATCTCGTTGAACTGACGATCTGAAAATTCTCAAATATCGACATTCGAAATCGCGCTTTCTGCCACAGCTATTATAATCAAAATGATGTTTGTTTTCATAATAGTGCCGAGTATCATCGATATCAGACATTTTTAAGCTGGGTTAAAAATCTCGTTGAACTGACGATCTGAAAATTCTCAAATATCGACATTCGAAATCGCGCTTTCTGCAACAGCTATTATAATCAAAATGATGTTTGTTTTCATAATAGTGCCGACTATCATCGATATCAGTCATATTTAAGCTGGGTAAAATTTCGTTGAATTCTCGGACTTGGAAAAATTTTCAGAAAAATTTTCAATGTCGACATTCGATATCGCGCTTTCTGCCACAGCTATTATAATCAAAATGATGTTTGTTTTCATAATAGTGCCGAGTATCATCGATATAAGACATTTTTAAGCTGGGTTAAAAATCTCGTTGAACTGACGATCTGAAAATTCTCAAATATCGACATTCGAAATCGCGCTTTCTGCCACAGCTATTATAATCAAAATGATGTTTGTTTTCATAATAGTGCCGAGTATCATCGATATCAGACATATTTAAGCTGGGTAAAATTTCGTTGAATTCTCGGACTTGGAAAAATTTTCAGAAAAATTTTCAATGTCGACATTCGATATCGCGCTTTCTGCCACAGCTATTATAATCAAAAAGATGTTTGTTTTCATAATAGTGCCGAGTATCATCGATATCAGACATATTTAAGCTGGGTAAAATTTCGTTGAATTCTCGGACTTGGAAAAATTTTCAGAAAAATTTTCAATGTCGACATTCGATATCGCGCTTTCTGCCACAGCTATTATAATCAAAATGATGTTTGTTTTCATAATAGTGCCGAGTATCATCGATATCAGACATTTTTAAGCTGGGTTAAAAATCTCGTTGAACTGACGATCTGAAAATTCTCAAATATCGACATTCGATATCGCGCTTTCTGCCACAGCTATTATAATCAAAATGATGTTTGTTTTCATAATAGTGCCGAGTATCATCGATATCAGACATTTTTAAGCTGGGTTAAAAATCTCGTTGAACTGACGATCTGAAAATTCTCAAATATCTACATTCGAAATCGCGCTTTCTGCCACAGCTATTATAATCAAAATGATGTTTGTTTTCATAATAGTGCCGAGTATCATCGATATCAGACATATTTAAGCTGGGTAAAATTTCGTTGAATTCTCGGACTTGGAAAAATTTTCAATGTCGACATTCGATATCGCGCTTTCTGCCACAGCTATTATAATCAAAATGATGTTTGTTTTCATAATAGTGCCGAGTATCATCGATATCAGACATTTTTAAGCTGGGTTAAAAATCTCGTTGAACTGACGATCTGAAAATTCTCAAATATCGACATTCGAAATCGCGCTTTCTGCCACAGCTATTATAATCAAAATGATGTTTGTTTTCATAATAGTGCCGAGTATCATCGATATCAGACATTTTTAAGCTGGGTTAAAAATCTCGTTGAACTGACGATCTGAAAATTCTCAAATATCGACATTCGAAATCGCGCTTTCTGCCACAGCTATTATAATCAAAATGATGTTTGTTTTCATAATAGTGCCGAGTATCATCGATATCAGACATTTTTAAGCTGGGTTAAAAATCTCGTTGAACTGACGATCTGAAAATTCTCAAATATCGACATTCGAAATCGCGCTTTCTGCACAGCTATTATAATCAAAATGATGTTTGTTTTCATAATAGTCCCGAGTATCATCGATATTAGACATATTTAAGCTGGGTAAAATTTCGTTGAATTCTCGGACTTGGAAAAATTTTCAGAAAAATTTTCAATGTCGACATTCGATATCGCGCTTTCTCCCACAGCTATTATAATCAAAATGATGTTTGTTTTCATAATAGTGCCGAGTATCATCGATATCAGACATTTTTAAGCTGGGTTAAAAATCTCGTTGAACTGACGATCTGAAAATTCTCAAATATCCACATTCGAAATCGCGCTTTCTGCCACAGCTATTATAATCAAAATGATGTTTGTTTTCATAATAGTGCCGAGTATCATCGATATCAGACATTTTTAAGCTGGGTTAAAAATCTCGTTGAACTGACGATCTGAAAATTCTCAAATATCGACATTCGAAATCGCGCTTTCTGCCACAGCTATTATAATCAAAATGATGTTTGTTTTCATAATAGTGCCGAGTATCATCGATATAAGACATTTTTAAGCTGGGTTAAAAATCTCGTTGAACTGACGATCTGAAAATTCTCAAATATCGACATTCGAAATCGCGCTTTCTGCCACAGCTATTATAATCAAAATGATGTTTGTTTTCATAATAGTGCCGAGTATCATCGATATCAGACATATTTAAGCTGGGTAAAATTTCGTTGAATTCTCGGACTTGGAAAAATTTTCAGAAAAATTTTCAATGTCGACATTCGATATCGCGCTTTCTGCCACAGCTATTATAATCAAAAAGATGTTTGTTTTCATAATAGTGCCGAGTATCATCGATATCAGACATATTTAAGCTGGGTAAAATTTCGTTGAATTCTCGGACTTGGAAAAATTTTCAGAAAAATTTTCAATGTCGACATTCGATATCGCGCTTTCTGCCACAGCTATTATAATCAAAATGATGTTTGTTTTCATAATAGTGCCGAGTATCATCGATATCAGACATTTTTAAGCTGGGTTAAAAATCTCGTTGAACTGTCGACTCTGAAAATTCTCAAATATCGACATTCGAAATCGCGCTTTCTG
Organism: Serrognathus titanus; assembly: GCA_039766575.1. NCBI lineage: Eukaryota > Metazoa > Arthropoda > Insecta > Coleoptera > Lucanidae > Serrognathus > Serrognathus titanus. Next base: position 32,410 of record JBCDWJ010000059.1, read on the forward strand.
CCACAGCTATTATAATCAAAATGATGTTTGTTTTCATAATAGTGCCGAGTATCATCGATATCAGACATTTTTAAGCTGGGTTAAAAATTTCGTTGAACTGACGATCTGAAAATTCTCAAATATCGACGTTCGAAATCGCGCTTTCTGCCACAGCTATTATAATCAAAATGATGTTTGTTTTCATATTAGTGCCGAGTATCATCGATATCAGACATATTTAAGCTGGGTAAAATTTCGTTGAATTCTCGGACTTGGAAAAATTTTCAGAAAAATTTTCAATGTCGACATTCGATATCGCGCTTTCTGATACAGCTATTATAATCAAAATGATGTTTGTTTTCATAATAGTGCCGAGTATCATCGATATCAGACATTTTTAAGCTGGGTTAAAAATCTCGTTGAACTGACGATCTGAAAATTCTCAAATATCAACATTCGAAATCGCGCTTTCTGCCACAGCTATTATAATCAAAATGATGTTTGTTTTCATAATAGTGCCGAGTATCATCGATATCAGACATTTTTAAGCTGGGTTAAAAATCTCGTTGAACTGACGATCTGAAAATTCTCAAATATCGACATTCGAAATCGCGCTTTCTGCAACAGCTATTATAATCAAAATGATGTTTGTTTTCATAATAGTGCCGACTATCATCGATATCAGTCATATTTAAGCTGGGTAAAATTTCGTTGAATTCTCGGACTTGGAAAAATTTTCAGAAAAATTTTCAATGTCGACATTCGATATCGCGCTTTCTGCCACAGCTATTATAATCAAAATGATGTTTGTTTTCATAATAGTGCCGAGTATCATCGATATCAGACATATTTAAGCTGGGTAAAATTTCGTTGAATTCTCGGACTTGGAAAAATTTTCAGAAAAATTTTCAATGTCGACATTCGATATCGCGCTTTCTGCCACAGCTATTATAATCAAAAAGATGTTTGTTTTCATAATAGTGCCGAGTATCATCGATATCAGACATAATTAAGCTGGGTAAAATTTCGTTGAATTCTCGGACTTGGAAAAATTTTCAGAAAAATTTTCAATGTCGACATTCGATATCGCGCTTTCTGCCACAGCTATTATAATCAAAATGATGTTTGTTTTCATAATAGTGCCGAGTATCATCGATATCAGACATTTTTAAGCTGGGTTAAAAATCTCGTTGAACTGTCGACTCTGAAAATTCTCAAATATCGACATTCGAAATCGCGCTTTCTGCCACAGCTATTATAATCAAAATGATGTTTGTTTTCATAATAGTGCCGAGTATCATCGATATCAGACATTTTTAAGCTGGGTTAAAAATTTCGTTGAACTGATGATCTGAAAATTCTCAAATATCGACGTTCGAAATCGCGCTTTCTGCCACAGCTATTATAATCAAAATGATGTTTGTTTTCATAATAGTGCCGAGTATCATCGATATCAGACATATTTAAGCTGGGTAAAATTTCGTTGAATTCTCGGACTTGGAAAAATTTTCAGAAAAATTTTCAATGTCGACATTCGATATCGCGCTTTCTGCCACAGCTATTATAATCAAAATGATGTTTGTTTTCATAATAGTGCCGAGTATCATCGATATCAGACATTTTTAAGCTGGGTTAAAAATCTCGTTGAACTGACGATCTGAAAATTCTCAAATATCGACATTCGAAATCGCGCTTTCTGCCACAGCTATTATAATCAAAATGATGTTTGTTTTCATAATAGTGCCGAGTATCATCGATATCAGACATTTTTAAGCTGGGTTAAAAATCTCGTTGAACTGACGATCTGAAAATTCTCAAATATCGACATTCGAAATCGCGCTTTCTGCAACAGCTATTATAATCAAAATGATGTTTGTTTTCATAATAGTGCCGACTATCATCGATATCATCATATTTAAGCTGGGTAAAATTTCGTTGAATTCTCGGACTTGGAAAAATTTTCAGAAAAATTTTCAATGTCGACATTCGATATCGCGCTTTCTGCCACAGCTATTATAATCAAAATGATGTTTGTTTTCATAATAGTGCCGAGTATCATCGATATAAGACATTTTTAAGCTGGGTTAAAAATCTCGTTGAACTGACGATCTGAAAATTCTCAAATATCGACATTCGAAATCGCGCTTTCTGCCACAGCTATTATAATCAAAATGATGTTTGTTTTCATAATAGTGCCGAGTATCATCGATATCAGACATATTTAAGCTGGGTAAAATTTCGTTGAATTCTCGGACTTGGAAAAATTTTCAGAAAAATTTTCAATGTCGACATTCGATATCGCGCTTTCTGCCACAGCTATTATAATCAAAAAGATGTTTGTTTTCATAATAGTGCCGAGTATCATCGATATCAGACATATTTAAGCTGGGTAAAATTTCGTTGAATTCTCGGACTTGGAAAAATTTTCAGAAAAATTTTCAATGTCGACATTCGATATCGCGCTTTCTGCCACAGCTATTATAATCAAAATGATGTTTGTTTTCATAATAGTGCCGAGTATCATCGATATCAGACATTTTTAAGCTGGGTTAAAAATCTCGTTGAACTGACGATCTGAAAATTCTCAAATATCGACATTCGATATCGCGCTTTCTGCCACAGCTATTATAATCAAAATGATGTTTGTTTTCATAATAGTGCCGAGTATCATCGATATCAGACATTTTTAAGCTGGGTTAAAAATCTCGTTGAACTGACGATCTGAAAATTCTCAAATATCGACATTCGAAATCGCGCTTTCTGCCACAGCTATTATAATCAAAATGATGTTTGTTTTCATAATAGTGCCGAGTATCATCGATATCAGACATATTTAAGCTGGGTAAAATTTCGTTGAATTCTCGGACTTGGAAAAATTTTCAATGTCGACATTCGATATCGCGCTTTCTGCCACAGCTATTATAATCAAAATGATGTTTGTTTTCATAATAGTGCCGAGTATCATCGATATCAGACATTTTTAAGCTGGGTTAAAAATCTCGTTGAACTGACGATCTGAAAATTCTCAAATATCGACATTCGAAATCGCGCTTTCTGCCACAGCTATTATAATCAAAATGATGTTTGTTTTCATAATAGTGCCGAGTATCATCGATATCAGACATTTTTAAGCTGAGTTAAAAATCTCGTTGAACTGACGATCTGAAAATTCTCAAATATCGACATTCGAAATCGCGCTTTCTGCCACAGCTATTATAATCAAAATGATGTTTGTTTTCATAATAGTGCCGAGTATCATCGATATCAGACATTTTTAAGCTGGGTTAAAAATCTCGTTGAACTGACGATCTGAAAATTCTCAAATATCGACATTCGAAATCGCGCTTTCTGCACAGCTATTATAATCAAAATGATGTTTGTTTTCATAATAGTGCCGAGTATCATCGATATCAGACATTTTTAAGCTGGGTTAAAAATCTCGTTGAACTGACGATCTGAAAATTCTCAAATATCGACATTCGAAATCGCGCTTTCTGCCACAGCTATTATAATCAAAATGATGTTTGTTTTCATAATAGTGCCGAGTATCATCGATATCAGACATTTTTAAGCTGGGTTAAAAATCTCGTTGAACTGACGATCTGAAAATTCTCAAATATCGACATTCGAAATCGCGCTTTCTGCCACAGCTATTATAATCAAAATGATGTTTGTTTTCATAATAGTGCCGAGTATCATCGATATCAGACATATTTAAGCTGGGTAAAATTTCGTTGAATTCTCGGACTTGGAAAAATTTTCAGAAAAATTTTCAATGTCGACATTCGATATCGCGCTTTCTGCCACAGCTATTATAATCAAAAAGATGTTTGTTTTCATAATAGTGCCGAGTATCATCGATATCAGACATATTTAAGCTGGGTAAAATTTCGTTGAATTCTCGGACTTGGAAAAATTTTCAGAAAAATTTTCAATGTCGACATTCGATATCGCGCTTTCTGCCACAGCTATTATAATCAAAATGATGTTTGTTTTCATAATAGTGCCGAGTATCATCGATATCAGACATATTTAAGCTGGGTAAAATTTCGTTGAATTCTCGGACTTGGAAAAATTTTCAGAAAAATTTTCAATGTCGACATTCGATATCGCGCTTTCTGCCACAGCTATTATAATCAAAAAGATGTTTGTTTTCATAATAGTGCCGAGTATCATCGATATCAGACATATTTAAGCTGGGTAAAATTTCGTTGAATTCTCGGACTTGGAAAAATTTTCAGAAAAATTTTCAATGTCGACATTCGATATCGCGCTTTCTGCCACAGCTATTATAATCAAAAAGATGTTTGTTTTCATAATAGTGCCGAGTATCATCGATATCAGACATATTTAAGCTGGGTAAAATTTCGTTGAATTCTCGGACTTGGAAAAATTTTCAGAAAAATTTTCAATGTCGACATTCGATATCGCGCTTTCTGCCACAGCTATTATAATCAAAATGATGTTTGTTTTCATAATAGTGCGCAGTATCATCGATATCAGACATTTTTAAGCTGGGTTAAAAATCTCGTTGAACTGACGATCTGAAAATTCTCAAATATCGACATTCGATATCGCGCTTTCTGCCACAGCTATTATAATCAAAATGATGTTTGTTTTCATAATAGTGCCGAGTATCATCGATATCAGACATTTTTAAGCTGGGTTAAAAATCTCGTTGAACTGACGATCTGAAAATTCTCAAATATCGACATTCGAAATCGCGCTTTCTGCCACAGCTATTATAATCAAAATGATGTTTGTTTTCATAATAGTGCCGAGTATCATCGATATCAGACATATTTAAGCTGGGTAAAATTTCGTTGAATTCTCGGACTTGGAAAAATTTTCAATGTCGACATTCGATATCGCGCTTTCTGCCACAGCTATTATAATCAAAATGATGTTTGTTTTCATAATAGTGCCGAGTATCATCGATATCAGACATTTTTAAGCTGGGTTAAAAATCTCGTTGAACTGACGATCTGAAAATTCTCAAATATCGACATTCGAAATCGCGCTTTCTGCCACAGCTATTATAATCAAAATGATGTTTGTTTTCATAATAGTGCCGAGTATCATCGATATCAGACATATTTAAGCTGGGTAAAATTTCGTTGAATTCTCGGACTTGGAAAAATTTTCAATGTCGACATTCGATATCGCGCTTTCTGCCACAGCTATTATAATCAAAATGATGTTTGTTTTCATAATAGTGCCGAGTATCATCGATATAAGACATTTTTAAGCTGGGTTAAAAATCTCGTTGAACTGACGATCTGAAAATTCTCAAATATCGACATTCGAAATCGCGCTTTCTGCCACAGCTATTATAATCAAAATGATGTTTGTTTTCATAATAGTGCCGAGTATCATCGATATCAGACATATTTAAGCTGGGTAAAATTTCGTTGAATTCTCGGACTTGGAAAAATTTTCAGAAAAATTTTCAATGTCGACATTCGATATCGCGCTTTCTGCCACAGCTATTATAATCAAAAAGATGTTTGTTTTCATAATAGTGCCGAGTATCATCGATATCAGACATATTTAAGCTGGGTAAAATTTCGTTGAATTCTCGGACTTGGAAAAATTTTCAGAAAAATTTTCAATGTCGACATTCGATATCGCGCTTTCTGCCACAGCTATTATAATCAAAATGATGTTTGTTTTCATAATAGTGCCGAGTATCATCGATATCAGACATTTTTAAGCTGGGTTAAAAATCTCGTTGAACTGTCGACTCTGAAAATTCTCAAATATCGACATTCGAAATCGCGCTTTCTGCCACAGCTATTATAATCAAAATGATGTTTGTTTTCATAATAGTGCCGAGTATCATCGATATCAGACATTTTTAAGCTGGGTTAAAAATTTCGTTGAACTGATGATCTGAAAATTCTCAAATATCGACGTTCGAAATCGCGCTTTCTGCCACAGCTATTATAATCAAAATGATGTTTGTTTTCATAATAGTGCCGAGTATCATCGATATCAGACATATTTAAGCTGGGTAAAATTTCGTTGAATTCTCGGACTTGGAAAAATTTTCAGAAAAATTTTCAATGTCGACATTCGATATCGCGCTTTCTGCCACAGCTATTATAATCAAAATGATGTTTGTTTTCATAATAGTGCCGAGTATCATCGATATCAGACATTTTTAAGCTGGGTTAAAAATCTCGTTGAACTGACGATCTGAAAATTCTCAAATATCGACATTCGAAATCGCGCTTTCTGCCACAGCTATTATAATCAAAATGATGTTTGTTTTCATAATAGTGCCGAGTATCATCGATATCAGACATTTTTAAGCTGGGTTAAAAATCTCGTTGAACTGACGATCTGAAAATTCTCAAATATCGACATTCGAAATCGCGCTTTCTGCAACAGCTATTATAATCAAAATGATGTTTGTTTTCATAATAGTGCCGACTATCATCGATATCAGTCATATTTAAGCTGGGTAAAATTTCGTTGAATTCTCGGACTTGGAAAAATTTTCAATGTCGACATTCGATATCGCGCTTTCTGCCACAGCTATTATAATCAAAATGATGTTTGTTTTCATAATAGTGCCGAGTATCATCGATATCAGACATTTTTAAGCTGGGTTAAAAATCTCGTTGAACTGACGATCTGAAAATTCTCAAATATCGACATTCGAAATCGCGCTTTCTGCCACAGCTATTATAATCAAAATGATGTTTGTTTTCATAATAGTGCCGAGTATCATCGATATCAGACATTTTTAAGCTGGGTTAAAAATCTCGTTGAACTGACGATCTGAAAATTCTCAAATATCGACATTCGAAATCGCGCTTTCTGCCACAGCTATTATAATCAAAATGATGTTTGTTTTCATAATAGTGCCGAGTATCATCGATATGAGACATATTTAAGCTGGGTAAAATTTCGTTGAATTCTCGGACTTGGAAAAATTTTCAGAAAAATTTTCAATGTCGACATTCGATATCGCGCTTTCTGCCACAGCTATTATAATCAAAAAGATGTTTGTTTTCATAATAGTGCCGAGTATCATCGATATCAGACATATTTAAGCTGGGTAAAATTTCGTTGAATTCTCGGACTTGGAAAAATTTTCAGAAAAATTTTCAATGTCGACATTCGATATCGCGCTTTCTGCCACAGCTATTATAATCAAAATGATGTTTGTTTTCATAATAGTGCCGAGTATCATCGATATCAGACATTTTTAAGCTGGGTTAAAAATCTCGTTGAACTGACGATCTGAAAATTCTCAAATATCGACATTCGATATCGCGCTTTCTGCCACAGCTATTATAATCAAAATGATGTTTGTTTTCATAATAGTGCCGAGTATCATCGATATCAGACATTTTTAAGCTGGGTTAAAAATCTCGTTGAACTGACGATCTGAAAATTCTCAAATATCGACATTCGAAATCGCGCTTTCTGCCACAGCTATTATAATCAAAATGATGTTTGTTTTCATAATAGTGCCGAGTATCATCGATATCAGACATATTTAAGCTGGGTAAAATTTCGTTGAATTCTCGGACTTGGAAAAATTTTCAATGTCGACATTCGATATCGCGCTTTCTGCCACAGCTATTATAATCAAAATGATGTTTGTTTTCATAATAGTGCCGAGTATCATCGATATCAGACATTTTTAAGCTGGGTTAAAAATCTCGTTGAACTGACGATCTGAAAATTCTCAAATATCGACATTCGAAATCGCGCTTTCTGCCACAGCTATTATAATCAAAATGATGTTTGTTTTCATAATAGTGCCGAGTATCATCGATATCAGACATTTTTAAGCTGGGTTAAAAATCTCGTTGAACTGACGATCTGAAAATTCTCAAATATCGACATTCGAAATCGCGCTTTCTGCCACAGCTATTATAATCAAAATGATGTTTGTTTTCATAATAGTGCCGAGTATCATCGATATGAGACATATTTAAGCTGGGTAAAATTTCGTTGAATTCTCGGACTTGGAAAAATTTTCAGAAAAATTTTCAATGTCGACATTCGATATCGCGCTTTCTGCCACAGCTATTATAATCAAAATGATGTTTGTTTTCATAATAGTGCCGAGTATCATCGATATCAGACATTTTTAAGCTGGGTTAAAAATCTCGTTGAACTGACGATCTGAAAATTCTCAAATATCGACATTCGATATCGCGCTTTCTGCCACAGCAATTATAATCAAAATGATGTTTGTTTTCATAATAGTGCCGAGTATCATCGATATCAGACATTTTTAAGCTGGGTTAAAAATCTCGTTGAACTGACGATCTGAAAATTCTCAAATATCGACATTCGAAATCGCGCTTTCTGCCACAGCTATTATAATCAAAATGATGTTTGTTTTCATAATAGTGCCGAGTATCATCGATATAAGACATTTTTAAGCTGGGTTAAAAATCTTGTTGAACTGACGATCTGAAAATTCTCAAATATCGACATTCGAAATCGCGCTTTCTGCCACAGCTATTATAATCAAAATGATGTTTGTTTTCATAATAGTGCCGAGTATCTTCGATATCAGACATTTTTAAGCTGGGTTAAAAATCTCGTTGAACTGACGATCTGAAAATTCTCAAATATCCACATTCGAAATCGCGCTTTCTGCCACAGCTATTATAATCAAAATGATGTTTGTTTTCATAATAGTGCCGAGTATCATCGATATCAGACATTTTTAAGCTGGGTTAAAAATCTCGTTGAACTGACGATCTGAAAATTCTCAAATATCGACATTCGAAATCGCGCTTTCTGCCACAGCTATTATAATCAAAATGATGTTTGTTTTCATAATAGTGCCGAGTATCATCGATATCAGACATATTTAAGCTGGGTAAAATTTCGTTGAATTCTCGGACTTGGAAAAATTTTCAGAAAAATTTTCAATGTCGACATTCGATATCGCGCTTTCTGCCACAGCTATTATAATCAAAATGATGTTTGTTTTCATAATAGTGCCGAGTATCATCGATATAAGACATTTTTAAGCTGGGTTAAAAATCTCGTTGAACTGACGATCTGAAAATTCTCAAATATCGACATTCGAAATCGCGCTTTCTGCCACAGCTATTATAATCAAAATGATGTTTGTTTTCATAATAGTGCCGAGTATCATCGATATCAGACATATTTAAGCTGGGTAAAATTTCGTTGAATTCTCGGACTTGGAAAAATTTTCAGAAAAATTTTCAATGTCGACATTCGATATCGCGCTTTCTGCCACAGCTATTATAATCAAAAAGATGTTTGTTTTCATAATAGTGCCGAGTATCATCGATATCAGACATATTTAAGCTGGGTAAAATTTCGTTGAATTCTCGGACTTGGAAAAATTTTCAGAAAAATTTTCAATGTCGACATTCGATATCGCGCTTTCTGCCACAGCTATTATAATCAAAATGATGTTTGTTTTCATAATAGTGCCGAGTATCATCGATATCAGACATTTTTAAGCTGGGTTAAAAATCTCGTTGAACTGTCGACTCTGAAAATTCTCAAATATCGACATTCGAAATCGCGCTTTCTGCCACAGCTATTATAATCAAAATGATGTTTGTTTTCATAATAGTGCCGAGTATCATCGATATCAGACATTTTTAAGCTGGGTTAAAAATTTCGTTGAACTGATGATCTGAAAATTCTCAAATATCGACGTTCGAAATCGCGCTTTCTGCCACAGCTATTATAATCAAAATGATGTTTGTTTTCATAATAGTGCCGAGTATCATCGATATCAGACATATTTAAGCTGGGTAAAATTTCGTTGAATTCTCGGACTTGGAAAAATTTTCAGAAAAATTTTCAATGTCGACATTCGATATCGCGCTTTCTGCCACAGCTATTATAATCAAAATGATGTTTGTTTTCATAATAGTGCCGAGTATCATCGATATCAGACATTTTTAAGCTGGGTTAAAAATCTCGTTGAACTGACGATCTGAAAATTCTCAAATATCGACATTCGATATCGCGCTTTCTGCCACAGCTATTATAATCAAAATGATGTTTGTTTTCATAATAGTGCCGAGTATCATCGATATCAGACATTTTTAAGCTGGGTTAAAAATCTCGTTGAACTGACGATCTGAAAATTCTCAAATATCGACATTCGAAATCGCGCTTTCTGCCACAGCTATTATAATCAAAATGATGTTTGTTTTCATAATAGTGCCGAGTATCATCGATATCAGACATATTTAAGCTGGGTAAAATTTCGTTGAATTCTCGGACTTGGAAAAATTTTCAATGTCGACATTCGATATCGCGCTTTCTGCCACAGCTATTATAATCAAAATGATGTTTGTTTTCATAATAGTGCCGAGTATCATCGATATCAGACATTTTTAAGCTGGGTTAAAAATCTCGTTGAACTGACGATCTGAAAATTCTCAAATATCGACATTCGAAATCGCGCTTTCTGCCACAGCTATTATAATCAAAATGATGTTTGTTTTCATAATAGTGCCGAGTATCATCGATATCAGACATTTTTAAGCTGGGTTAAAAATCTCGTTGAACTGACGATCTGAAAATTCTCAAATATCGACATTCGAAATCGCGCTTTCTGCCACAGCTATTATAATCAAAATGATGTTTGTTTTCATAATAGTGCCGAGTATCATCGATATGAGACATATTTAAGCTGGGTAAAATTTCGTTGAATTCTCGGACTTGGAAAAATTTTCAGAAAAATTTTCAATGTCGACATTCGATATCGCGCTTTCTGCCACAGCTATTATAATCAAAATGATGTTTGTTTTCATAATAGTGCCGAGTATCATCGATATCAGACATTTTTAAGCTGGGTTAAAAATCTCGTTGAACTGACGATCTGAAAATTCTCAAATATCGACATTCGATATCGCGCTTTCTGCCACAGCAATTATAATCAAAATGATGTTTGTTTTCATAATAGTGCCGAGTATCATCGATATCAGACATTTTTAAGCTGGGTTAAAAATCTCGTTGAACTGACGATCTGAAAATTCTCAAATATCGACATTCGAAATCGCGCTTTCTGCCACAGCTATTATAATCAAAATGATGTTTGTTTTCATAATAGTGCCGAGTATCATCGATATAAGACATTTTTAAGCTGGGTTAAAAATCTTGTTGAACTGACGATCTGAAAATTCTCAAATATCGACATTCGAAATCGCGCTTTCTGCCACAGCTATTATAATCAAAATGATGTTTGTTTTCATAATAGTGCCGAGTATCTTCGATATCAGACATTTTTAAGCTGGGTTAAAAATCTCGTTGAACTGACGATCTGAAAATTCTCAAATATCCACATTCGAAATCGCGCTTTCTGCCACAGCTATTATAATCAAAATGATGTTTGTTTTCATAATAGTGCCGAGTATCATCGATATCAGACATTTTTAAGCTGGGTTAAAAATCTCGTTGAACTGACGATCTGAAAATTCTCAAATATCGACATTCGAAATCGCGCTTTCTGCCACAGCTATTATAATCAAAATGATGTTTGTTTTCATAATAGTGCCGAGTATCATCGATATCAGACATATTTAAGCTGGGTAAAATTTCGTTGAATTCTCGGACTTGGAAAAATTTTCAGAAAAATTTTCAATGTCGACATTCGATATCGCGCTTTCTGCCACAGCTATTATAATCAAAATGATGTTTGTTTTCATAATAGTGCCGAGTATCATCGATATAAGACATTTTTAAGCTGGGTTAAAAATCTCGTTGAACTGACGATCTGAAAATTCTCAAATATCGACATTCGAAATCGCGCTTTCTGCCACAGCTATTATAATCAAAATGATGTTTGTTTTCATAATAGTGCCGAGTATCATCGATATCAGACATATTTAAGCTGGGTAAAATTTCGTTGAATTCTCGGACTTGGAAAAATTTTCAGAAAAATTTTCAATGTCGACATTCGATATCGCGCTTTCTGCCACAGCTATTATAATCAAAAAGATGTTTGTTTTCATAATAGTGCCGAGTATCATCGATATCAGACATATTTAAGCTGGGTAAAATTTCGTTGAATTCTCGGACTTGGAAAAATTTTCAGAAAAATTTTCAATGTCGACATTCGATATCGCGCTTTCTGCCACAGCTATTATAATCAAAATGATGTTTGTTTTCATAATAGTGCCGAGTATCATCGATATCAGACATTTTTAAGCTGGGTTAAAAATCTCGTTGAACTGTCGACTCTGAAAATTCTCAAATATCGACATTCGAAATCGCGCTTTCTGCCACAGCTATTATAATCAAAATGATGTTTGTTTTCATAATAGTGCCGAGTATCATCGATATCAGACATTTTTAAGCTGGGTTAAAAATTTCGTTGAACTGATGATCTGAAAATTCTCAAATATCGACGTTCGAAATCGCGCTTTCTGCCACAGCTATTATAATCAAAATGATGTTTGTTTTCATAATAGTGCCGAGTATCATCGATATCAGACATATTTAAGCTGGGTAAAATTTCGTTGAATTCTCGGACTTGGAAAAATTTTCAGAAAAATTTTCAATGTCGACATTCGATATCGCGCTTTCTGCCACAGCTATTATAATCAAAATGATGTTTGTTTTCATAATAGTGCCGAGTAT
>JBCDWJ010000060.1:0-44000 GCA_039766575.1 Serrognathus titanus
CCCAGCTTATATATGTCTGATATAAACGACACTCGATACTATTATGAAAACAAACACCATTTTGGATTATAATAGCTGTGGAGAAAGCGCGATTTCGAAAATCGTTAACTGAAAACTTCTAAGTTCGTCAGATCAATGAAATTTGTAACCCAGCTTAAATATGTCTGATATCAGCGACACTCGATACTACTGTGAAAACAAACATCATTTTCGATAATAATAGCTGTAGTAGAAAGCGCGACTTCTATTAACGATATTTGAAAACTTCTAAGTTCTTCAGTTCAATGAAATTTGTAACCCAGCTTATATATGTCTGATATAATCGACACTCGAAACTATTATAAAAACAAACATCATTTTGGATAATAATAGTTGTGGAAGAAAGCGCGATTTCTATTAACTATATCTGAAAACTTCCAAGTTCGTCAGTTCAATGAAATTTATAACCCAGCTTAAGTATGTCTGATATCAACGACACTCGAAACTATTATGAAAACAAACATTATTTTGGATTATTATAACTGTGGCAGAAAGCGCGATATCGATTATCGATATTTGAAAACTTCTAAGTTCGTCAGTTCAATGAAATTTGTAACCCAGCTTAAATATGTCTGATATCAACGACACTCGAAACTATTATGAAAACAAACATCAATTTGGATAATAATAGCTGTAGTAAATAGCTCAACTTCTATTAACTATATCTGAAAACTTCTAAGTTCGTCAGTTCAATGAAATTTTTAACCCAGCTTAAATATGTCTGATATCAACGACACCCGAAACTATTATGAAAACAAACATCAATTTGGATAATAATAGCTGTAGTAAATAGCTCAACTTCTATTAACTATATCTGAAAACTTCTAAGTTCGTCAGTTCAATGAAATTTGTAACCCAGCTTAAATATGTCTGATATAAACGACTCTCAAAATTATTATAATAACAAACAATATTTTGGATTACAATAGCTGTGGTAGAAAGCGCGTTTTCTATTATCGATATTTGAATATTTCTAAGTTCGACAGTTCAATGAAATTTCTAACCTAGCTTAAATATGTCTGATATCAACCACACTCGATACTATTATGAAAACAAACATCATGCGGGATAATAATAGCTGAGGTAGAAAGCGCGACTTATTAACTATATCTGAAAACTTCTAATTTCGTCAGTTGAATGAAATTTGTATCCCAGCTAAAATATGTCAGATATCAACGACATTCGATACTATAATGAAAACAAACATCATTTGGGATAATAATTGCTGTAGTAGAAAGCGCGACTTCTATTAACATACATTTGGATTATAATAGCTGTGGCAGAAACATCATTTGTATTATAAAAGCTGTGGTAGAACGCGCGATTTCCATTATCGATATTTGAAAACTTCTAAGTTCGTCAGTTCAATGAAATTTGTAACCCAGCTAAATATGTCTGATATCAACGACACTCGATACAATAATGAAAACAAACATCATTTTTGATAATAATAGCAGTAGTAGAAAGCGCGATATCTATTATCGATATTTGAAAAATTCTAAGTTCTTCAGTTCAATGAAATTTGTAACCCAGCTTAAATATGACTGATATCAACGACACTCGATACTATTATTAAAACAAACACCATTTATATGAAAACAAGCACCACTTAGATTAGCTTAGAAATTTTCAAAATCGATAATAGAAATCGCGCTTTCTACCACAGCTATTATAATCCAAAATTTATTATGAAAACATACATCATTTGGATTATAATAGCTGTGGTAGAAAGCGCGATTTCTATTATCGATATTTGAAAACTTCTAAGGTCGTCAGTTCAATGATACTTGTAACCCAGCTTAAATATGTCTGATATAAACGACACTCGAAACTATTATGAAAACAAACATCATTTTGGATAATAATAGCTGTAGTAAGTAGAAGGCGCGACCTCTATTAACGTTATTTGAAAACATCTAAGTTCTTCAGTTCAATGAAATTTGTAACCCAGCTTAAATATGTCTGATATCGACACTCGAAACTATTATAAAAACAAACATCATTTTAGATAATAATAGCTGTGGAAGAAAGGGCGATTTCTATTATCGATATTTGAAAACTTCTAAGTTCGTCAGTTCAATGAAATTTGTAAGCCACTCGATACTATTATGAAAACAAACATCATTTTGGATTATAATAGCTGTGGAGAAAGCGCGATTTCGAAAATCGACAACTGAAAACTTCTAAGTTCGTCAGATCAATGAAATTTGTAACCCAGCTTAAATATGTCTGATATCGACACTCGATACTATTATGAAAACAAATATCATTTTGGATAATAATAGCTGTAGTAGAAAGCGCCACTTCTATTAACGATATATGAAAACTTCTAAGTTCGTCAGTTCAATGAAATTTGTAAGCCACTCGATACTATTATGAAAACAAACATCATTTTGGATTATAATAGCTGTGGAGAAAGCGCGATTTCGAAAATCGACAACTGAAAACTTCTAAGTTCGTCAGTTCAATGAAATTTGTAACCCAGCTTAAATATGTCTGATATAAACGACTCTCAAAACTATTATAAAAACAAACATCATTTTGGATAATAATAGCTGTGGAAGAAAAGGCGATTTCTATTATCGATAATGAATGAAAACTTCTAAGTTCGTCAGTTCAATGAAATTTGTAACCCAGCTTAAATATGTCTGATATCAACGACACTCGAAACTATTATGAAAACAAACATCAATTTGGATAATAATAGCTGTAGTAAATAGCTCAACTTCTATTAACTATATCTGAAAACTTCTAAGTTCGTCAGTTCAATGAAATTTTTAACCCAGCTTAAATATGTCTGATATCAACGACACCCGAAACTATTATGAAAACAAACATCAATTTGGATAATAATAGCTGTAGTAAATAGCTCAACTTCTATTAACTATATCTGAAAACTTCTAAGTTCATCAGTTCAATGAAATTTGTAACCCAGCTTAAATATGTCTAATATAAACGACTCTCAAAATTATTATAATAACAAACAATATTTTGGATTACAATAGCTGTGGTAGAAAGCGCGTTTTCTATTATCGATATTTGAATATTTCTAAGTTCGACAGTTCAATGAAATTTCTAACCTAGCTTAAATATGTCTGATATCAACCACACTCGATACTATTATGAAAACAAACATCATTTTGGATAATAATAGCTGAGGTAGAAAGCGCGACTTATTAACTATATCTGAAAACTTCTAATTTCGTCAGTTGAATGAAATTTGTATCCCAGCTAAAATATGTCAGATATCAACGACATTCGATACTATAATGAAAACAAACATCATTTGGGATAATAATTGCTGTAGTAGAAAGCGCGACTTCTATTAACATACATTTGGATTATAATAGCTGTGGCAGAAACATCATTTGTATTATAAAAGCTGTGGTAGAACGCGCGATTTCCATTATCGATATTTGAAAACTTCTAAGTTCGTCAGTTCAATGAAATTTGTAACCCAGCTAAATATGTCTGATATCAACGACACTCGATACAATAATGAAAACAAACATCATTTTTGATAATAATAGCAGTAGTAGAAAGCGCGATATCTATTATCGATATTTGAAAAATTCTAAGTTCTTCAGTTCAATGAAATTTGTAACCCAGCTTAAATATGACTGATATCAACGACACTCGATACTATTATTAAAACAAACACCATTTATATGAAAACAAGCACCACTTAGATTAGCTTAGAAATTTTCAAAATCGATAATAGAAATCGCGCTTTCTACCACAGCTATTATAATCAAAATTTATTATGAAAACATACATCATTTGGATTATAATAGCTGTGGTAGAAAGCGCGATTTCTATTATCGATATTTGAAAACTTCTAAGGTCGTCAGTTCAATGATATTTGTAACCCAGCTTAAATATGTCTGATATAAACGACACTCGAAACTATTATGAAAACAAACATCATTTTGGATAATAATAGCTGTAGTAAGTAGAAGGCGCGACCTCTATTAACGTTATTTGAAAACATCTAAGTTCTTCAGTTCAATGAAATTTGTAACCCAGCTTAAATATGTCTGATATCGACACTCGAAACTATTATAAAAACAAACATCATTTTGGATAATAATAGCTGTGGAAGAAAGGGCGATTTCTATTATCGATATTTGAAAACTTCTAGGTTCGTCAGTTCAATGAAATTTGTAAGCCACTCGATACTATTATGAAAACAAACATCATTTTGGATTATAATAGCTGTGGAGAAAGCGCGATTTCGAAAATCGATAACTGAAAACTTCTAAGTTCGTCAGATCAATGAAATTTGTAACCCAGCTTAAATATGTCTGATATCGACACTCGATACTATTATGAAAACAAATATCATTTTGGATAATAATAGCTGTAGTAGAAAGCGCCACTACTATTAACGATATCTGAAAACTTCTAAGTTCGTCAGTTCAATGAAATTTGTAACCCAGCTTATATATGTCTGATATAAACGACACTCGATACTATTATGAAAACAAACACCATTTTGGATTATAATAGCTGTGGAGAAAGCGCGATTTCGAAAATCGTTAACTGAAAACTTCTAAGTTCGTCAGATCAATGAAATTTGTAACCCAGCTTAAATATGTCTGATATCAGCGACACTCGATACTACTGTGAAAACAAACATCATTTTCGATAATAATAGCTGTAGTAGAAAGCGCGACTTCTATTAACTATATCTGAAAACTTCCAAGTTCGTCAGTTCAATGAAATTTGTAACCCAGCTTAAATACGTCTTATATCAACGACACTCGAAACTATTATAAAAACAAACATCATTTTGGATAATAATAGCTGTGGCAGAAAGCGCGATATCGATTATCGATATTTGAAAACTTCTAAGTTCGTCAGTTCAATGAAATTTGTAACCCAGCTTAAATATGTCTGACTCTCAAAGCTATTATAAAAACAAACATCATTTTGGATAATAATAGCTGTAGTAGAAAGCGCAACTTCTATTAACTATATCTGAAAACTTCTAAGTTCGTCAGTTCAATGATATTTGTAACACAGCTTAAATATGTCTGATATCAGGGACACTCGATGCTATTATGAAAACAAACATCATTTTGGATTATAATAGCTGTGGCAGATATGCGGGATTTCTATTATCGATATTTGAAAACTTCCAAGTTCGTCAGTTCAATGAACATTTTTAACCCAGCTTAGGTATGTCTGATAACAATACTCGATACTATTATGAAAACAAACATCATTTTGGATAATAATAGTTGTGGAAGTAAGCGCGATTTCTATTAACTATATCTGAAAACTTCCAAGTTCGTCAGTTCAATGAAATTTATAACCCAGCTTAAATAAGTCTGATATCAACGACACGAAACTATTATGAAAACAAACATCAATTTGGATAATAATAGCTGTAGTAAATAGCTCAACTTCTATTAACTATATCTGAAAACTTCTAAGTTCGTCAGTTCAATGAAATTTTTAACCCAGCTTAAATATGTCTGATATCAACGACACCCGAAACTATTATGAAAACAAACATAAATTCGGATAATAATAGCTGTAGTAGAAAGCGCAACTTCTATTAACTATATCTGAAAACTTCTAAGTTCGTCAGTTCAATGAAATTTGTAACCCAGCTTAAATATGTCTGATATAAACGACTCTCAAAATTATTATAATAACAAACAATATTTTGGATTACAATAGCTGTGGTAGAAAGCGCGTTTTCTATTATCGATATTTGAATATTTCTAAGTTCGACAGTTCAATGAAATTTGTATCCCAGCTAAAATATGTCTGATATCAACGACATTCGATACTATAATGAAAACAAACATCATTTGGGATAATAATTGCTGTAGTAGAAAGCGCGACTTCTATTAACATACATTTGGATTATAATAGCTGTGGCAGAAACATCATTTGTATTATAAAAGCTGTGGTAGAACGCGCGATTTCCATTATCGATATTTGAAAACTTCTAAGTTCGTCAGTTCAATGAAATTTGTAACCCAGCTAAATATGTCTGATATCAACGACACTCGATACAATAATGAAAACAAACATCATTTTTGATAATAATAGCAGTAGTAGAAAGCGCGATATCTATTATCGATATTTGAAAAATTCTAAGTTCTTCAGTTCAATGAAATTTGTAACCCAGCTTAAATATGACTGATATCAACGACACTCGATACTATTATTAAAACAAACATCATTTATATGAAAACAAGCACCACTTAGATTAGCTTAGAAATTTTCAAAATCGATAATAGAAATCGCGCTTTCTACCACAGCTATTATAAACCAAAATTTATTATGAAAACATACATCATTTGGATTATAATAGCTGTGGTAGAAAGCGCGATTTCTATTATCGATATTTGAAAACTTCTAAGGTCGTCAGTTCAATGAAATTTGTAACCCAGCTTAAATATGTCTGATATCGACACTCGAAACTATTATAAAAACAAACATCATTTTGGATAATAATAGCTGTGGAAGAAAGGGCGATTTCTATTATCGATATTTGAAAACTTCTAAGTTCGTCAGTTCAATGAAATTTGTAACCCAGCTTAAATATGTCTGACTCTCAAAACTATTATAAAAACATACATCATTTTGGATAATAATAGCTGTAGTAGAAAGCGCAACTTCTATTAACTATATCTGAAAACTTCTAAGTTCGTCAGATCAATGAAATTTGTAACCCAGCTTAAATATGTCTGATATCAGCGACACTCGATACTACTGTGAAAACAAACATCATTTTCGATAATAATAGCTGTAGTAGAAAGCGCGACTTCTATTAACTATATCTGAAAACTTCCAAGTTCGTCAGTTCAATGAAATTTGTAACCCAGCTTAAATATGTCTGATATAAACGACTCTCAAAACTATTATAAAAACAAACATCATTTTGGATAATAATAGCTGTGGAAGAAAAGGCGATTTCTATTATCGATATTTGAAAACTTCTAAGTTCGTCAGTTCAATGAAATTTGTAACCCAGCTTAAATATGTCTGATATCAACGACACTCGAAACTATTATGAAAACAAACATCATTTGGATTAAAATAGATGTGGTAGAAAGCGCGATTTCTATTATCGATATTTGAAAACTTCTAAGTTCGTCAGTTCAATGAAATTTGTACTATTATACTATTATGAAAACAAACATCATTTTGGATTATAATAGCTGTGGAGAAAGCGCGATTTCGA
Organism: Serrognathus titanus; assembly: GCA_039766575.1. Taxonomy (NCBI): domain Eukaryota; kingdom Metazoa; phylum Arthropoda; class Insecta; order Coleoptera; family Lucanidae; genus Serrognathus; species Serrognathus titanus. Next base: position 7,244 of record JBCDWJ010000060.1, read on the forward strand.
AAATCGATAACTGAAAACTTCTAAGTTCGTCAGATCAATGAAATTTGTAACCCAGCTTAAATATGTCTGATATCAGCGACATTCGATACTACTGTGAAAACAAACATAATTTTGGATAATATAGCTGTAGTAGAAAGCGCCACTTCTATTAACGATATATGAAAACTTCTAAGTTCTTCAGTTCAATGAAATTTGTAACCCAGCTTAAATATGTCTGATATCGACACTCGATACTATTATGAAAACAAATATCATTTTGGATAATAATAGCTGTAGTAGAAAGCGCGATTTCTATTGTATAACGGGGTAATTGTATAACACGATGAATGTCAGAAAAGTGTATTTTTTTATATATCAACAAACTATTTAACAACTGAACAAATTAATTCTTTTGTGGACGAATCGAGTTGTCGGGATTGGGATATCATATCCACGTTACACTCCCCCTTTGGATTCCGCAAACTGTCCACAGGAGGAATCCAATACAATTAGCTACAACAGGCAGCCGAACGAAGCTGTCTGGGGCGTTGACGTCTCCCACTAGTGGACGGTTCGCCTAAACGCATCTCATCTTCTTTCTCTTCCTCAGGCAACTCGACTTCTGCTACGATTTGAATAGGAATCTTCTTAGGGCGTCCTCACTTGCGCTTGGGCAACACCGGCTGCGGCGTCTCTTGGCCAGCAATAAATGGACGGAGTGCAGACATGGTATTTTCCCAGGGACTCATCAGGGTTATCAATAGCTGCAACAGTGTAAGAAACCGGGCTCACCTTTTCTAGAATGATATACGGCCCGTCCCGTCTCGGGACGAATTTGTTCGTAAAAGACACCGCGGCGTTGCTCAGGGCATGAACGTCTATTAGGACTTTGTCACCCACTTCATACACTTGGACGTCTTCGTTGATCAGCATATCGCTTTACTCTGTCTTGTTGTTCTTCTTGTACCTCGCGTACGTCCTTTAACGTGTTCATCAGTGTCTTTAGATGCGGCGTGATTTCAACAACAATGTTTTCGTTCTCGATAACCGCGCGAAGGTCCTGGTGAACGTCGAGCGGAGTTCTTAGTTCGCGACCGAAACACAAAAACGCAGGGCTGCGACCCAAAGCGCCATGCACGCCACTGTTCATCGCGAAACGTACGGACGGTAATGCGGCACACCATTGTTCGTGATTTTTTTCCACTAAAATTGAGAGCTGCAATTTAAGGTCTCGATTTCTTCTCTCTTCTGGATTTGCGGCGGGATGGTACAAGGGTGTCAAAATCTGTTTAAATCCTAGGCAGAAACTGACCTGTTGCATCACCTCAGATACGAATTGAGTTCCGTTGTCACTGATAACCTTTCTAGGTGATCCATACCGTAGAATTACTTCGTCGACCAAACACTTTGCACATGCCTCGGCCGTCGCCTTTTCCAACGGGAGGAGTTCGATCCATCGAGTAGCCACATCTTCAAAGGCCAAGACCCACCTTTTTCCAGAGATTGACTGCGGCAAAGGTCCGAAAAGATCTATGGCTAAGGTCTCAAACCTTTGGGACATGATCGGAGTTCGTAGCAAACCTGCAGGCTTTTTATTGTCAGGTTTATATCTTTGGCACTCTGTGCATCGCTTAACGTACTGCCGTATTTCTTTCCTCATCCCAGGCCAGAAATACCTCCTAGAGACCTTCTCCAGGGTTCTAGCAATTCCAGGGTGACCAGCCGTTGGGGAATTGTGACTATCGTAAAGAATCTCATTTACTCGGTTACGCGGAATAGTCAGCTGTGGCTCTTCAGTGTCACTATCTGGAGAATAGCGGTACAGTACGCCGTCCATCATCACGTAGCCACGATCGGCCCATCGAGAAAGCTCCTCGTCATTGGGCTTTTCAAAACATCTTATTACTTCGGAGAGAGCAGGGTCTTCTAACTGCTCAAGTCTCATTTGCGCCGAGGTCGTTGCTGGCATGTAAACGGACATCATGCAAATCTCACATTGAGGTACCGAACTCCCTACAACAGGGCGAGACAAAGTGTCAGCTACCACATTGCTTCTTCCTGAAATATATTCAATTTTCAAATCGAAGGCTTGGAGCAACAAGGCCCATCGGGCGAGCCGGCCCGTCGGCGATCTCAACGACATCAACCATTTCAGCGGCTGATGGTCTGTAGCTATCCGGATCTTGGCTCCCTCTAAGTAACCACGGAATTTTTGAACTGCATATACAATCGCTAAGGCTTCTCGTTCTGTCGTGGAATAGTTCTTCTCGGCCTCTGTCAATAATCTACTTGTATACTCAACTGGGCGTTCGTCAGCGCCCTCCCCCTGGAGCAGGCATGCTCCTAGAGCATAAGAGCTCGCATCAGTTTTTATCACGTAGGGGAGTGAAGCATCCACTTGGCGAAGTATAGGTGCTGTCTGTCACTAGTTTCTGTTTTAAGGTTTCAAATGCTTCTTCTTGCGCCTCGTTCCACGTCCAAAGTGCCTTCTTCTTCGTTAGGCTAGTAAGGGGTTGTGCCAGTTGAGAAAATCCATCTACAAATCTCCTGAACCAATTACATGTTTGTAAAAACGTCAATAGTTGCTTGACATTCTTGGGCGGAGCCATTCGTGTTATCGCCGTAATCTGGTCTGGATCAGGACCAATACCACCAGGTTTTATCACGTGACCTAGGTATTTTATCTCAGGGCGGGCAAAGCAACACTTCTCTCTGTTCGCACCTAATCCGAAAACATGTAGTCTTCGGAACACTTTACGCAAGTCCTCTACATGCTGCTCAAATGTGGATGACAAAATTATGAGGTCGTCTATGTAACCTAGAACATTCACATCTGGGAGTCCGAACTTGAATCGGTCAAATCAATCTTTAAAAAGTAGCCGGTGAATTCCTCAGACCAAATAGCATGCGCAGAAAACGGTACAAACCAAAAGGTGTCACAAATGCCGTTTTATCTTTGTCTTCTTTGCGTAGTGGGACCTGCCAAAAGCCACTTCTCAAGTCCACAGTTGTCATATAGTAGCTCTGCTGAGCCATGTGGAGAATGTCGTCAATACGTGGCAAGGGGTATCATCTGTCTGGAACAGTTATGCTATTGAGTTTGCGATAATCTATACGTACCCTATATGTTCCATCTTTCTTAGGAACAAGTACCACGGGTGCAGCATATGGCGATTCGCACTCTTCAATGATATTGTTGTCTAACATCGAGTCGATTTCCGTCTCCAGAGCGGCCCTCTTCAGAGGTGACAGACGGTATGGTGGTGTAGCGATGGGCTGGTCACTTGTTAAATTTATGCATCACATCAGCATGCTTGTTCAGCACCTTAGTTAATTGTGCTCGTTCATCTTGCGAGAGAATTATGCCTTCTTCCTCACGAAGGCGTTGTGTCTTCACAGATTCAATAATGGTATTCGTTGACGTTGGAGCGGCAACAAGAGGATACCTCTGGATGGGATCGCTACCACAGATCCACTGCATTCTCGGTAAGTCCAGGATCACATCGGCTTTATGCAGAAAATCGACTCCAAGAAGCGTCTTGTTGTCGGTATACTCTGGTATGGCAAGAAACGTCATCTCTATTTCCTGTCCCTGCAGTACAACATTAACTTTATACAACTCGGTGATCACCTCCTTCGGAACACCATCGGCCATGATGATGTTCTGTCGAGCCTCGGACGAAAGGATCTCCAATTCTTTAAAATGTTGGCATAATTTATGACCTGCTATCGACTGTTTAGCTCCTGTATCGACAAAAGCAAGACCGTTCAACCCTGCTATGGTGACTTCCATCAGGGCCCTCAATTTGTAACTTGGAAGTTTAAACTCGGCAGCTAAAACTTCTAAGGACGAAACTGGTACCACATTCTGCGACTGGCGACCATTGCTGGGACACTGGGACCGAATGTGACCTTGTTGATGACAGCCATAACAAATCAGCTGAGTCCTGGTTGCTCCTGGACTACCATTCTGCCTCGTTGGTTTTTGCTCTGTACTGGGCTTCTTAACACTTGCTAGCTTACGACATTCGTGTTGTAAATGTCCGTAATTTTTACAAAACTTACATCGGGGTCTTGTTCGACTATCTGGTTTATCATCATACTCTGTTTCACGACGAGTTTCTTCGACAACCCTAGTCTTGGATATAAGTTCATCGAAGTCTGGCACGTCATCTCTGGGTACGTATTTACGAAGGTTTACGTGCAATAAGCCGTACACCATATCTATCTTATATTCCTCCGGCATAACTGGATCCTCAGGTAATTTCGACAGCAATGCACGAGCATGGCTTACGAAAATATCGGTGGGCTCATCAGGCGACTGCTCTCGGGCAAACAGTTCTCTAAATATCTTGTGGGCGGGCTTGTAGTCTCCAAAACTATGGCGAAGGGCCTTTATAGCATCATCCCAACTCTTCGCTGTTCCCTTGACACCTTGCCACCACAGAGCAGCTGCACCATCTAGCAACATTGGGAGGCCTTTCAGTGCGTTCTCATCAGACACGCTTACGCAGTTCTTGTAAATTGTGATCCCGTCGATAAATCCCGTCGATAAATCCCTCGACTGATTCCTTCTTCTCCCCTGAGAAACGTGATTTACATTGGGCGAAATTGCCTGACTCACTGTTCGTCGGTAATGAAGAGCCTCCCGGTACGTTCTTCAAATTCGCCAGCAGAGTCAGGAACTGTTCCTGCGACATTATCACGTTGTCCGGCATTGTACTTTTCGGTTCACTACGTAAATTATATTGATGGTCGTGCTGTTTTGTTACCTGACCATTCATTTAAAATTCGATACACTTGACAGTTGACGTTTTTTTTCAAAAATTTCGAAAGACAAGTCTATTCACCAATGTGACGGCACTTCCAACGACGCGCACACCACAAGTCGGTTCACCAATTTCCTACTTGCCTCTAGCTGTTTCCTTTCTGTTTCCTACACACCGCGTTATATGTACACCTTTTCGATTGAGACAGATCACTATCCGTGCAGGAACGACTTAGGTATTACTACTTTTTAGTTTGTTCGAGCCTCGCGTTGAGCAGCCACTTATAACGGGGTAATTGTATAACACGTTGAATGTCAGAAAAGTGTATTTTTTTATATATCAACAAACTATTTAACAACTGAACAAATTAATTCTTTTATGGACGAATCGAGTTGTCGGGATTGGGATATCATATCCACGTTACAATTGTCGATATTTGAAAACTTCTAAGTTCGTCAGTTCAATGAAATTTCTAACCCAGCTTAGATATGTCTAATATCAGCGACACTCGATACTAATAATAGTATCGATTGTTTTTATAGTAGTATCGAGTATTGTTATCAGACATACTTAAGCTGGGTTAAAAATGTTCATTGAACTGACGAACTTAGAAATATTCAAATATCGATAATAGAAAACGCGCTCTCTACCACAGCTATTGTAATCCAAAATATTGTTTGTTATTATAATAGTATTGAGAGTCATTTATATCAGACATATTTAAGCTGGGTTACAAATTTCATTGAACTGACGAACTCAAATATCGATAATAGAAATCGCGCTTTCTACCACAGCTATATAATCCAAAATATTGTTTGTTTCATAATAGTATTGAGTGTCGTTTATATCAGACATATTTAAGCTGGGTTACAGATTTCATTGAACTGACAAACTTAGAAGTTTTCAAATATCAATAATACAAATTTCATTGAACTGACAAACTTAGAGGTTTTCAAATATCGATAATAGAAATCGCGCTTTCTACTACAGCTATTATTATCCAAAATTATGTTTGTTTTCACAGTAGTATCGAGTGTCGCTGATATCAGAAATATTTAAGCTGGGTTACAAATTTCATTGATCTGACGAACTTAGAAGTTTTCAGTTATCGATTTTCGAAATCGCGCTTTCTCCACAGCTATTATAATCCAAAATGATGTTTGTTTTCATAATAGTATCGAGTGGCTTATAAATTTCATTGAACTGACGAACTTAGAAGTTTTCAAATATCGATAATAGAAATCGCGTCGTTGATATCAGACATATTTAAGCTGGGTTACAAATTTTATTGAACTGACGAACTTAGAAGTTTTCAAATATCGATAATCGGTATCGCGCTTTCTGCCACAGTTGTAATAATCCAAAATGATGTTTGTTTTCATAATAGTATTGAGTGTCGTTTATATCAGACATATTTAAGCTGGGTTGCAATTATCATTGAACTGACGAACTTAGAAGTTTTCAAATATCGATAATCGATGTCGCGCTTTCTGCCACAGTTATTATAATCCAAAATGATGTTTGTATTCATAATAGTATTGAATGTCGTTTATATCAGACATATTTAAGCTGGGTTACAAATTTCATTGAACTGACGAACTTGGAAGTTTTCGAATATCGAAAATAGAAATCGCGCATGTCTGCCACAACTATTATAATCCAAAATGATGTTTGTTTTCATAATAGTATTGAGTGTCGTTTATATCAGACATATTTAATCTGGATTACAAGTTTCATTGAACTGAAGAACTTAGATGTTTTCAAATATAGTTAATAGAGGTCGCGCTTTCTACTACAGCTATTATTATCCAAAATGATGTTTGTTTTCATTATAGTATCGAATGTCGTTTATATCAGACATATATAAGCTGGGTTACAAATTTCATTGAACTGACGAACTTAGAAGTTTTCAAATATCGATAATAGAAATCGCGCTTTCTTCCACAGCTATTAATATCCAAAATGATGTTTGTTTTTATAATAGTTTTGAGAGTCAGACATATTTAAGCTGGGTTATAAATTTCATTGAACTGACGAACTTAGAAGTTTTCAGATATAGTTAATAGAAGTTGCGCTTTCTACTACAGCTATTATTATCCAAATTGATATTTGTTTTCATAATAGTTTCGAGTGTCGTTGATATCAGACATATTTAAGCTGGGTTATAAATTTCATTGAACTGACGAACTTAGTTTTCAGATATAGTTAATAGAAGTTGCGCTTTCTACTACAGCTATTATTATCCAAAATGATGTTTGTTTTTATAATAGTTTTGAGAGTCGTTTATATCAGACTTATTTAAGCTACCCAGCTTAAATAAGTCTGATATAAACTGACGAACTTGGAAGTTTTCAAAAATCGTAATAGAAATCGAGCATATCTGCCACAGCTATTATAATCCAAAATGATGTATGTTTTCATAATAAATTTTGGATTATAATAGCTGTGGTAGTTAAGTTTTCAAATATCAATAATAGAAATCGCGTTTTCTACTAATGTTATTATTATCCAAAATGACGTTTGTTTTCATAATAGTTTCAAGTGTCGTTGATATCAGACTTATTTAAGCTGGGTTACAAATTTCATTGAACTGACGAACTTAGAAGTTTTCAAATATCGATAATCGATATCGCGTTTTCTACTACAGCTATTATTATCCAAAATTATGTTTGTTTTCACAGTAGTATCGAGTGTCGCTGATATCAGAAATATTTAAGCTGGGTTATAAATTTCATTGATCTGACGAACTTAGAAGTTTTCAGTTATCGATTTTCGAAATCGCGCTTTCTCCACAGCTATTATAATCCAAAATGATGTTTGTTTTCATAATAGTATCGAGTGGCTTACAAATTTCATTGAACTGACGAACTTAGAAGTTTTCAAATATCGATAATCGATGTCGCGCTTTCTGCCACAGTTATTATAATCCAAAATGATGTTTGTATTCATAATAGTATTGAATGTCGTTTATATCAGACATATTTAAGCTGGGTTACAAATTTCATTGAACTGACGAACTTGGAAGTTTTCGAATATCGAAAATAGAAATCGCGCATGTCTGCCACAGCTATTATAATCCAATATGATGTTTGTTTTCATAATAGCATCGAGTGTCGTTGATATCAGACATATTTAACTAGGTTACTAATTTCATTGAACGGACGACCTTAGAAGTTTTCAAATGTCGATAAAGGAAATAGCGCTTATCTGCCACAACTATTATAATCCAAAATGATGTTTGTTTTCATAATAGTATTGAGTGTCGTTTATATCAGACATATTTAATCTGGGTTACAAGTTTCATTGAACTGAAGAACTTAGATGTTTTCAAATATCGTTAATAGAGGTCGCGCTTTCTACTACAGCTATTATTATCCAAAATGATGTTTGTTTTCATTATAGTATCAAATGTCGTTTATATCAGACATATATAAGCTTGGTTACAAATTTCATTGAACTGACGAACTTAGAAGTTTTCAAACATCGATAATAGAAATCGCGCTTTCTTCCACAGCTATTAATATCCAAAATGATGTTTGTTTTTATAATAGTTTTGAGAGTCAGACATATTTAAGCTGGGTTATAAATTTCATTGAACTGACGAACTTGGAAGTTTTCAAAAATCGTAATAGAAATCGAGCATATCTGCCACAGCTATTATAATCCAAAATGATGTATGTTTTCATAATAAATTTTGGATTATAATAGCTGTGGTAGTTAAGTTTTCAAAAATCAATAATAGAAATCGCGCTTTCTACTAATGTTATTATTATCCAAAATGACGTTTGTTTTCATAATAGTTTCAAGTGTCGTTGATATCAGACATTTTTAAGCTGGGTTACAAATTTCATTGAACTGACGAACTTGGAAGTTTTCAAAAATCGTAATAGAAATCGAGCATATCTGCCACAGCTATTATAATCCAAAATGATGTATGTTTTCATAATAAATTTTGGATTATAATAGCTGTGGTAGTTAAGTTTTCAAAAATCAATAATAGAAATCGCGCTTTCTACTAATGTTATTATTATCCAAAATGACGTTTGTTTTCATAATAGTTTCAAGTGTCGTTGATATCAGACATTTTTAAGCTGGGTTACAAATTTCATTGAACTGACGAACTTAGAAGTTTTCAAATATCGATAATCGATGTCGCGCTTTCTGCCACAGTTATAATAATCCAAAATGATGTTTGTTTTCATAATAGTTTCGAGTATTGTTATCAGACATACTTATGCTGAGTTAAAAATGTTCATTGAACTGACGAAATCAGAAGTTTTCAAATATCGATAATAGAAATCGCGTCGTTGATATCAGACATATTTAAGCTGGGTTACAAATTTCATTGAACTGACGAACTTAGAAGTTTTCAAATATCGATAATAGAAATCGCGCTTTCTACCATAGCTATTATAATCCAAAATATTGTTTGTTTTCATAATAGTATCGAGTGTCTTTGATATCAAACATATTTAAGCTAGGTTAGAAATTTCATTGAATTGACGAACTTAGAAATTTTCAAATTTCGATAATCGGTATCGCGCTTTCTGCCACAGTTATAATAATCCAAAATGATGTTTGTTTTCTTATGAAAATACTATTATTAGTATTGAGTGTCAGTAGAGGGAATAAGCCGATTCTGGGACCTCCTCCGACCTTGACCTATAATTCTGTCAAGGTCAGAGGAGGTCCCAGAGAAGATATGCGCGATTGTTGAAAAGTTGAAAATGTTAATTTTTGCTTATAACTCGAAAACAAAAGAAGGTAGCCAATTTTTGTTTACGTTATTGACTTTATCTCTAAAAAAGAGATCGAGACTCGGCCACTAGTTTTTTTCTATCTCTTATAGTTGCAGAGATGCCCATAAGAGACATCGAAATTGATCCAGCCTGTACATATAAACAGGTCTTTGCAGTTTTTGTTTTAAAATAGAATGGTATTATTTTGCTGCAGACTGAAAAGTTTGAAGTTAATGAACTTCGATAATGCAAATTTTATAGAAACAGTAGATATCTAAACGAAAAAATTTGCAAGCACATGTATTTTAGAATACGTTATATTTACATTCGGTGAAACTGCAATTCTTTTTTATTAGTAGTAAGAAGGACAATGAAAACGACATTTTTCTTTTTCTTTAAGAGTAAATTTATTTATATATATATATTCTTTTAAATAATAATTGTACCTCTAAAATAATTCAAATTGAAATGAAATTTAACATTATCTACGTATTACATTTACTGCAATTATTTTTATTATTTTTTTCTTGTTAATGCAAATTTTAATAGACTTCTTAATTTACAGTAGCAGTCCTGTTCTTGTTCTTGGTTTTCTTCTTCTTCTTCGTCTTCAGAATTAACATGATATGTAATAAACGTTTTACAGAAGCAAAAGAAAGCTAACCATTTGTTACAATATTGACACATTGTTGTTCTATTTAAACTGTTGTTGTAAAATGATAAGTGTACTGATAGATATAAATAATAACAACAAGAAATATATTTCCTTAAAATGAACGATAAAAAAGATATTCTTTTAACAAACAATTACTATTTACTCATTTAATTATTAGTATTTCTACAGAAAATACATCACTAAAATAACTACATTCACATTTAAATTAAAATATTTAGAATTTCTTATTAAAATCTAGAATATACCATTGATGCAATAAGTTCACATAATTATTAGCACAATTTAATGTATTGTCTGAATGTAGATTACAATGATTAATTGCAAAACGACTTTTTAGATTTTTTAAACTAGGACACCTAAACTGATCTAAATCAATAATGTTATTAGTTAAAACTTTATTCAACACTTTCTTCTTACTAAGTCCTTTGACTAACACTACTCCATCACCAATTATGCTCTTGATGTAAATGCCTATGTTTTCTTGTGGTAAGTGAGAATCATGTGAGATGTCCCATTCTAGTCCATGCAAATTTTTTGTTGTCCATTCAATATGCTTTCTTAATTGTGAACAGAACCAGGATGTCTTTTGCGGTGTAGATGTGAACATGTGATGAACAAGTTTAGCTTTCATATCGAGAATTCCTACTTCTTTTATAATGAAGTCGCTTTCTTTATATTGGAATCCTTGTATATCAATGATGTACATTTTTATAGTTTTATTATCTTACAATAAAAATGACGTTAACACCTTGGCAATCGATTGAATACTAATCCGTACTGACTATTATTATTAGTTTTAGCACTTTTTTTTCTAAAAGAGGTTTACGCAATGTTATCCTTGTCTATCCAACTGTTATGTGTTCTATCCAATCCTAGCCATTTCACAAATACTTTATTTTTATTTCTTTTTAAAACTTTTTCCATAAGTTAAACGCCAGGATATTTCACTTTTTGTTGTTGTTTATAAAACGTGCCTAAAATCTTACGATTACTGGCATCGCTTAATAAATACGTAATCGGGTTTGTGAGTTGAACCTCTCGAATTGTGAAAATTTCAGTAGACCAGTTAGGCATGTACTTCTTATAGAAAACTCCTCTAATTTTGGAAACACGCACATGGTCATCAATATTAAATTTTTTATTCTTCATATCAACTAATTTAATATTGCTATAAACAATGTTTAATAATTTTTCTTCGTCTTTCTTTCCAACTTCTGCCGGTTTCATACCTGTAGTTCTATGCTTTTGATTATTATATATATATATGTTGAAAAACAATTTATTACAACCAATATGAATTTGTAACCATCATTTTTCCTTGCGTAAGGAAGCATTTCTACTAAATCAGCTTGAAATAAATCATTTAGAGATTTAATGATAACTCTGTGTCGTTTTAAATTAATCCTAGCAGGTCTATGAATTTCTTCTACTACCTGTTTTTTAATTTCTGTAACCATTATTATTTAATGATGCGCGCTTCTTTTAATTCCTCGATTATGCAATTTATCTCGTTCGTGTGACTCCCGCTGCGATGCGAATAGTAACCGTAACATCTCCACGAGCTCGTTTGGATCATCTCAGTAGAGGGAATAAGCCGATTCTGGGACCTCCTCCGACCTTGACCTATAATTCTGTCAAGGTCAGAGGAGGTCCCAGAATCGGTTTATTCATAATTTTGACCTTGACCTAAATTCTAAATAAATGAGGTCAAGGTTAGAGGAGCTTTTTTTTTTTTTTTTATGAGGTTTGGAGAAATCTTCAAAAGACTCCTGTGCCTGCATCAGTACTCAGGAAGTGTTGGATTCGCTGGGCTGATGCCTTTCTGAAGGTCTACAGCCGAGCGCCTACCAACTAAAACTCCTTATCCTCATGTTAGCTGCTAACTTCCGGAATTCCGCCTTTCGGCATTGCGTCGGAAGCTTCGCACTGTCTTAGTCATTCTCCAGCCGCTGGTTCCTGAAACAGAAAACCTTCGCGGCTGTTCGGTGTTTTCATTTGTCGATTCCGGTGATCGCACGACCTCTCGTGTATACGTCAGAGGTCGAGCTTTTAAGTCATATCCCATGTGTTCTGCAGATTATCTACTCTTCTCGTACTTTGCCTTACTTTCCATGATTCCGCGCATCATGAAAGCTGCGGCGTCCCATCCCTCCGGGCCGCTGAGTAGGACCTCCGAGATGTTCTCCCTCGTGAGATCTGTCCCGCACCGGAGAGCCGCCTCCGCCCTCACGTCCCGCCAATTCGGGCAAAGGAAGATCGTGTGTTCTGCTGTGTCTTCTTCACCGCAGTACCAGCACTGGTTGTTCGGTGCCTTCCCGATCCTGTGTAGATATTTTACGAACACTCCGTGTCCAGTCATGGCTTGGGTCATGTAATAGTCCACCTCGCCGTGCTTCCTATTACACCATCTCCCGATGTCTCTTATGAAGGTCTTCGCCCAACCATCGTAAGCATTCCATGCGGACTGCCACTTCTCTATGAGGGGAACGGTGCTCGGTCGAGTGCCCGTTCTCTTCGCCATGTATTCCTGCTCTCTTTCTTCCACCTTCAACTTTATAGGTGGGACGGCTGCTATCGCTAGTACCGCCGTGGTAGGAACCGTTTTGTAGGCTGATGTGATGCGGATTGCCATCCTTCTGTTTATGGCTTCCAGCATCCCCTCGTAGTGTTTGAACTTCATGGCTGGCGCCCAAATGGGCGCGGCGTATAACACGATCGAAGCGATCACTCCCGCCAGAACCCTTCGCCTTTTCGGTCTGGGACCGCCGAGGTTCGGCATGAGTCTCGCTAGCGCCATCTGTGTCCTCGCTGCTTTTTCGCATGTTCTTTTCACGTGGGTGGTCATCCTCAGACCTCTGTCCAGATGTACTCCGAGGTACTTTATCGAGTCCCTCGAAGCTATCACTGTGTTCTGGACATTTAGTGTCATGTGTCCTATCTTCCTTGGGCCCGCCAGGATCATCATCTCGGTCTTGGCCGTGGCCAATTCCAGATCCCGATCCTCGAGCCACTGTTTGGTCCTTGACATCGCCAGCAGCGCTCTTTCTTCTAACATGGTGGCAGTTTTCGCGGTTACCAAGATTGCCAGGTCGTCCGCGTAGGCAATCAAGGTCACGCCCTGCCCCAAATCCTGCCGCAAGATGTCGTCATATAATATGTTCCACAGGGTCGGGCCAAGCACCGAGCCCTGTGGAACGCCGCATGTCACTTCCATTTCTTCCCCCGAAGGAGTGATTATCACTCGGTCCCGCAGGTACGACTCTATCATGCGGATCGTGTGTCCGCTGATGCGAGTCCTCCGAAGTGCCGATATTATGTGCAGCCACGAGGCGGAGCCGAAGGCATTCCTGATGTCTAATGCGAGCATTAGACAGGAAGCCCTGTGCTGATACGCCTTGGTCTTAGTTTCCTGTACGACGTCGCTCACCGCAGCGAGCGCGTCCACAGTTGATCTGCCCGACCTGAAACCGAATTGATGATCGTGAAGGATGTTAAGATCATCTAGATCCTCCGTCAGTCGCAGTTTGACGAGGCTTTCCAAAAGTTTGGCCGCCACGTCTAGGAGGCATATCGGTCTGTAGGTCGGCGTGTCGTTTGCTGCTTTCTTCGGCTTTTCTACGAGAACAAGCCTCGCGCGCTTCCAGATCTTCGGGAAGTTGCCGTTCGTCCAGCATGTGTTCATGACCTGCAGGAAGATATTTAGGTTCTTCCCCGCAATCGCTTTGATTGCCTCCGGGGGAATGTTGTCCAATCCGGGGGATTTTCCGTTTTTAATCTTCTGTACAGATGTTTCCATTTCCGATATCGTGATTGGTCTCGCAGCCTCTTCGTTGACGTTGGCATTTGGCCAGTCGATTTTAGGCTTTCGGGGGAAAAGCTTCTGCACTTGCGACGCTACTTCGTCGTCGCTTAGCGTTACTGGTGGTCGGAGTCTGAGCTTTTTGGTTACTATCTGGTAACCTTGACCCCAAGGATCTCGATCGAGGTCGTCGCATAGCTCGCTCCACTTCTGGCTCTTCGCCTTCTTAATTGCCTTCTTCAGTTCTAATTTGGAGGCCTTGTGCGCTTGCGTGATTTGAATCAACGCTTCCCGGGCGAGCCTTCGGTTCTTCCTGGCCCGCAGAAGAGCTCTTCTCTTCGCAATGGTCTCCTTGCGAATCTTTGCTATAGTTTCGTTCCACCAATAGGCCGGACGTCGTTTGGCCGGTCGTCTGCCTCTCCGTACTAGGTGTTTGTTGCATGCAACGACTAGTTCGTTTGTTAGGTCCTCGGGGGTTGTTATTGTCGCTCTCAGCCTGGTTTCCCTGGCGAGGCGCTCTAAGGTAGTGTTCGATACGAACCATCCGTGCGTATCCTCTCGGGTTTTTTGGCTCGGACGGTTTGTCTCGACCTTATATGTTATTATTCGGTGGTGACTCATGCTCTCTTCCTCCTCATCGACTCTCCAATCGGTGATCTTGTCCGAAAGGTCCCAGGTGGTCAGGGTAATGTCGATGACTGATTCGCCCAACACACTCGAGAAGGTGGGCGTGCTGCCTTTGTTCTGCACTGTGAGGTCGAGCTTCTCTACCCATTCCTCTAGTAGCTTGCCCTTGGCGTTATCTACCGGACTCCCGAATATGCTGGATTTAGCATTCAGGTCTCCTCCGATAACGCAGCCGGTTGTCAGGCTTCGGATGTCCGCTTCCAATCGATTTAGGAAGATCTCGAACTCCTGGCTAGCTCGATTTGGGGAGAAGTAGCAAGAGTAGACCACCAGTCCCTCCAGCCCTAATCTTATGAAGCCTCTTCCTTGGTGCATGCTAAGCACGGGAATTTTTCTGTTCACTCCTATGAACGCGTCTAAGTCTGCGTCACAGAAGATTTTTCCCACATATTTCTTGTTTGGTTCTTGGCCAATCACGATATCGGCCCTGTTTTCGCAGAAAAGCTGTGCTAATATGTCGTGGGACGCGGCATGCCGGTCCACGTTTAGCTGCAGGATGTTATACGCCTTTTTCTGCGCCATCTGTTTTCTTAGGGCGGGACTTGTTTTTGTTCTTCCCGTCCTTTTCTTTTCTGGCAGGTTTAAAATCCGAGCCTGCCGGACTTATTTTCTTACGTCGTTCTATTTTTAGGGCCTGCTGGAACGCTTTGCAGTTCCCTGTCCCAGCTTTGTGTCCCTTCACGGCGCACAACGGACACGAAGGTTCGTTGGCGCACGCTTTCAGGACATGGCCCTCCTCCCCGCATTTCAGGCAGGCCTTAGTTCGATCCGGCCCCCGGCAATCCGCGGCCCGGTGATCATACCCCCAGCACATAACGCACCTGAGGACATTAATCCGGGCCTCCGTCATGCAGGTGGCCAGGCCGACTCTGACAGTGCCTGCCTCCACCAGTTTCTGAGCGTCGTCCTTGCTCAGAATGACGCTGACCGCCAAGGTGTTTCTGGCGTTCGGTCTTAACTCGCTCATCTTGGGCAGAAAATCTGCAGGTCTGCCCAAGGCTGTTCTCACCGCGGCCTCGACCTCCTCTTTCGAAGTGATCGCATCCATGCCGCGGATGTGAATGGTTTCTGTATTTGTTTTGGGACCGGCCTTTCTGACCTGTCCCACCTCGGCTCCTACCGCCAGCGCCCTCAGTTTTTCGAGGGCTGCGTCGTTCTTCTCGACGGTGACCAGAAGCTTACCCTCCTTCGTGCTTCTCAGACTTTTTATGGCCTGAGAGGCAGGGTCGGCCTTAAAGGCGCTTCTGACTTTGGTAAGAGTGGCATTGAAGTTTAGTTCCTTGCCATCTCCTATCACCAGCGCGTAGGTTTTCTGTTCGTTTCCCTTGGTCGGTTTAGGTTTCTGTGCGTCGGTGTTTTCGCACACATTGGTGGATGTGGTGTATATTACCACCTCTGTTTGTGTGCCCCGAAAGATACACTCCACCATTTTCCTAAACGTCGTTAGGTCCATGCCCTTGATATGGTGTAGGGCTATAGTTTTGTCCGCATTCGTCTCGTCCTTCAGCATCCCTAGCTTTCCCCACATATCTTCGGGGGTGCCATCCGTGCTGATCTTGACGAACTTCTGCGATTTATTCGTCTTATCCTTGTTTTTCTTGAAGCTGGTGGTAGACTCCAACACTTCAAGGTCGCCAGTGGCGTCCAGGAGATCGGGACATCTGTCCTTGTACATCTTCTGGATGCTCTTTTCCATTTTTTGGTCATCGGGTTCCACGATGACCACCTTAGTTACTGTGGCGGAGGTGAAAAGGGGGTTACCTACCTTGACCGTAGTCCTCTGGTAGACCTCCTTCTCCCACTCTCTCTTCGAGAGTTCTCGCCATTCATCGACGGATGTAACGTCGTCGATGTTTGTAACCGTTCTGTCCTGTGAGTGCCAGCACAGGGTCTGCGTCGCCACGTCAGCTGTTGCGGGCGCCGCCGTCTGTGCTTCAGTGTCTATCGTCAACTTGTCCTCGTCTTCCCATCTGTGGTCTTCCAACCACTTCCGGATAGACGTGCGATTGACGATGTCTACATGTCTTTTCAGCGTGAGGTTGATCTCCTTGATCTCCCTCTTCGTGTTAGGGTTGTCCTCAATTCGCTTGTCCATTTCCCTGGCGAGCCTCGTGATCATATCGATCGAGTCCACCAGTGTGTAGACAATCGAACTTTCCCTCCTTTTATAGGGGGAAATGTTGTCCAAGTCAATGACGTCCAGAGAAGTGTCATGAACTCTTCTCTTCTTTTGACTTTCCGAACCGAGAGAGTAGCTTCTCGTGAGCTGGCTAACCGTGAGCTTGCCCCGAGGCGGCATACCACCCTCAGTTCTGATGGTCTTGTCTTCAGGTCTAGTCGGCGTCCTTTTACAGAGGCCTTCGTTTTTCATAGCCGCGGCAACAGTAGTCGGTACTGCGCCCGGAGTCTTCATAATAATGAAAGGTTTAGGTTCCATATATACGCGTATTAAATTTCCCCATCGACGCTCCCCACCCACCACGGAGCCACACAAATTGGGACGGAGAACTTCTCCGTCAGGGCTACGCACCCGGGGGTCCTATCCCGCGTTGCCTAGGCCAAGAGCGCGGGTGCACGAATCCTGCGGTCGGACAGCCGCAGTCGCCGACTACCTAGAATACAGGGCCAAAGTGGCGTGTTGGATCCACGTTCACCTCAACCACCAGGTTCCCCTTCTCCTAGGACACGACTAAGCCACGCACGTGCTACGTGGGTCCCTAGTTGTAACTTTACGGACGGAAGTAGAAAATCAGAAGGAAGAATCCCTGGGCCAAACAAGTTGTTACAGGTTGAAAAGTAAGAATGTTAGTCAAGAGAGACCAGAAAGAATAGTAAAGGATGTCTGACTCAGTCTAGTTGAAGCATGCAGACATCGGCTGGGGAGCCCAAGCTTGCCACGCTTGAACACCAAAGTGCACCCCTAGGCGTAAGGTTAGAGGAGCTGACCTAATTAAAGGTGATCTAGTTAATCTGTTAAGGTCAGAGGAGGTCCCAGAATCGGTTTATTCATAATTTTGACCTTGACCTAAATTCTAAATAAATGAGATCAAGGTGACCTAATTAAAGCTGATCTAGTTAAATACGGTCAAGGTCAGAGGAAGTTCCAGAATTGGTTTATCTGTGGAAGGTGACCTAGAGTGACCTCGGAGGAGGTTGAACTAGTTGCGTTTGAATCGTTCCCCCACCAACGAGGAGGATATATAAGCTGAAATCTATCGTCGTTGAATTATATTCGAGTAATGTCGTCGCGGTACAAGTAGTGAGTTTTTCTCGTGATTGTTATATAAAGTTAAAATTGCAAAAACATGTTTCAATGTGATCAGTGCGGAAAAGAATTTACCCGAGTTGATAATAAAAACCGTCATATGCGTACAGCATGTCATGGAAAACGCCAGAAAGTAAACGAAGGTGCTGGATCATCTAAAGTTCGTGAAATATTAAATGCTGTAAAATGTGACGTGTGTGAAATATACGTTAGCAAAAGATGTTTCTCAGCACACTTACGTAGCAATGCGCATAAAAGTAATGCGCATTCGGTGATAAAATTGTTACATATCGGATCACGGAGCTTATAATTATGTGGATATTGATGATTTTACATATAATATTAAAGAAAAAGTATTAACTCTCATCCAAAGCATTGAAAGTAAATGTGGAAGTGTTTGGTGTTTATTACTTAAATTCAAAAGACGATGTGGAGATAAAGTCTTTTAACACTAAAAATAAAATAATTTGCACCGGAACAGATATATATAATGTATATCAGAATTTTGTAAATGACATTCATGCAAAAATGTCGGAATTTCAAGAACGAGATTCAGGTAAAAATTGTCTTAACTTTTAGTAAGTGTATGTAATTTAAAATTTTATTTTTGTTGTAGGTTGGGCCTTACAGAAGATTTTGTATATGGAAGTTAACATTAGCAAATATAATCCATTAAAAGCTTCCAGTTTTTTATCTTTCTGCTTCAATGCGAGCGAAGAAAGCTATCATAAATGTTCAAAATAATGATACTGCTTGTTTTGCGTGGGCGATAATATCTGCAGTGTGTCAACCAACAGGTCCTCCTCAAAGAACGTCTTCGTATCCGCATTACAACACCGTAGCAGACTTCACAGACTTAGAATTTCCATTGAAAGTGAGTGATGTGAAATATTTTGAAAGTAAGAATAATATTTCTATAAATGTATATGGATTAAGTTCTTATTATAATGGTAACATTATGAAATCAAGTTTTCTTGCCAGATGAAAATTATGAAAATTAATTAAAATTGTGTAACTGGCAGTATAGAAAATGTTAGGAAAGAGTTTATATAACATTTTCTATACTGCCAGTTACACAATTTTAATTAATTTTCGGTAACATTATGGTGGATGAAATAGTGGGACCATTATATTTTACAAAAAACCGGAAAGATATTCATGTAAATTTATTATTAGTTGATGATAATGATGGAAACACCCATTATTGTTGGATTAAAAATTTATCACGTTTAGTTTCAAGACAAACTTCACACCATGGCCATGAAAAATATATATGTGAGGGGTGTTTGGTATATTTCACATCTGAGGAAAAATTACGAAGGCATAAAAGAGAAGACTGTAAAATTATTAAAACCGTTTTACCATCGGCAGAATTGAGGATAAATAAATATGGTGAATCTATTGCAGAGAACATATTACAGTTTGAACATTTTGAAAAACAATTGAAACTACCATTTGTTGTGTATGCTGATTTCGAAGCTTTGTTGAAACCATTAGATAGAGCAGAACCAAATCCGAATAAGGCTTTTACAGTTAAATGTTATGAACACGAACCTCATTCTTTTGAGTATTACGTTAAATGTAGTTTTAATGATGACTTGTCAAAATTAAAGGTTTATCGCGGACAGAATGTTGCGATTGAATTTATAAGGTCTTTAGAAAATGATATTAAATGTATGTATGAAAAATATTTAAGCAAGATTGTACCTATGAGTGAGTTAACGCGAGGAGAGAAGGAGGCATACGATCGTGCAACAATTTGTCATATTTGCGAAAAACCAATTTCGGATGTTAAGGAAAAAGTGCGTGATCACGAACATTTAACCGGGGCATTTAGAGGTGTTGCACATTCTGTATGTAACATTAATTATAAAGTACCAAAATTCATTCCGGTTTTTTTTCACAATCTCTCCAATTATGACAGTCACTTATTTGTAAAAACAATGGCATTAGAAGGGAAAGATGTTGACGTAATCGCACAAAATAAAGAGAAATATATTTCTTTTGCGAAGATAATCCATGTAGGAGAATACATTGATTGTAAAGGAAGAAAGCGTAAAATAAATTTTAAAATAAGATTTGTAGATTCTTTTCGTTTCATGCAATCATCTTTGCAGAAATTAAGCTCATATTTGGAAGATTGGCAGAGCCGGGAAATTAGGAAACATTTCAATGATGATAAATTGTTTAAATTAGTACGCCAAAAAGGGATATTTCCGTATTGTTATATAGATTCATACATAAAATTAGATTTTCCAAAATTGCCACGTAAAGAAGACTTTTATGATGTACTAAATGATGAAAATGTAAGTGATGAGGATTATGAAAGAGCGGAATGTGTTTGGAATTCATTTAATTGTAAAACAATGGGTGATTATAGTGATGTATATTTAACATCTGATGTCTTACTATTAGCAGACGTTTTTGAAAATTTTAGAGATCTATGTATTAACAATTATAAATTAGATCCTTGTCATTTCTATACAGCTCCAGGATTAAGTTGGGAGGCAATGTTGAGAATGACAAAAGTTAAATTAGAATTATTACAAGATGTTGATATGTTACATTTCTTTAAAAACGGTATTCGTGGAGGTATAAGTATGTGTAGTCGAAGAATGGAAAATGCTAATAATAGATTTTTACACGATTCCGACCCCACATTGCCGACTACGTTTTTAATATATCTTGATGCTACAAACTTATATGGTTTCGCAATGTGTTCAAGATTTCCATGGGGAAATTTTGTTTGGTTATCCACAGAAGAAATTAATAATTTAAATATTTCAGAGTTAGAGGAAGATTCAGATATTGGGTACGTTTTCGAAGTGGATTTGGAATATCCTGCTCACTTACATGATCGTCATAATGATTTACCATTTTGTCCAGAAAACATTATCCCACCGAATTCAATCTACAGTAAACTTATTCCAAATCTTTGTAATAAAACTAATTACATAATTCATTATTTAAATTTGAAACAATGTTTGGAACATGGTTTAGTATTGACTCGGATTCAAAGAGCAATTAAATTTTCACAATCTCGATGGTTAAAAAGTTATATAGACTTTAATTCCAAGAAGCGCGCAGAAGCAAAAAATGAATTTGAAAAAATTTTTTACAAATTGTTGAATAACAGTTTTCGGAAAAACCATGGAAAATGTTGAAAATCGCGTTGATATTAAATTAGCAACGCATTGGGAAACACATAATCGAAGATTAGGAGCTGAAGTGTTGATTGCGAAACCAAATTATAAGTCAAGCAAAATTTTTAGTGATCATTTAATCGCGATAGAATTAGCTAAAGTGCAAATAAATTACAATAAACCTTTGTATGTGGGATTTTGTGTTTTAGACATATCAAAAACGGTGATGTACAACTTTTACTATAATTTCATAAAACTAAAATATGACAATCAGGCAAAATTATTATATACAGATACGGACAGTTTAATATTGAGTATTAATACTAACAATATATACGAAGACATAAAACAGAATTTAGATAAATTTGATACTTCAAATTATGCAGTAAATAATATGCACGAAATGCCTCAAACTCAGGCTGTGATTGGACGATTTAAAGACGAATACGCAGGACAGATAGTAAAATCGTTTATTGGCATAGGTGCGAAAGCCTACTGTATTAAACTTATTTCAAACTGTACTAAAAGAGCGAAAGATGTAAAAAAATATGTAATAGATAAATATTTAACTGTAAATGATTATAAACAGGTAGTAGAACAAGACGGTTTTATTTATAGAAAAATGTATGTGTTTCGTTCGGATTTTCATACGATATACACAGAATTAAAAAACAAAATTGCACTATCATCCTATGATGATAAACGTTATATTTTGGATGACAAAATTCATACAATCGCGTGGGGTCATTACAAAATAGCAGAAATCGAGAAAGATAAAAAATTAAAAGAACTAATTCAAGATTTAGAGAAAGAATTGGAAAAATCAATTTATTGTAAGTAGAGTATAAGATGTATTAGTGAGTAAATAAATAAAAGAGAGTGAAATATTAAGACATTTTATTTAAATATTATATCTTACACCTGTATTTAATAAAATATTTATTATAAAATATTGTGTTTTGGTATCCAAGCATCATGTTTCGAGCTCAACCCTAGGTAACTAATGAGGGCTTTATCGCCTTTTTTTCTCAACACATTAATTAAATACACATCAGGATGTTTTACTTTTTGTAACTCGTATTCATAGAATCCACCGAGTATAACTTCATCGTCAGCATCTTTAATTAGGTAAGTTCTGGGAAAAGTATTCTTCACTGATGTGACGGTAAATATCTCGTTAGACCAATTCGGAGTGTACATTTTTGAAAATGCTTGTCGATATTTACTGATGCGCACATGATCTCCAACTTTAAATTTCGCAATTTTTGGATCCACAATTTTAATATTGCTGTAGACGGAGTATAAAATCCTTTTTGCATTTCTTTGATTTATCTTGCTGGGTTTGTAACCGGTCGTACTGTGAACTGTGTTGTTGTATTCTTCTATTAGTTGTGGTAATAAATTCAGCCAGCCGAAATTTCCTTGTATGCTAAATTCTTTCCACATTTTTTGTTTTAATGTTCTATTAAATCGTTCGTTGAACTTTTTAAATTAGAATATGTGCTATAGTGATTAATTTTATACTTGTTCATTAAATGTTGAAAGTCTGCATTGTAAAATTCCTTTCCGTTATCTGTTTGTAGATTTTTCGGTATAGAATTTCCACCTTCAGATAAATCGATTGAAAAGCTTTTGTTACTTCTTTACCCGTCTTATTTTTTAATGCTATTCCCCAAGCATATTTAGAAAATGTGTTGATTACAGTCAAAATGTACTTGTATCCTTTATTTATCTTTGAATAAGGAAGCATTTCAATTAAGTCTGCTTGGAAAAGATCTTTGAGACCTTTTATTATAACTCGACGGCGGCGAAAGTTTTTCCTTGCTGGTTTGTGCAGTTCATTAACGACATCACGTTTCACATTCGATGACAGATTAGACATTTTCAGTTAGAATTCGTTTCCTTATAATGAATTCAACAAATAATGGAGATCCACGAACTAAACCTGTTTTAATAAACGAGATTTTATCTCCCACGTTCAACGTTCTTCCAATTAAAGTGTCGGTACAATCTATACCGTTGATAAATACTTTCTGACTGGTAGGTGTATGAAAAATTACTTTTTTAACAACGCAAGTTTCTTGAATCGTATATTCCGTTTCTGACGAACTTGGAAGATTTCAAATATCGATAATAGAAATCGCGCATATCTGCCACAGCTATTATAATCCAAATGATGTTTGTTTTCATAATAGCATCGAGTGTCTTTGATATCAGACATATTTAAGCTGTGTTACAAATTTCATTGAACTGACGAACTTAGAAGTTTTCAAATATCGATAATGGAAATCGCGCGTTCTACCACAGCTTTTATAATACAAATGATGTTTCTGCCACAGCTATTATAATCCAAATAATGTTTGTTTTAATAACAGTATCGAATGTCGTTGATATCAGACATATTTTAGCTGGGATACAAATTTCATTCAACTGACGAAATTAGAAGTTTTCAGATATAGTTAATAAGTCGCGCTTTCTACCTCAGCTATTATTATCCAAAATGATGTTTGTTTTCATAATAGTATCGAGTGTCGTTGATATCAGACATATTTAAGCTAGGTTAGAAATTTCATTGAACTGTCGAACTTAGAAGTTTTCAAATATCGATAATACAAATTTCATTGAACTGACGAACTTAAAAGTTTTCAAATATCGATAATAGATATCGCGCATATTTGCCACAGCTATTATAATCCAAAATGATGTTTGTTTTCATAATAGTATTGAGTGTCGTTTATATCAGACATATTTAAGCTGGGTTACAAATTTCATTGAACTGACGAACTTAGAAATATTCAAATATCGATAATAGAAAACGCGCTTTCTACCACAGCTATTGTAATCCAAAATATTGTTTGTTATTATAATAGTTTTGAGAGTCGATTATATCAGACATATTTAAGCTGGGTTACAAATTTCATTGAACTGACGAACTTAGAAGTTTTCAGATATAGTTAATAGAAGTTGCGCTTTCTACTACAGCTATTATTATCCAAATTGATGTTTGTTTTCATAATAGTTTCGGGTGCCGATATCAGACATATTTAAGCTGGGTTAAAAATTTCATTGAACTGACGAACTTAGAAGTTTTCAAATATCGATAATCGATATCGCGCTTTCTGCCACAGTTATAATAATCCAAAATAATGTTTGTTTTCATAATAGTTTCGAGTGTCGATTATATCAGACATATATAAGCTGGATTACAAAATTCATTGAACTGAAGAACTTGGAAGTTTTCAAATATCGTTAATAGAAATCGCGCATATCTGCCAAAGGTATTATAATCCAAAATGATGTTTGTTTTAATAATAGTATCGAGTATTGTTATCAGACATACTTAAGCTGGGTTAGAAATGTTCATTGAACTGACGAACTTAGAAGTTTTCAAATATCGATAATCGGTATCGCGCTTTCTGCCACAGTTGTAATAATCCAAAATGATGTTTGTTTTCATTATAGTATCGAATGTCGTTTATATCAGACATATATAAGCTGGGTTACAAATTTCATTGAACTGACGAACTTAGAAGTTTTCAAATATCGATAATAGAAATCGCGCTTTCTTCCACAGCTATTAATATCCAAAATGATGTTTGTTTTCATAATAGTATTGAGTGTCGTTTATATCAGACATATTTAAGCTGGGTTACAAATTTCATTGAACTGACGAACTTAGAAATATTCAAATATCGATAATAGAAAACGCGCTTTCTACCACAGCTATTGTAATCCAAAATATTGTTTATTATTATAATAGTTTTGAGAGTCGTTTAAATCAGACATATTTAAACTGGGTTACAAATTTCATTGAACTGACGAACTTAGAAGTTTTCAGATATAGCTAATAGAAGTTGCGCTTTCTACTACAGCTATTATTATCCAAATTGATATTTGTTTTCATAATAGTTTCGAGTGTCGTTGATATCAGAGATATTTAAGCTGGGTTAAAAATTTCATTGAACTGACGAACTTAGAAGTTTTCAAATATCGATAATAGAAATCGCGCTTTCTTCCACAGCTATTATTATCCAAAATGATGTTTGTTTTTATAATAGTTTTGAGAGTCAGACATATTTAAGCTGGGTTATAAATTTCATTGAACTGACGAACTTGGAAGTTTTCAAGAATCGTAATAGAAATCGAGCATATCTGCCACAGCTATTATAATCCAAAATGATGTATGTTTTCATAATAAATTTTGGATTATAATGGCTGTGGTAGTTAAGTTTTCAAAGATCAATAATAGAAATCGCGCTTTCTACTAATGTTATTATTATCCAAAATGACGTTTGTTTTCATAATAGTTTCAAGTGTCGTTGATATCAGACATATTTAAGCTGGGTTACAAATTTCATTGAACTGACGAACTTAGAAGTTTTCAAATATCGATAATCGGTATCGCGTTTTCTGCCACAGTTATAATAATCCAAAATGATGTTTGTTTTCATAATAGTATTGAGTGTCGATTATATCAGACATATATAAGCTGGATTACAAAGTTCATTGAACTGAAGAACTTGGAAGTTTTCAAATATCGTTAATAGAAATCGCACATATCTACCAAAGGTATTATAATCCAAAATGATGTATGTCTTCATAATAAATTTTGGATTATAATAGCTGTGGTAGAAAGCGCAATTTCTATTATCGATTTTGAAAATTTCTAAGTTAATGCAAATGATGCTTGTTTTCATATAAATGATGTTTGTTTTAAGAATAGTATCGAGTTTTGTTGATATCAGACTTATTTAAGCTGGGTTACAAATTTCATTGAACTGACGATCTTAGAAGATTTCAAATATCGATAATCGATATCGCGTTTTCTGCCACAGTTATAATAATCCAAAATGATGTTTGTTTTCATAATAGTTTCGAGTGTCGATTATATCAGACATATTGAGCTGGGTTACAGATTTCATTGAACTGACGAACTAGAAGTTTTCAAATATCAATAATACAAATTTCATTGAACTGACGAACTTAGAAGTTTTCAGTTATCGATTTTCGAAATCGCGCTTTCTCCACAGCTATTATAATCCAAAATGATGTTTGTTTTCATAATAGTATTGAGTGTCGTCTATATCAGACATATTTAAGCTGGGTTACAAATTTCATTGAACTGACGAACTTAGAAATATTCAAATATCGATAATAGAAAACGCGCTTTCTACCACAGCTATTGTAATCCAAAATATTGTTTGTTATTATAATAGTTTTGAGAGTCGTTTATATCAGACATATTTAAGCTGGGTTACAAATTTCATTGAACTGACGAACTTAGAAGTTTTCAGATCTAGTTAATAGAAGTTGCGCTTTCTACTACAGCTATTATTATCCAAATTGATGTTTGTTTTCATAATAGTTTCGGGTGTCGTTGATATCAGACATATTTAAGCTAGGTTAAAAATTTCATTGAACTGACGAACTTAGAAGTTTTCAAATATCGATAATCGATATCGCGCTTTCTGCCACAGTTATAATAATCCAAAATAATGTTTGTTTTCATAATAGTTTCGAGTGTCGATTATATCAGACATATATAAGCTGGATTACAAAATTCATTGAACTGAAGAACTTGGAAGTTTTCAAATATCGTTAATAGAAATCGCGCATATCTGCCAAAGGTATTATAATCCAAAATGATGTTTGTTTTAATAATAGTATCGAGTATTGTTATCAGACATACTTAAGCTGGGTTAGAAATGTTCATTGAACTGACGAACTTAGAAGTTTTCAAATATCGATAATCGGTATCGCGCTTTCTGCCACAGTTATAATAATCCAAAATAATGTTTGTTTTCATAATAGTTTCGAGTGTCGATTATATCAGACATATATAAGCTGGATTACAAAGTTCATTGAACTGAAGAACTTGGAAGTTTTCAAATATCGTTAATAGAAATCGCACATATCTGCCAAAGGTATTATAATCCAAAATGATGTATGTCTTCATAATAAATTTTGGATTATAATAGCTGTGGTAGAAAGTGCTATTTCTATTATCGATTTTGAAAATTTCTAAGTTAATGCAAATGATGCTTGTTTTCATATAAATGATGTTTGTTTTAAGAATAGTATCGAGTTTTGTTTGATATCAGACTTATTTAAGCTGGGTTACAAATTTCATTGAACTGACGAACTTAGAAGTTTTCAAATATCGATAATCGATATCGCGTTTTCTGCCACAGTTATAATAATCCAAAATGATGTTTGTTTTCATAATAGTATTGAGTGTCGATTATATCAGACATATATAAGCTGGATTACAAGGTTCATTGAACTTGAAGAACTTGGAAGTTTTCAAATATCGTTAATAGAAATCGCACATATCTGCCAAAGGTATTATAATCCAAAATGATGTATGTCTTTATAATAAATTTTGGATTATAATAGCTGTGGTAGAAAGCGCTATTTCTATTATCGATTTTGAAAATTTCTAAGTTAATGCAAATGATGCTTGTTTTCATATAAATGATGTTTGTTTTAAGAATAGTATCGAGTTTTGTTGATATCAGACTTATTTAAGCTGGGTTACAAATTTCATTGAACTGACGAACTTAGAAGTTTTCAAATATCGATAATAGAAATCGCGTTTATCTGCCACAGCTATTATAATCCAAAGTGATGTTTGTTTTATATTAGTATTGAGTGTCGTTTATATCAGAAATATTTAAGCTGGGTTACAAATATCATTGAACTGACGAACTTGGAAGTTTTCAAATATCGATAATAGAAATCGCGCATATCTGCCACAGCTATTATAATCCAAATGATGTTTGTTTTCATAATAGCATCGAGTGTCTTTGATATCAGACATATTTAAACTGTGTTACAAATTTCATTGAACTGACGAACTTAGAAGTTTTCAAATATCGATAATGGAAATCGCGCGTTCTACCACAGCTTTTATAATACAAATGATGTTTCTGCCACAGCTATTATAATCCAAATAATGTCTGTTTTAATAACAGTATCGAATGTCGTTGATATCAGACATATTTTAGCTGGGATACAAATTTCATTCAACTGACGAAATTAGAAGTTTTCAGATATAGTTAATAAGTCGCGCTTTCTACCTCAGCTATTATTATCCAAAATGATGTTTGTTTTCATAATAGTATCGAGTGTCGTTGATATCAGACATATTTAAGCTAGGTTAGAAATTTCATTGAACTGTCGAACTTAGAAGTTTTCAAATATCGATAATACAAATTTCATTGAACTGACGAACTTAAAAGTTTTCAAATATCGATAATAGATATCGCGCATATTTGCCACAGCTATTATAATCCAAAATGATGTTTGTTTTCATAATAGTATTGAGTGTCGTTTATATCAGACATATTTAAGCTGGGTTACAAATTTCATTGAACTGACGAACTTAGAAATATTCAAATATCGATAATAGAAAACGCGCTTTCTACCACAGCTATTGTAATCCAAAATATTGTTTGTTATTATAATAGTTTTGAGAGTCGTTTATATCAGACATATTTAAGCTGGGTTACAAATTTCATTGAACTGACGAACTTAGAAGTTTTCAGATATAGTTAATAGAAGTTGCGCTTTCTACTACAGCTATTATTATCCAAATTGATGTTTGTTTTCATAATAGTTTCGGGTGCCGATATCAGACATATTTAAGCTGGGTTAAAAATTTCATTGAACTGACGAACTTAGAAGTTTTCAAATATCGATAATCGATATCGCGCTTTCTGCCACAGTTATAATAATCCAAAATAATGTTTGTTTTCATAATAGTTTCGAGTGTCGATTATATCAGACATATATAAGCTGGATTACAAAATTCATTGAACTGAAGAACTTGGAAGTTTTCAAATATCGTTAATAGAAATCGCGCATATCTGCCAAAGGTATTATAATCCAAAATGATGTTTGTTTTAATAATAGTATCGAGTATTGTTATCAGACATACTTAAGCTGGGTTAGAAATGTTCATTGAACTGACGAACTTAGAAGTTTTCAAATATCGATAATAGAAATCGCGTCGTTGATATCAGACATATTTAAGCTGGGTTACAAATGTCATTGAACTGACGAACTTAGAAGTTTTCAAATATCGATAATCGGTATCGCGCTTTCTGCCACAGTTGTAATAATCCAAAATGATGTTTATTTTCATAATAGTATTGAGTGTCGATTATATCAGACATATATAAGCTGGGTTACAAAGTTCATTGAACTGAAGAACTTGGAAGTTTTCAAATATCGTTATTAGAAATCGCGCATATCTGCCAAAGTTGTAATAATCCAAAATGATGTTTGTTTTCATAATAGTATCGAGTATTGCTATCAGACATACTTAAGCTGGGTTAAAAATGTTCAATGAACTGACGAACTTAGAAGTTTTCAAATATCGATAATAGAAATCGCTCTTTCTACCACAGCTACTATAATCCAAATGATGTATGTTTTCATAATAAATTTTGGATTATAATAGCTGTGGTAGAAAGCGCGTCTGATATAATCG
This sequence comes from Serrognathus titanus, assembly GCA_039766575.1. Lineage (NCBI taxonomy): Eukaryota > Metazoa > Arthropoda > Insecta > Coleoptera > Lucanidae > Serrognathus > Serrognathus titanus. The sequence continues at coordinate 36,795 of JBCDWJ010000060.1, forward strand.
ACACTCGAAACTATTATGAAAACAAACATTATTTTGGATTATTATAACTGTGGCAGAAAGCGCCATATCGAATATCGATATTTGAAAACTTCTAAGTTCGTCAGTTCAATGAAATTTGTAACCCAGCTTAAATATGTCTGATATCAACGACACTTGAAACTATTATGAAAACAAACGTCATTTTGGATAATAATAACATTAGTAGAAAGCGCGATTTCTATTATTGATATTTGAAAACTTAACTACCACAGCTATTATAATCCAAAATTTATTATGAAAACATACATCATTTTGGATTATAATAGCAGTGGCAGATATGCTCGATTTCTATTACGATTTTTGAAAATTTCTTTTCATGCATTCCGCTGGCGAAAATTGTGAGGCAGATGACTCCGAGGGGCCTTTAGACAAACTAGAAATGGAACCCAATGTTGAAGTGATAAATTTTCATGATGTTGCAACTGTTACACCCAATAGATTGGACAAATATATCGCATCTTATATGGCTGGTTATGTTGCCAATAAATCATTGAAAAAGTGTTCATGTAATTTATGTAAACAAAAATTTTGCAGTAACGTAGAATTGCCAGAGCATATTTTAATTTCTCAAAGACAATATCAAATTAATATCAATATTAATTCGTCCGGCACATGACTTCACCCAAATTTTTCAAGAGACCACTGGGATTCTATTAGATAACATTCCTAAATTAATTTTATATTACGGTATCAAGAGAAAATTAAAAGAAATTTGTTTCAGTATACTGTCACCGAACATTTCAGACCTATTTTGTACCCGTCATCAAGAAAATATAAAATACTATGTACCAATTATGTGTCAATGTTGTTTTACAATAGTATCATTTTATATTTTTCTGTAAGATTCTCAGAGATTGCAATGCTTTAGAACAAAACTTACATTTATTCAATTTATTTTTAATTAGACAAAATATTTGTAGTCTGAGGATTTTGATTTGATTCGATAAATAATTATTAATACGTTTTATAATTTTCAATTGGCAAGCACCTGTGTCACTAGGTTTGTTGATTTATATTAGTACGAGTTCCTCTAAGATCTGAAAATGTAGTTTTCAGTCAAGTACGTTTTATGTCCGAAGTTTCTGCGGTGCGAGATGAACGAATATGACTGAAAATAACATTTTCAGATCTTAGAGGAACTCGGCTTTACAAACATAAAATCACCGTATATTTGAATTTCCCTCTTCGCGTAGCATATATTACAGGTTTCTATTGCTATTGCTTGTACGCACATGTACGAAATTTAGGGAGGCAATAATAGATGGCGCAGAAACTTGATTCCATACTTAAATAAACGGAAGAGACGGCAATCTATTCTCTTTATCTATGAGCCGGTATTCTACTTGAAAATTCTCGAAGGAAAAAGTAACTTTTCTAATTAGAAAAGGACGCTTGAACCGAACTGAATGATATTTGCTATGAAAGCCTACAGGCAGGTAAGTCACCTTACTCGACTAAGTCAGAATTAATCACGAAATCAATTGAAACGAATCTTTCAGTTCGATGACAAATTAAATAACAATTTGTTTTCACTTTCTATTCATAGCATGCGTTCTCTTTCTCTTTTTTGTTTAATTGCACAACATAACTTCTTTGTCATCAACACTTCTTCCCACTAGAAGCTTGCATTGTATTTGTCACCTTTCATAAATTAACAACATGAAACTTAGTGCATGTAAATCACTAACAGTATGTGTTTCGTGTTTTGTTGGGAATGTTGAACATGAATGATCAATATTTTTTATAAATTCAAGGAATCTTCGGGAGTTTGGCTTGTTACCAACCGACCAGACGACCTGGTGGAAAGCAGGTTTGGGGTTAGCAGCTGCAACTGCTTTTGGCATTTTTATAGTGTTGCATACGTCTGACGTTTCTCTCACAAAGGCAAAAATGAATGTACCTTAAGTTTTAAATAAATAATTAGGATAAAAATTAGAAGGAATGGCTTTTTTTTTATGACCAGAACCCGTCCGCAGAGAATGCACCGGAGGCACCGCAGCCATTGAGGCTTATTGTGCTCGCCCTGGTTCTTTTACCGCAGCTATTCAGTGAGGCATGTCCCCTGCACCAGGTGGTGCAGGTTTTTCACCGATTGCTTGTTGAAACCTTCGGGAACTATCATAAGATGTCCGAATATACGCTGTCTGCAATTTGCCAGCGCATCACGTCTACACAGAATGTGCATTGCTGCAATTTAGATTCCCATTGAATTGGCCGATCCTCCACAGATGCTCCTTAACAGTCAGGTGTCCTGTTAGCAACCCCGTGGTGATCTTGAGTTGCGCCCTGCTTAAAAGCAAAAGTTCTGCAGCTCTCTTTTTGCAAGGTCCTCTAACGAAGGTCTTGCTATGGCGACGTCCTGGCCTGCTTAGCCAGTATCTGTTATGTTCCTCGCTTATCCAGTCACCTAGGACAGGTTCAGGGCCAAAATATGCCATACCCGCACCCTGCCTCTCTAGTTCATTGGCGATAATTTCCCGATGACCTGGCACCCACACCAGCGTAACGCAGTTGTATTCCGCAAGGTCATTGAGCTCACTTAAACATTCCCACGCCAGTTTGGAAAAGATCTTTGGGCTCACCAAAGCCTTCAAAGCCGCCTGGCTATCGATTAGGATGAAGATCCGCTTATTTGTGTAAGCCCTCCTTTTATTTTCCCGCGCACATTGTAATATGGCGTATGTTTCAGTTTGGAATACTGAAGCAAATTGGCCCAGAGGGAAGCACAACTTCTCCTTTGGTCTATGCCCGTATATTCCAGATCCAGCACCAGTCTCAGTTCTGGAGCCGTCCGTATACCAGATCAAACTTCCAGGAGGAAAGTTCTGTTCAGGTTCCCGATGCTCAGCAGATTCATTAATTTGTATCTTGATGAGCAGGTTTATGTTACCTTTGGGGGCCATATAGTCCGTCCTCATATCGAGTAGACGACCCCTTATGCTACCAACGATACTTGTATGATCCCTGCTTAGATTAAGTGGGTGACATGAATGCTGCAATCTGTGGAGTCCTCGTCTTGCCTTATCCCTCCCATTATCACAATGTGTAAGGGAGGGACGTCTAGAAGGGTTTCCATTGCAGCGGTGGGCGTTGTGCTCATCGCCCCCGTAATGCCTAGGCAAGCAAGTCTTTGGACCTTGCTCAGTCTAAGTTTGGTGGTTTCCTGCTTGACCTTGGGCCACCACACCGAGGCCGCATAAGTTATTGTGGTCTAACCTTTCTGGTGAACATCCAATGTACCACTCTTGGTTTTAATCCCCACGTTATATCATAGGCTCGCCTGGCCACCGCGAAAGTGGTCATCGATCGCCTAATTATCTTGTCTAAGTGTTGGTTCCAGGTAAGTTTGGAGTCAAAAATCACTCCAAGGTACTTTACCTCCCCCGACATTTGCACGAAGACGCAGAGGACCTAAACCCTCTAGGTTTCGCCTTCGAGTGAATGGCACAATGGTGGTTTTTTGAGGACTGATCCTCAGACCTTCCTCCCCGACCCATCTTGTTACTACATTCAGGGCCACCTGCATTCGGTCCCTGACGGTGTTATTGAATTTCCTTTGTGCGGGTATGACTAGATCATCGGCATACCCTAAGGGATCAAAGCCTTCGCCGCTAAGTCGTCTCAGAAGCCCGTCCATGACGAGCTTCCAGAGGTTCCACAACAGAGGGGACAGTACACCCCCCTGCGGACAGCCCCCCGCCACCCCGGCCATCAGAGTGTCGTCCAGTATACCGCCCTTCCTTTGAGCATGCAGTCAATCCACCTGCAGCAAATTTCTTCCACCCCTCTACCCCTTAGAGCAGTGGTGATGGAGTCGAAGGATGTATTGTCAAAGGCCCCTTCGATGTTTAAAAAGGCAGCCAAGAGGACCTCTTTATTTTGCAGAGATTTCTCGACCCTCCAAGTGAGATGATGGAGTGCTGTCTCAGGAGAAAGACCTGCTGAATAGGCAAACTGGTTCTGGTGTAGGGGTCTGGCGACCAGAACACCACCCCTTATATGCCATCAAGTATTTTCTCCATCGTCTTTAGTACGAAAGACATAAGACTAATGGGTCTAAAGGTTTTTGGCTGAGTGTAGTCCACCCGACCAGTTTTTGGTATGAATACCACTCTGATCAGTCTCCACGCTCTTGGCAAATAGCCTAGAACCCTTAAAAAGGCCCTTAAAATCGTGCAGATTCTGGTGAGCAGAAGGTCCGAGCCCCGTCCGGACCCGGGGATTTGTAACTATCAAATGAGTTTATTGCCCATTTGGTACTAGAAAACGTTATGACTCTCCTGGCAGAAACTCATTCCTCCCTTGATGCTCTGAAAACAGGAGCATCCGGAACTCGGCTATTCCAGTCAGCAGGCGCAACGTCAATGACGGTTGACCCAGGAAAGTGAACCCGAAACATTTCAGTCACGGTTCTAGTGAATTCTCCGGTGGATTTTACCAGAGGAGGTTCACTTGGACCACCCTCATCCTTGTTGAACTTAAGGGGCTTAAACGTCACCGTTCTAAAGCCAAAAAAGGCTATGAAACGGGCCCGTTCAAGCTCCCTAAAGGATTTGTCATCCATGGAGAAGGCTAGGAGGATTCCTTCCTTCTCCTGTTTTTTGCGCTTCCACCTGGCCCGGCAGCCAAACGACAGCCTTGGGTCTCTTAGGGAGGTCCTTGGACTCAACAACTGTTAAGTCCGCACCCTCCCAAGGTTGACCCAGGCCCGTAACCGCCGCCTGCAGCCATGCTTTTGAGGTATCATTTGCACACGAGATCCAGAGAACACCTCCCGTGTACTTGATACATTCAAATTGCGGTGGATTTGCACTCCCAGAGGGAGTTTGGTCCAAGACCGCAAGAAGTTTGGTTTGGATCAGGTCCGCTTGCCCCTGATCAAATGTGATGTCAGGGTGGCGCTTATCAATCACTGCCACCCGCAGATTTTTAGCCGCTCCACTCTACGACCCAGTCTGCTCTTTCGAGCTTCTGGGTTTTTTGTGGAGTTGCTTCTGTGGTGAAGGGGTCTTTTAATGCCCCCACTTTCCTCCTCTTTGCCCTTCACTTTCTTAGTCACAGGCTTCTGCTACGTCCAGAGCCCAGCCTTGACTTTCCCTGCCTTCCGGAGCTTCCTTCGTTGAGCCCCTGAAAGTTGTTTAGATTGCAGTCCTAGTTGCACTACCCCTGCAATCATCTTCTCTGACTGAGAGGTTCCTCGGAGACAGGTCTTGCAGGCAAACCCGCACCCTGACTCCCAGTTGCCTCGTCAGTAGTATTAGTGTCTTCCCCTAGGGGATCCACTTCCGTATTCCTCGTTTTTCCAAAAAAAAATCCATTTTGTTCCCACGAGTAGGGGGGAAATGTAGGTCGTCATCGCCAGGAACGCCCACCCCCCCGCTGACGAGAAAGGCATTTATACAACGGGGTGCGCCAGGTTCCCCGAGGTTTGATCGGCAGCGACTGATCTTCTGTCCAGCCACGCATCCCTTCTGTCCGATCAACCTTAGGATTCAGGATTTTTGTGTGAGGTTTTCTCCTCTTGGCTCAGGTGGTTAAGCCCAGACCCCCAGCCCTCTCGCAACCGAGGAGACCGGTTTAACAGCGGAGTTTACGGGAACTACCGCTGGCATCGTAAATCCCAGTGCAGGCCCTACGCCACGATACTACAGCTGGGCTGGGAGGGTTGGCCCGCGGGGTGGATTTCACCTGGCCATGTTGCGATTTTTAGGTCGCTCGGACTCAGTCACATGCTCTCCTCCATCTTGCGGGTTTTATGCCGCTCAGCCCAAGTAGCACGGTGTCGTCATAAACACATCTCTTTTCAGTCAGTAGCTGTCGAATCTAACGTCATTTTAACGGTCTTTATGATGTCAAAATGATCCTAAACTGACGGCCATTTGTCACAGCCGAATGACGTCATCAATGGACGTCAAAGTGATGTCAACTGTCAACTGTCGTCAAAATGATGTAGTCAACTGTCATCAAAATGATGTAGTCAACTGTCATCAAAATGATGTAGTCAACTGACGCCAAATTGACTTCGAATATGTCGTAATTAAGACGTCAAATTATAATCCAATTATGTCATAATTGCACTGCATTTTTAAGCAAATATTAAATCTATTCGCGTTTAGTATAACGTCCAGTTTCACAAAAAGTAGTTAATCATAATCATGATTAAAATTAATTCTCCGATTAAAATCTATGATTGGTCGACCAAAACAATACAATTGGTTGTTTTAAATCTCTTGTTAAATTTCGTCCAATAACAATCCTTAATCGGAGAATTAACTTTAACGCCGCCTGATTAACTACTTTTTGTGAAACTGGAGATAAGACAATTGTGTACCTCTGCACACTGAGAAAAACTTTTGGTTATATACAGTCGATAGATTTATTTATTTGAATGAACGCGTTTTACGTATTGTTTTAAATAACATTTGTTGAAAAAAAAACTTTCTTCGTTTCATTCAATCAAATATCGAGAAACAAATTCATTTAATTTAATTGAATGAAACGATAAAATATCTGAATCAACAAAAGAGTTACTTAAAACAATCTGTAAAACTCGTTCATTCAAAAACTCGTTCATTGACAATAATTAATCAAAAATTTTTCTCAGTGCATGTCAATCACATTAATTGATACTTTCAATTTAAGTTTTGATTACTTATAATGTGTTTGACATTACGCTAGAGGATAGCGGCTAGACCTACATAAACTGTTATAATTTAAACACGAATCCATATTTAACGTTAGATACCTTAAAAATGCGATGCAATTGACCTTTAGAATTTGAATCCATACACTACTGTCGAAATAATCACTGCTATTGCCTTAGGTAATAAAAACGTTCTGAGATGATACAAAATTAAATTAACTATTGAATTCGTCATTTTTAATTCTTTGAAAACGTCAAATTAACGTCTTCTTTCTGTCGTCATAATATCGTCCAAAAGCAAACGTCAATTTTACGTTCGTCTTTAAGCGACTGACGTTATTCTGTAATTCTGACCAAAAACAGACGTTATTACGACGTACGCGTGCTACCTGGGAGGTTACAGGGTCATTGCACGTGATAGGCGAAAGATGGCCACCCATCCCGCGGTATCCAACGAGCAGAGGTAATCCGACAAGTGGATACCGCACGAATCCCCGATCCGCCACCTGGGGACGCGCCCGATG
>JBCDWJ010000061.1:0-42000 GCA_039766575.1 Serrognathus titanus
CGAGTATCATCGATATCAGACATTTTTAAGCTGGGTAAATTTCGTTGAATTCTCGGACTTAGAAAAATTTTCAGAAAAATTTTCGATGTCGACATTCGAAATCGCGCTTTCTGCCACAGCTATTATAATCAAAATGATGTTTGTTTTCATAATAGTGCCGAGTATCATCGATATCAAACATTTTTAAGCTGGGTTAAAAATCTCGTTGATCTGACGACTATAAATATTCTCAAATATCAACATTCGAAATCGCGCTTTCTGCCACAGCTATTATAATCAAAATGATGTTTGTTTTCATAATAGTGCCGAGTATCATCGATATCAGACATTTTTAAGCTGGGTTAAAAATCTCGTTGAACAGACACGACTCTGAAAATTCTCAAATATCAACATTCGAAATCGCGCTTTCTGCCACAGCTATTATAATCAAAATGATGTTTGTTTTCATAATAGTGCCGAGTATCATCGATATCAGACATATTTAAGCTGGGTGAAATTTCGTTGAATTCTTGGACTTAGAAAAATTTTCAGAAAAATTATCAATGTCGTCACTCGAAATCGTGCTTTCTGCCACAGCTATTATAATCAAAATGATGTTTGTTTTCATAATAGTGCCGAGAATCATCGATATCAGACATATTTAAGCTGGGTAAAATTTCGTTGAATTCTCGTACTTAGAAAAATTTTCAGAAAAATTATCAATGTCATCACTCGAAATCGCGCTTTCTGCCACAGCTATTATAATCAAAATGATGTTTGTTTTCATAATAGTGCCAAGTGTCATCGATATGAGACATTTTTAAGCTGGGTTAAAAATCTCGTTGAAGTGACGACTCTGAAAATTCTCAAATATCAATATTCGAAATCGCACTTTCTGCCACAGCTATTATAATCAAAATGATGTTTGTTTTCATAATAGTGCCGAGTATCATCAATATCAAACATTTTTAAGCTGGGTTAAAAATCTCGTTGAACAGACGACTATAAAAATTCTCAAATATCAACATTCGAAATCGCGCTTTCTGCCACAGCTATTATAATCAAAATGATGTTTGTTTTCATAATAGTGCCGAGTATCATCGATATCAAACATTTTTAAGCTGGGTTAAAAATCTCGTTGAACAGACGACTATAAAAATTCTCAAATATCAACATTCGAAATCGCGCTTTCTGCCACAGCTATTATAATCAAAATGATGTTTGTTTTCATAATAGTGCCGAGTATCATCGATATCAGACATATTTAAGCTGGGTAAAATTTCGTTGAATTCTGGGACATAGAAAAATTTTCAGAAAAATTATCAATGTCATCACTCGAAATCGCGCTTTCTGCCACAGCTATTATAATCAAAATGATGTTTGTTTTCATAATAGTGCCGAGTATCATCGATATCAGACATATTTAAGCTGGGTAAAATTTCGTTGAATTCTTGGACATAGAAAAATTTTCAGAAAAATTATCAATGTCGACATTCGAAATCGCGCTTTCTGCCACAGCTATTATAATCAAAATGATGTTTGTTTTCATAATAGTGCCGAGTATCATCGATATCAGGCATTTTTAAGCTGGGTTAAAAATCTCGTTGAACTGACGACACTGAAAACTCTCAAATATCGACATTCGAAAACGCGCTTTCTGCCACAGCTATAATAATCAAAATGATGTTTATTTTCATAATAGTGCCGAGTATCATCGATATCAGACATATTTAAGCCGGGTAAAATTTCGTTGAATTCTGGGACATAGAAAAATTTTCAGAAAAATTATCAATGTCGTCACTCGAAATCGTGCTTTCTGCCACAGCTATTATAATCAAAATGATGTTTGTTTTCATAATAGTGCCGAGAATCATCGATATCAGACATATTTAAGCTGGGTAAAATTTCGTTGAATTCTCGTACTTAGAAAAATTTTCAGAAAAATTATCAATGTCGTCATTCGAAATCGCGCTTTCTGCCACAGCTATTATAATCAAAATGATGTTTGTTTTCATAATAGTGCCGAGTATCATCGATATCAAACATTTTTAAGCTGGGTTAAAAATCTCGTTGAACAGACGACTATAAAAATTCTCAAATATCAACATTCGAAATCGCGCTTTCTGCCACAGCTATTATAATCAAAATGATGTTTGTTTTCATAATAGTGCCGAGTATCATCGATATCAGACATATTTAAGCTGGGTAAAATTTCGTTGAATTCTGGGACATAGAAAAATTTTCAGAAAAATTATCAATGTCGACATTCGAAATCGCGCTTTCTGCCACAGCTATTATAATCAAAATGATGTTTGTTTTCATAATAGTGCCGAGTATCATCGATATCAAATATTTTTAAGCTGGGTTAAAAATCTCGTTGATCTGACGACTATAAAAATTCTCAAATATCAACATTCGAAATCGCGCTTTCTGCCACAGCTATTATAATCAAAATGATGTTTGTTTTGCCGAGTATCATCGATATCAGACATATTTAAGCTGGGTAAAATTTCGTTGAATTCTGGGACATAGAAAAATTTTCAGAAAAATTATCAACGTCGACATTCGAAATCGCGCTTTCTGCCACAGCTATTATAATCAAAATGATATTTGTTTTCATAATAGTGCCGAGTATCATCGATATCAAACATTTTTAAGCTGGGTTAAAAATCTCGTTGATCTGACGACTATAAAAATTCTCAAATATCAACATTCGAAATCGCGCTTTCTGCCACAGCTATTATAATCAAAATGATGTTTGTTTTCATAATAGTGCCGAGTATCATCGATATCAGACATATTTAAGCTGGGTAAAATTTCGTTGAATTCTGGGACATAGAAAAATTTTCAGAAAAATTATCAATGTCGACATTCGAAATCGCGCTTTCTGCCACAGCTATTATAATCAAAATGATGTTTGTTTTCATAATAGTGCCGAGTATCATCGATATCAGACATATTTAAGCTGGGTGAAATTTCGTTGAATTCTTGGACATAGAAAAATTTTCAGAAAAATTATCAATGTCGTCATTCGAAATCGCGCTTTCTGCCACAGCTATTATAATCAAAATGATGTTTGTTTTCATAATAGTGCCGAGTATCATCGATATCAGACATTTTTAAGCTGGGTAAATTTCGTTGAATTCTCGGACTTAGAAAAATTTTCAGAAAAATTTTCGATGTCGACATTCGAAATCGCGCTTTCTGCCACAGCTATTATAATCAAAATGATGTTTGTTTTCATAATAGTGCCGAGTATCATCGATATCAAACATTTTTAAGCTGGGTTAAAAATCTCGTTGATCTGACGACTATAAATATTCTCAAATATCAACATTCGAAATCGCGCTTTCTGCCACAGCTATTATAATCAAAATGATGTTTGTTTTCATAATAGTGCCGAGTATCATCGATATGAGACATTTTTAAGCTGGGTTAAAAATCTCGTTGAAGTGACGACTCTGAAAATTCTCAAATATCAATATTCGAAATCGCGCTTTCTGCCACAGCTATTATAATCAAAATGATGTTTGTTTTCATAATAGTGCCGAGTATCATCGATATCAGACATTTTTAAGCTGGGTTAAAAATCTCGTTGAACAGACACGACTCTGAAAATTCTCAAATATCAACATTCGAAATCGCGCTTTCTGCCACAGCTATTATAATCAAAATGATGTTTGTTTTCATAATAGTGCCGAGTATCATCGATATCAGACATATTTAAGCTGGGTGAAATTTCGTTGAATTCTTGGACATAGAAAAATTTTCAGAAAAATTATCAATGTCGTCATTCGAAATCGCGCTTTCTGCCACAGCTATTATAATCAAAATGATGTTTGTTTTCATAATAGTGCCGAGTATCATCGATATCAGACATATTTAAGCTGGGTGAAATTTCGTTGATCTGACGACTATAAAAATTCTCAAATATCAACATTCGAAATCGCGCTTTCTGCCACAGCTATTATAATCAAAATGATGTTTGTTTTCATAATAGTGCCGAGTATCATGGATATCAGACATATTTAAGCTGGGTAAAATTTCGTTGAATTCTGGGACAAGGAAAAATTTTCAGAAAAATTATCAATGTCGACATTCGAAATCGAGCTTTCTGCCACTGCTATTGTAATCAAAATGATATTTGTTTTCATAATAGTGCCGAGTATCATCGATATCAAACATTTTTAAGCTGGGTTAAAAATCTCGTTGATCTGACGACTATAAAAATTCTCAAATATCTACATTCGAAATCGCGCTTTCTGCCACAGCTATTATAATCAAAATGATGTTTGTTTTCATAATAGTGCCGAGTATCATCGATATCAGACATATTTAAGCTGGGTAAAATTTCGTTGAATTCTGGGACATAGAAAAATTTTCAGAAAAATTATCAATGTCGTCATTCGAAATCGCGCTTTCTGCCACAGCTATTATAATCAAAATGATGTTTGTTTTCATAATAGTGCCGAGTATCATCGATATCAGACATATTTAAGCTGGGTAAAATTTCGTTGAATTCTTGGACATAGAAAAATTTTCAGAAAAATTCTCAAATATCAACATTCGAAATCGCGCTTTCTGCCACAGCTATTATAATCAAAATGATGTTTGTTTTCATAATAGTGCCGAGTATCATCGATATGAGACATTTTTAAGCTGGGTTAAAAATCTCGTTGAAGTGACGACTCTGAAAATTCTCAAATATCAATATTCGAAATCGCGCTTTCTGCCACAGCTATTATAATCAAAATGATGTTTGTTTTCATAATAGTGCCGAGTATTATCGATATCAGACATTTTTAAGCTGGGTAAATTTCGTTGAATTCTCGGACATAGAAAAATTTTCAGAAAAATTATCAATGTCGACATTCGAAATCGCGCTTTCTGCCACAGCTATTATAATCAAAATGATGTTTGTTTTCATAATAGTGCCGAGTATCATCGATATCAAACATTTTTAAGCTGGGTTAAAAATCTCGTTGAACAGACGACTATAAAAATTCTCAAATATCAACATTCGAAATCGCGCTTTCTGCCACAGCTATTATAATCAAAATGATGTTTGTTTTCATAATAGTGCCGAGTATCATCGATATCAGACATATTTAAGCTGGGTAAAATTTCGTTGAATTCTGGGACATAGAAAAATTTTCAGAAAAATTATCAATGTCATCACTCGAAATCGCGCTTTCTGCCACAGCTATTATAATCAAAATGATGTTTGTTTTCATAATAGTGCCGAGTATCATCGATATCAGACATATTTAAGCTGGGTAAAATTTCGTTGAACTCTTGGACATAGAAAAATTTTCAGAAAAATTATCAATGTCGACATTCGAAATCGCGCTTTCTGCCACAGCTATTATAATCAAAATGATGTTTGTTTTCATAATAGTGCCGAGTATCATCGATATCAGGCATTTTTAAGCTGGGTTAAAAATCTCGTTGAACTGACGACACTGAAAACTCTCAAATATCGACATTCGAAAACGCGCTTTCTGCCACAGCTATAATAATCAAAATGATGTTTATTTTCATAATAGTGCCGAGTATCATCGATATCAGACATATTTAAGCTGGGTAAAATTTCGTTGAATTCTCGGACTTAGAAAAATTTTCAGAAAAATTATCAATGTCGTCACTCGAAATCGTGCTTTCTGCCACAGCTATTATAATCAAAATGATGTTTGTTTTCATAATAGTGCCGAGAATCATCGATATCAGACATATTTAAGCTGGGTAAAATTTCGTTGAATTCTCGTACTTAGAAAAATTTTCAGAAAAATTATCAATGTCGTCATTCGAAATCGCGCTTTCTGCCACAGCTATTATAATCAAAATGATGTTTGTTTTCATAATAGTGCCGAGTATCATCGATATCAAACATTTTTAAGCTGGGTTAAAAATCTCGTTGAACAGACGACTATAAAAATTCTCAAATATCAACATTCGAAATCGCGCTTTCTGCCACAGCTATTATAATCAAAATGATGTTTGTTTTCATAATAGTGCCGAGTATCATCGATATCAGACATATTTAAGCTGGGTAAAATTTCGTTGAATTCTGGGACATAGAAAAATTTTCAGAAAAATTATCAATGTCGACATTCGAAATCGCGCTTTCTGCCACAGCTATTATAATCAAAATGATGTTTGTTTTCATAATAGTGCCGAGTATCATCGATATCAAATATTTTTAAGCTGGGTTAAAAATCTCGTTGATCTGACGACTATAAAAATTCTCAAATATCAACATTCGAAATCGCGCTTTCTGCCACAGCTATTATAATCAAAATGATGTTTGTTTTGCCGAGTATCATCGATATCAGACATATTTAAGCTGGGTAAAATTTCGTTGAATTCTGGGACATAGAAAAATTTTCAGAAAAATTATCAACGTCGACATTCGAAATCGCGCTTTCTGCCACAGCTATTATAATCAAAATGATATTTGTTTTCATAATAGTGCCGAGTATCATCGATATCAAACATTTTTAAGCTGGGTTAAAAATCTCGTTGATCTGACGACTATAAAAATTCTCAAATATCAACATTCGAAATCGCGCTTTCTGCCACAGCTATTATAATCAAAATGATGTTTGTTTTCATAATAGTGCCGAGTATCATCGATATCAGACATATTTAAGCTGGGTAAAATTTCGTTGAATTCTGGGACATAGAAAAATTTTCAGAAAAATTATCAATGTCGACATTCGAAATCGCGCTTTCTGCCACAGCTATTATAATCAAAATGATGTTTGTTTTCATAATAGTGCCGAGTATCATCGATATCAGACATATTTAAGCTGGGTGAAATTACGTTGAATTCTTGGACATAGAAAAATTTTCAGAAAAATTATCAATGTCGTCATTCGAAATCGCGCTTTCTGCCACAGCTATTATAATCAAAATGATGTTTGTTTTCATAATAGTGCCGAGTATCATCGATATCAGACATTTTTAAGCTGGGTAAATTTCGTTGAATTCTCGGACTTAGAAAAATTTTCAGAAAAATTTTCGATGTCGACATTCGAAATCGCGCTTTCTGCCACAGCTATTATAATCAAAATGATGTTTGTTTTCATAATAGTGCCGAGTATCATCGATATCAAACATTTTTAAGCTGGGTTAAAAATCTCGTTGATCTGACGACTATAAATATTCTCAAATATCAACATTCGAAATCGCGCTTTCTGCCACAGCTATTATAATCAAAATGATGTTTGTTTTCATAATAGTGCCGAGTATCATCGATATGAGACATTTTTAAGCTGGGTTAAAAATCTCGTTGAAGTGACGACTCTGAAAATTCTCAAATATCAATATTCGAAATCGCGCTTTCTGCCACAGCTATTATAATCAAAATGATGTTTGTTTTCATAATAGTGCCGAGTATCATCGATATCAGACATTTTTAAGCTGGGTTAAAAATCTCGTTGAACAGACACGACTCTGAAAATTCTCAAATATCAACATTCGAAATCGCGCTTTCTGCCACAGCTATTATAATCAAAATGATGTTTGTTTTCATAATAGTGCCGAGTATCATCGATATCAGACATATTTAAGCTGGGTGAAATTTCGTTGAATTCTTGGACATAGAAAAATTTTCAGAAAAATTATCAATGTCGTCATTCGAAATCGCGCTTTCTGCCACAGCTATTATAATCAAAATGATGTTTGTTTTCATAATAGTGCCGAGTATCATCGATATCAGACATATTTAAGCTGGGTGAAATTTCGTTGATCTGACGACTATAAAAATTCTCAAATATCAACATTCGAAATCGCGCTTTCTGCCACAGCTATTATAATCAAAATGATGTTTGTTTTCATAATAGTGCCGAGTATCATGGATATCAGACATATTTAAGCTGGGTAAAATTTCGTTGAATTCTGGGACAAGGAAAAATTTTCAGAAAAATTATCAATGTCGACATTCGAAATCGAGCTTTCTGCCACTGCTATTGTAATCAAAATGATATTTGTTTTCATAATAGTGCCGAGTATCATCGATATCAAACATTTTTAAGCTGGGTTAAAAATCTCGTTGATCTGACGACTATAAAAATTCTCAAATATCTACATTCGAAATCGCGCTTTCTGCCACAGCTATTATAATCAAAATGATGTTTGTTTTCATAATAGTGCCGAGTATCATCGATATCAGACATATTTAAGCTGGGTAAAATTTCGTTGAATTCTGGGACATAGAAAAATTTTCAGAAAAATTATCAATGTCGTCATTCGAAATCGCGCTTTCTGCCACAGCTATTATAATCAAAATGATGTTTGTTTTCATAATAGTGCCGAGTATCATCGATATCAGACATATTTAAGCTGGGTAAAATTTCGTTGAATTCTTGGACATAGAAAAATTTTCAGAAAAATTCTCAAATATCAACATTCGAAATCGCGCTTTCTGCCACAGCTATTATAATCAAAATGATGTTTGTTTTCATAATAGTGCCGAGTATCATCGATATGAGACATTTTTAAGCTGGGTTAAAAATCTCGTTGAAGTGACGACTCTGAAAATTCTCAAATATCAATATTCGAAATCGCGCTTTCTGCCACAGCTATTATAATCAAAATGATGTTTGTTTTCATAATAGTGCCGAGTATCATCGATATCAAACATTTTTAAGCTGGGTTAAAAATCTCGTTAATCTGACGACTATAAAAATTCTCAAATATCAACATTCGAAATCGCGCTTTCTGCCACAGCTATTATAATCAAAATGATGTTTGTTTTCATAATAGTGCCGAGTATCATCGATATCAGACATTTTTAAGCTGGGTTAAAAATCTCGTTGATCTGACGACTATAAAAATTCTCAAATATCAACATTCGAAATCGCGCTTTCTGCCACAGCTATTATAATCAAAATGATGTCTGTTTTCATAATAGTGCCGAGTATCATCGATATCAGACATATTTAAGCTGGGTAAAATTTCGTTGAATTCTGGGACATAGAAAAATTTTCAGAAAAATTATCAATGTCGACATTCGAAATCGCGCTTTCTGCCACAGCTATTATAATCAAAATGATGTTTGTTTTCATAATAGTGCCGAGTATCATCGATATCAGACATTTTTAAGCTTTGTTAAAAATCTCGTTGAACTGACGACTCTGAAAATTCTCAAATATCAACATTCGAAATCGCGCTTTCTGCCACAGCTATTATAATCAAAATGATGTTTGTTTTCATAATAGTGCCGAGTATCATCGATATCAAACATTTTTAAGCTGGGTTAAAAATCTCGTTGATCTGACGACTAAAAAAATTCTCAAATATCAACATTCGAAATCGCGCTTTCTGCCACAGCTATTATAATCAAAATGATATTTGTTTTCATAATAGTGCCGAGTATCATCGATATCAGACATATTTAAGCTGGGTAAAATTTCGTTGAATTCTGGGACATAGAAAAATTTTCAGAAAAATTATCAACGTCGACATTCGAAATCGCGCTTTCTGCCACAGCTATTATAATCAAAATGATATTTGTTTTCATAATAGTGCCGAGTATCATCGATATCAAACATTTTTAAGCTGGGTTAAAAATCTCGTTGATCTGACGACTATAAATATTCTCAAATATCAACATTCGAAATCGCGCTTTCTGCCACAGCTATTATAATCAAAATGATATTTGTTTTCATAATAGTGCCGAGTATCATCGATATCAGACATATTTAAGCTGGGTAAAATTTCGTTGAATTCTGGGACATAGAAAAATTTTCAGAAAAATTATCTATGTCGTCATTCGAAATCGCGCTTTCTGCCACAGCTATTATAATCAAAATGATGTTTGTTTTCATAATAGTGCCGAGTATCATCGATATCAGACATATTTAAGCTGGGTAAAATTTCGTTGAATTCTGGGACATAGAAAAATTTTCAGAAAAATTATCAATGTCGACATTCGAAATCGAGCTTTCTGCCACAGCTATTGTAATCAAAATGATATTTGTTTTCATAATAGTGCCGAGTATCATCGATATCAAACATTTTTAAGCTGGGTTAAAAATCTCGTTGATCTGACGACTATAAAAATTCTCAAATATCTACATTCGAAATCGCGCTTTCTGCCACAGCTATTATAATCAAAATGATGTTTGTTTTCATAATAGTGCCGAGTATCATCGATATCAGACATATTTAAGCTGGGTAAAATTTCGTTGAATTCTGGGACATAGAAAAATTTTCAGAAAAATTATCAATGTCGTCATTCGAAATCGCGCTTTCTGCCACAGCTATTATAATCAAAATGATGTTTGTTTTCATAATAGTGCCGAGTATCATCGATATCAGACATATTTAAGCTGGGTAAAATTTCGTTGAATTCTTGGACATAGAAAAATTTTCAGAAAAATTCTCAAATATCAACATTCGAAATCGCGCTTTCTGCCACAGCTATTATAATCAAAATGATGTTTGTTTTCATAATAGTGCCGAGTATCATCGATATGAGACATTTTTAAGCTGGGTTAAAAATCTCGTTGAAGTGACGACTCTGAAAATTCTCAAATATCAATATTCGAAATCGCGCTTTCTGCCACAGCTATTATAATCAAAATGATGTTTGTTTTCATAATAGTGCCGAGTATCATCGATATCAGACATTTTTAAGCTGGGTAAATTTCGTTGAATTATCGGACATAGAAAAATTTTCAGAAAAATTTTCGATGTCGACATTCGAAATCGCGCTTTCTGCCACAGCTATTATAATCAAAATGATGTTTGTTTTCATAATAGTGCCGAGTATCATCGATATCAAACATTTTTAAGCTGGGTTAAAAATCTCGTTGATCTGACGACTATAAATATTCTCAAATATCAACATTCGAAATCGCGCTTTCTGCCACAGCTATTATAATCAAAATGATATTTGTTTTCATAATAGTGCCGAGTATCATCGATATCAGACATATTTAAGCTGGGTAAAATTTCGTTGAATTCTGGGACATAGAAAAATTTTCAGAAAAATTATCTATGTCGTCATTCGAAATCGCGCTTTCTGCCACAGCTATTATAATCAAAATGATGTTTGTTTTCATAATAGTGCCGAGTATCATCGATATCAAACATTTTTAAGCTGGGTTAAAAATCTCGTTGATCTGACGACTATAAAAATTCTCAAATATCAACATTCGAAATCGCGCTTTCTGCCACAGCTATTATAATCAAAATGATGTTTGTTTTCATAATAGTGCCGAGTATCATCGATATCAGGCATTTTTAAGCTGGGTTAAAAATCTCGTTGAACTGACGACACTGAAAACTCTCAAATATCGACATTCGAAAACGCGCTTTCTGCCAAAGCTATAATAATCAAAATGATGTTTATTTTCATAATAGTGCCGAGTATCATCGATATCAGACATATTTAAGCTGGGTAAAATTTCGTTGAATTCTCGGACTTAGAAAAATTTTCAGAAAAATTATCAATGTCATCACTCGAAATCGCGCTTTCTGCCACAGCTATTATAATCAAAATGTAGTTTGTTTTCATAATAGTGCCAAGTATCATCGATATGAGACATTTTTAAGCTGGGTTAAAAATCTCGTTGAAGTGACGACTCTGAAAATTCTCAAATATCAATATTCGAAATCGCACTTTCTGCCACAGCTATTATAATCAAAATGATGTTTGTTTTCATAATAGTGCCGAGTATCATCAATATCAAACATTTTTAAGCTGGGTTAAAAATCTCGTTGAACAGACGACTATAAAATTTCTCAAATATCAACATTCGAAATCGCGCTTTCTGCCACAGCTATTATAATCAAAATGATGTTTGTTTTCATAATAGTGCCGAGTATCATCGATATCAAACATTTTTAAGCTGGGTTAAAAATCTCGTTGAACAGACGACTATAAAAATTCTCAAATATCAACATTCGAAATCGCGCTTTCTGCCACAGCTATTATAATCAAAATGATGTTTGTTTTCATAATAGTGCCGAGTATCATCGATATCAGACATATTTAAGCTGGGTAAAATTTCGTTGAATTCTGGGACATAGAAAAATTTTCAGAAAAATTATCAATGTCATCACTCGAAATCGCGCTTTCTGCCACAGCTATTATAATCAAAATGATGTTTGTTTTCATAATAGTGCCGAGTATCATCGATATCAGACATATTTAAGCTGGGTAAAATTTCGTTGAATTCTTGGACATAGAAAAATTTTCAGAAAAATTATCAATGTCGACATTCGAAATCGCGCTTTCTGCCACAGCTATTATAATCAAAATGATGTTTGTTTTCATAATAGTGCCGAGTATCATCGATATCAGGCATTTTTAAGCTGGGTTAAAAATCTCGTTGAACTGACGACACTGAAAACTCTCAAATATCGACATTCGAAAACGCGCTTTCTGCCACAGCTATAATAATCAAAATGATGTTTATTTTCATAATAGTGCCGAGTATCATCGATATCAGACATATTTAAGCTGGGTAAAATTTCGTTGAATTCTGGGACAGAAAAATTTTCAGAAAAATTATCAATGTCGACATTCGAAATCGCGCTTTCTGCCACAGCTATTATAATCAAAATGATGTTTGTTTTCATAATAGTGCCGAGTATCATCGATATCAAACATTTTTAAGCTGGGTTAAAAATCTCGTTGATCTGACGACTATAAAAATTCTCAAATATCAACATTCGAAATCGCGCTTTCTGCCACAGCTATTATAATCAAAATGATGTTTGTTTTGCCGAGTATCATCGATATCAGACATATTTAAGCTGGGTAAAATTTCGTTGAATTCTGGGACATAGAAAAATTTTCAGAAAAATTATCAATGTCGACATTCGAAATCGCGCTTTCTGCCACAGCTATTATAATCAAAATGATGTTTGTTTTCATAATAGTGCCGAGTATCATCGATATCAGACATTTTTAAGCTTTGTTAAAAATCTCGTTGAACTGACGACTCTGAAAATTCTCAAATATCAACATTCGAAATCGCGCTTTCTGCCACAGCTATTATAATCAAAATGATGTTTGTTTTCATAATAGTGCCGAGTATCATCGATATCAAACATTTTTAAGCTGGGTTAAAAATCTCGTTGATCTGACGACTAAAAAAATTCTCAAATATCAACATTCGAAATCGCGCTTTCTGCCACAGCTATTATAATCAAAATGATATTTGTTTTCATAATAGTGCCGAGTATCATCGATATCAGACATATTTAAGCTGGGTAAAATTTCGTTGAATTCTGGGACATAGAAAAATTTTCAGAAAAATTATCAACGTCGACATTCGAAATCGCGCTTTCTGCCACAGCTATTATAATCAAAATGATATTTGTTTTCATAATAGTGCCGAGTATCATCGATATCAAACATTTTTAAGCTGGGTTAAAAATCTCGTTGATCTGACGACTATAAATATTCTCAAATATCAACATTCGAAATCGCGCTTTCTGCCACAGCTATTATAATCAAAATGATATTTGTTTTCATAATAGTGCCGAGTATCATCGATATCAGACATATTTAAGCTGGGTAAAATTTCGTTGAATTCTGGGACATAGAAAAATTTTCAGAAAAATTATCTATGTCGTCATTCGAAATCGCGCTTTCTGCCACAGCTATTATAATCAAAATGATGTTTGTTTTCATAATAGTGCCGAGTATCATCGATATCAGACATATTTAAGCTGGGTAAAATTTCGTTGAATTCTGGGACATAGAAAAATTTTCAGAAAAATTATCAATGTCGACATTCGAAATCGAGCTTTCTGCCACAGCTATTGTAATCAAAATGATATTTGTTTTCATAATAGTGCCGAGTATCATCGATATCAAACATTTTTAAGCTGGGTTAAAAATCTCGTTGATCTGACGACTATAAAAATTCTCAAATATCTACATTCGAAATCGCGCTTTCTGCCACAGCTATTATAATCAAAATGATGTTTGTTTTCATAATAGTGCCGAGTATCATCGATATCAGACATATTTAAGCTGGGTAAAATTTCGTTGAATTCTGGGACATAGAAAAATTTTCAGAAAAATTATCAATGTCGTCATTCGAAATCGCGCTTTCTGCCACAGCTATTATAATCAAAATGATGTTTGTTTTCATAATAGTGCCGAGTATCATCGATATCAGACATATTTAAGCTGGGTAAAATTTCGTTGAATTCTTGGACATAGAAAAATTTTCAGAAAAATTCTCAAATATCAACATTCGAAATCGCGCTTTCTGCCACAGCTATTATAATCAAAATGATGTTTGTTTTCATAATAGTGCCGAGTATCATCGATAT
The DNA here is from genome assembly GCA_039766575.1 of Serrognathus titanus. NCBI lineage: Eukaryota > Metazoa > Arthropoda > Insecta > Coleoptera > Lucanidae > Serrognathus > Serrognathus titanus. The sequence continues at coordinate 14,281 of JBCDWJ010000061.1, forward strand.
GAGACATTTTTAAGCTGGGTTAAAAATCTCGTTGAAGTGACGACTCTGAAAATTCTCAAATATCAATATTCGAAATCGCGCTTTCTGCCACAGCTATTATAATCAAAATGATGTTTGTTTTCATAATAGTGCCGAGTATCATCGATATCAGACATTTTTAAGCTGGGTAAATTTCGTTGAATTATCGGACATAGAAAAATTTTCAGAAAAATTTTCGATGTCGACATTCGAAATCGCGCTTTCTGCCACAGCTATTATAATCAAAATGATGTTTGTTTTCATAATAGTGCCGAGTATCATCGATATCAAACATTTTTAAGCTGGGTTAAAAATCTCGTTGATCTGACGACTATAAATATTCTCAAATATCAACATTCGAAATCGCGCTTTCTGCCACAGCTATTATAATCAAAATGATATTTGTTTTCATAATAGTGCCGAGTATCATCGATATCAGACATATTTAAGCTGGGTAAAATTTCGTTGAATTCTGGGACATAGAAAAATTTTCAGAAAAATTATCTATGTCGTCATTCGAAATCGCGCTTTCTGCCACAGCTATTATAATCAAAATGATGTTTGTTTTCATAATAGTGCCGAGTATCATCGATATCAAACATTTTTAAGCTGGGTTAAAAATCTCGTTGATCTGACGACTATAAAAATTCTCAAATATCAACATTCGAAATCGCGCTTTCTGCCACAGCTATTATAATCAAAATGATGTTTGTTTTCATAATAGTGCCGAGTATCATCGATATCAGGCATTTTTAAGCTGGGTTAAAAATCTCGTTGAACTGACGACACTGAAAACTCTCAAATATCGACATTCGAAAACGCGCTTTCTGCCAAAGCTATAATAATCAAAATGATGTTTATTTTCATAATAGTGCCGAGTATCATCGATATCAGACATATTTAAGCTGGGTAAAATTTCGTTGAATTCTCGGACTTAGAAAAATTTTCAGAAAAATTATCAATGTCATCACTCGAAATCGCGCTTTCTGCCACAGCTATTATAATCAAAATGTAGTTTGTTTTCATAATAGTGCCAAGTATCATCGATATGAGACATTTTTAAGCTGGGTTAAAAATCTCGTTGAAGTGACGACTCTGAAAATTCTCAAATATCAATATTCGAAATCGCACTTTCTGCCACAGCTATTATAATCAAAATGATGTTTGTTTTCATAATAGTGCCGAGTATCATCAATATCAAACATTTTTAAGCTGGGTTAAAAATCTCGTTGAACAGACGACTATAAAATTTCTCAAATATCAACATTCGAAATCGCGCTTTCTGCCACAGCTATTATAATCAAAATGATGTTTGTTTTCATAATAGTGCCGAGTATCATCGATATCAAACATTTTTAAGCTGGGTTAAAAATCTCGTTGAACAGACGACTATAAAAATTCTCAAATATCAACATTCGAAATCGCGCTTTCTGCCACAGCTATTATAATCAAAATGATGTTTGTTTTCATAATAGTGCCGAGTATCATCGATATCAGACATATTTAAGCTGGGTAAAATTTCGTTGAATTCTGGGACATAGAAAAATTTTCAGAAAAATTATCAATGTCATCACTCGAAATCGCGCTTTCTGCCACAGCTATTATAATCAAAATGATGTTTGTTTTCATAATAGTGCCGAGTATCATCGATATCAGACATATTTAAGCTGGGTAAAATTTCGTTGAATTCTTGGACATAGAAAAATTTTCAGAAAAATTATCAATGTCGACATTCGAAATCGCGCTTTCTGCCACAGCTATTATAATCAAAATGATGTTTGTTTTCATAATAGTGCCGAGTATCATCGATATCAGGCATTTTTAAGCTGGGTTAAAAATCTCGTTGAACTGACTACACTGAAAACTCTCAAATATCGACATTCGAAAACGCGCTTTCTGCCACAGCTATAATAATCAAAATGATGTTTATTTTCATAATAGTGCCGAGTATCATCGATATCAGACATATTTAAGCTGGGTAAAATTTCGTTGAATTCTCGGACTTAGAAAAATTTTCAGAAAAATTATCAATGTCGTCACTCGAAATCGTGCTTTCTGCCACAGCTATTATAATCAAAATGATGTTTGTTTTCATAATAGTGCCGAGAATCATCGATATCAGACATATTTAAGCTGGGTAAAATTTCGTTGAATTCTCGTACTTAGAAAAATTTTCAGAAAAATTATCAATGTCGTCATTCGAAATCGCGCTTTCTGCCACAGCTATTATAATCAAAATGATGTTTGTTTTCATAATAGTGCCGAGTATCATCGATATCAAACATTTTTAAGCTGGGTTAAAAATCTCGTTGAACAGACGACTATAAAAATTCTCAAATATCAACATTCGAAATCGCGCTTTCTGCCACAGCTATTATAATCAAAATGATGTTTGTTTTCATAATAGTGCCGAGTATCATCGATATCAGACATATTTAAGCTGGGTAAAATTTCGTTGAATTCTGGGACAGAAAAATTTTCAGAAAAATTATCAATGTCGACATTCGAAATCGCGCTTTCTGCCACAGCTATTATAATCAAAATGATGTTTGTTTTCATAATAGTGCCGAGTATCATCGATATCAAACATTTTTAAGCTGGGTTAAAAATCTCGTTGATCTGACGACTATAAAAATTCTCAAATATCAACATTCGAAATCGCGCTTTCTGCCACAGCTATTATAATCAAAATGATGTTTGTTTTGCCGAGTATCATCGATATCAGACATATTTAAGCTGGGTAAAATTTCGTTGAATTCTGGGACATAGAAAAATTTTCAGAAAAATGATCAACGTCGACATTCGAAATCGCGCTTTCTGAAACAGCTATTATAATCAAAATGATATTTGTTTTCATAATAGTGCCGAGTATCATCGATATCAAACATTTTTAAGCTGGGTAAAATTTCGTTGAATTCTGGGACATAGAAAAATTTTCAGAAAAATTATCAATGTCGACATTCGAAATCGCGCTTTCTGCCACAGCTATTATAATCAAAATGATGTTTGTTTTCATAATAGTGCCGAGTATCATCGATATCAGACATATTTAAGCTGGGTGAAATTTCGTTGAATTCTTGGACATAGAAAAATTTTCAGAAAAATTATCAATGTCGTCATTCGAAATCGCGCTTTCTGCCACAGCTATTATAATCAAAATGATGTTTGTTTTCATAATAGTGCCGAGTATCATCGATATCAGACATATTTAAGCTGGGTAAAATTTCGTTGAATTCTGGGACATAGAAAAATTTTCAGAAAAATTATCAATGTCGACATTCGAAATCGCGCTTTCTGCCACAGCTATTATAATCAAAATGATGTTTGTTTTCATAATAGTGCCGAGTATCATCGATATCAAACATTTTTAAGCTGGGTTAAAAATCTCGTTGATCTGACGACTATAAATATTCTCAAATATCAACATTCGAAATCGCGCTTTCTGCCACAGCTATTATAATCAAAATGATGTTTGTTTTCATAATAGTGCCGAGTATCATCGATATGAGACATTTTTAAGCTGGGTTAAAAATCTCGTTGAAGTGACGACTCTGAAAATTCTCAAATATCAATATTCGAAATAGCGCTTTCTGCCACAGCTATTATAATCAAAATGATGTTTGTTTTCATAATAGTGCCGAGTATCATCGATATCAGACATTTTTAAGCTGGGTTAAAAATCTCGTTGAACAGACACGACTCTGAAAATTCTCAAATATCAACATTCGAAATCGCGCTTTCTGCCACAGCTATTATAATCAAAATGATGTTTGTTTTCATAATAGTGCCGAGTATCATCGATATCAGACATATTTAAGCTGGGTGAAATTTCGTTGAATTCTTGGACATAGAAAAATTTTCAGAAAAATTATCAATGTCGTCATTCGAAATCGCGCTTTCTGCCACAGCTATTATAATCAAAATGATATTTGTTTTCATAATAGTGCCGAGTATCATCGATATCAGACATATATAAGCTGGGTGAAATTTCGTTGATCTGACGACTATAAAAATTCTCAAATATCAACATTCGAAATCGCGCTTTCTGCCACAGCTATTATAATCAAAATGATGTTTGTTTTCATAATAGTGCCGAGTATCATGGATATCAGACATATTTAAGCTGGGTAAAATTTCGTTGAATTCTGGGACAAGGAAAAATTTTCAGAAAAATTATCAATGTCGACATTCGAAATCGAGCTTTCTGCCACAGCTATTGTAATCAAAATGATATTTGTTTTCATAATAGTGCCGAGTATCATCGATATCAAACATTTTTAAGCTGGGTTAAAAATCTCGTTGATCTGACGACTATAAAAATTCTCAAATATCTACATTCGAAATCGCGCTTTCTGCCACAGCTATTATAATCAAAATGATGTTTGTTTTCATAATAGTGCCGAGTATCATCGATATCAGACATATTTAAGCTGGGTAAAATTTCGTTGAATTCTGGGACAGAAAAATTTTCAGAAAAATTATCAATGTCGTCATTCGAAATCGCGCTTTCTGCCACAGCTATTATAATCAAAATGATGTTTGTTTTCATAATAGTGCCGAGTATCATCGATATCAGACATATTTAAGCTGGGTAAAATTTCGTTGAATTCTTGGACATAGAAAAATTTTCAGAAAAATTCTCAAATATCAACATTCGAAATCGCGCTTTCTGCCACAGCTATTATAATCAAAATGATGTTTGTTTTCATAATAGTGCCGAGTATCATCGATATGAGACATTTTTAAGCTGGGTTAAAAATCTCGTTGAAGTGACGACTCTGAAAATTCTCAAATATCAATATTCGAAATCGCGCTTTCTGCCACAGCTATTATAATCAAAATGATGTTTGTTTTCATAATAGTGCCGAGTATCATCGATATCAAACATTTTTAAGCTGGGTTAAAAATCTCGTTAATCTGACGACTATAAAAATTCTCAAATATCAACATTCGAAATCGCGCTTTCTGCCACAGCTATTATAATCAAAATGATGTTTGTTTTCATAATAGTGCCGAGTATCATCGATATCAGACATTTTTAAGCTGGGTTAAAAATCTCGTTGATCTGACGACTATAAAAATTCTCAAATATCAACATTCGAAATCGCGCTTTCTGCCACAGCTATTATAATCAAAATGATGTTTGTTTTCATAATAGTGCCGAGTATCATCGATATCAGACATATTTAAGCTGGGTAAAATTTCGTTGAATTCTGGGACATAGAAAAATTTTCAGAAAAATTATCAATGTCGACATTTGAAATCGCGCTTTCTGCCACAGCTATTATAATCAAAATGATGTTTGTTTTCATAATAGTGCCGAGTATCATCGATATCAAACATTTTTAAGGTGGGTTAAAAATCTCGTTGATCTGACGACTCTGAAAATTCTCAAATATCAACATTCGAAATCGCGCTTTCTGCCACAGCTATTATAATCAAAATGATGTTTGTTTTCATAATAGTGCCGAGTATCATCGATATCAAACATTTTTAAGCTGGGTTAAAAATCTCGTTGATCTGACGACTAAAAAAATTCTCAAATATCAACATTCGAAATCGCGCTTTCTGCCACAGCTATTATAATCAAAATGATATTTGTTTTCATAATAGTGCCGAGTATCATCGATATCAGACATATTTAAGCTGGGTAAAATTTCGTTGAATTCTGGGACATAGAAAAATTTTCAGAAAAATTATCAACGTCGACATTCGAAATCGCGCTTTCTGCCACAGCTATTATAATTAAAATGATATTTGTTTTCATAATAGTGCCGAGTATCATCGATATCAAACATTTTTAAGCTGGGTTAAAAATCTCGTTGATCTGACGACTATAAATATTCTCAAATATCAACATTCGAAATCGCGCTTTCTGCCACAGCTATTATAATCAAAATGATATTTGTTTTCATAATAGTGCCGAGTATCATCGATATCAGACATATTTAAGCTGGGTAAAATTTCGTTGAATTCTGGGACATAGAAAAATTTTCAGAAAAATTATCTATGTCGTCATTCGAAATCGCGCTTTCTGCCACAGCTATTATAATCAAAATGATGTTTGTTTCCATAATAGTGCCGAGTATCATCGATATCAGACATATTTAAGCTGGGTAAAATTTCGTTGAATTCTGGGACATAGAAAAATTTTCAGAAAAATTATCAATGTCGACATTCGAAATCGAGCTTTCTGCCACAGCTATTGTAATCAAAATGATATTTGTTTTCATAATAGTGCCGAGTATCATCGATATCAAACATTTTTAAGCTGGGTTAAAAATCTCGTTGATCTGACGACTATAAAAATTCTCAAATATCTACATTCGAAATCGCGCTTTCTGCCACAGCTATTATAATCAAAATGATGTTTGTTTTCATAATAGTGCCGAGTATCATCGATATCAGACATATTTAAGCTGGGTAAAATTTCGTTGAATTCTGGGACATAGAAAAATTTTCAGAAAAATTATCAATGTCGTCATTCGAAATCGCGCTTTCTGCCACAGCTATTATAATCAAAATGATGTTTGTTTTCATAATAGTGCCGAGTATCATCGATATCAGACATATTTAAGCTGGGTAAAATTTCGTTGAATTCTTGGACATAGAAAAATTTTCAGAAAAATTCTCAAATATCAACATTCGAAATCGCGCTTTCTGCCACAGCTATTATAATCAAAATGATGTTTGTTTTCATAATAGTGCCGAGTATCATCGATATGAGACATTTTTAAGCTGGGTTAAAAATCTCGTTGAAGTGACGACTCTGAGAATTCTCAAATATCAATATTCGAAATCGCGCTTTCTGCCACAGCTATTATAATCAAAATGATGTTTGTTTTCATAATAGTGCCGAGTATCATCGATATCAGACATTTTTAAGCTGGGTAAATTTCGTTGAATTCTCGGACTTAGAAAAATTTTCAGAAAAATTTTCGATGTCGACATTCGAAATCGCGCTTTCTGCCACAGCTATTATAATCAAAATGATGTTTGTTTTCATAATAGTGCCGAGTATCATCGATATCAAACATTTTTAAGCTGGGTTAAAAATCTCGTTGATCTGACGACTATAAATATTCTCAAATATCAACATTCGAAATCGCGCTTTCTGCCACAGCTATTATAATCAAAATGATGTTTGTTTTCATAATAGTGCCGAGTATCATCGATATCAGACATATTTAAGCTGGGTAAAATTTCGTTGAATTCTGGGACATAGAAAAATTTTCAGAAAAATTATCAATGTCGTCATTCGAAATCACGCTTTCTGCCACAGCTATTATAATCAAAATGATGTTTGTTTTCATAATAGTGCCGAGTATCATCGATATCAGACATATTTAAGCTGGGTAAAATTTCGTTGAATTCTGGGACATAGAAAAATTTTCAGAAAAATTATCAATGTCGTCATTCGAAATCACGCTTTCTGCCACAGCTATTATAATCAAAATGATGTTTGTTTTCATAATAGTGCCGAGTATCATCGATATCAAACATTTTTAAGCTGGGTTAAAAATCTCGTTGAACAGACGACTATAAAAATTCTCAAATATCAACATTCGAAATCGCGCTTTCTGCCACAGCTATTATAATCAAAATGATATTTGTTTTCATAATAGTGCCGAGTATCATCGATATCAGACATATTTAAGCTGGGTAAAATTTCGTTGAATTCTGGGACATAGAAAAATTTTCAGAAAAATTATCAACGTCGACATTCGAAATCGCGCTTTCTGCCACAGCTATTATAATCAAAATGATATTTGTTTTCATAATAGTGCCGAGTATCATCGATATCAAACATTTTTAAGCTGGGTTAAAAATCTCGTTGATCTGACGACTATAAATATTCTCAAATATCAACATTCGAAATCGCGCTTTCTGCCACAGCTATTATAATCAAAATGATATTTGTTTTCATAATAGTGCCGAGTATCATCGATATCAGACATATTTAAGCTGGGTAAAATTTCGTTGAATTCTGGGACATAGAAAAATTTTCAGAAAAATTATCAATGTCGTCATTCGAAATCGCGCTTTCTGCCACAGCTATTATAATCAAAATGATGTTTGTTTTCATAATAGTGCCGAGTATCATCGATATCAGACATATTTAAGCTGGGTAAAATTTCGTTGAATTCTGGGACATAGAAAAATTTTCAGAAAAATTATCAATGTCGTCATTCGAAATCGCGCTTTCTGCCACAGCTATTATAATCAAAATGATGTTTGTTTTCATAATAGTGCCGAGTATCATCGATATCAGACATATTTAAGCTGGGTAAAATTTCGTTGAATTCTTGGACATAGAAAAATTTTCAGAAAAATTCTCAAATATCAACATTCGAAATCGCGCTTTCTGCCACAGCTATTATAATCAAAATGATGTTTGTTTTCATAATAGTGCCAAGTATCATCGATATGAGACATTTTTAAGCTGGGTTAAAAATCTCGTTGAAGTGACGAATGAAAATTCTCAAATATCAACATTCGAAATCGCGCTTTCTGCCACAGCTATTATAATCAAAATGATGTTTGTTTTCATAATAGTGCCGAGTATCATCGATATCAAACATTTTTAAGCTGGGTTAAAAATCTCGTTGATCTGACGACTAAAAAAATTCTCAAATATCAACATTCGAAATCGCGCTTTCTGCCACAGCTATTATAATCAAAATGATATTTGTTTTCATAATAGTGCCGAGTATCATCGATATCAGACATATTTAAGCTGGGTTAAAAATCTCGTTGAACAGACTCGACTCTGAAAATTCTCAAATATCAACAATCGAAATCGCGCTTTCTGCCACAGCTATTATAATCAAAATGATGTTTGTTTTCATAATAGTGCCGAGTATCATCGATATCAGACATATTTAAGCTGGGTAAAATTTCGTTGAATTCTGGGACATAGAAAAATTTTCAGAAAAATTATCAATGTCGACATTCGAAATCGCGCTTTCTGCCACAGCTATTATAATCAAAATGATGTTTGTTTTCATAATAGTGCCGAGTATCATCGATATCAGACATTTTTAAGCTTTGTTAAAAATCTCGTTGAACTGACGACTCTGAAAATTCTCAAATATCAACATTCGAAATCGCGCTTTCTGCCACAGCTATTATAATCAAAATGATGTTTGTTTTCATAATAGTGCCGAGTATCATCGATATCAAACATTTTTAAGCTGGGTTAAAAATCTCGTTGATCTGACGACTAAAAAAATTCTCAAATATCAACATTCGAAATCGCGCTTTCTGCCACAGCTATTATAATCAAAATGATATTTGTTTTCATAATAGTGCCGAGTATCATCGATATCAGACATATTTAAGCTGGGTAAAATTTCGTTGAATTCTGGGACATAGAAAAATTTTCAGAAAAATTATCAACGTCGACATTCGAAATCGCGCTTTCTGCCACAGCTATTATAATCAAAATGATATTTGTTTTCATAATAGTGCCGAGTATCATCGATATCAAACATTTTTAAGCTGGGTTAAAAATCTCGTTGATCTTACGACTATAAATATTCTCAAATATCAACATTCGAAATCGCGCTTTCTGCCACAGCTATTATAATCAAAATGATGTTTGTTTTCATAATAGTGCCGAGTATCATCGATATCAGACATATTTAAGCTGGGTAAAATTTCGTTGAATTCTTGGACATAGAAAAATTTTCAGAAAAATTCTCAAATATCAACATTCGAAATCGCGCTTTCTGCCACAGCTATTATAATCAAAATGATGTTTGTTTTCATAATAGTGCCGAGTATCATCGATATCAAACATTTTTAAGCTGGGTTAAAAATCTCGTTGATCTGACGACTATAAATATTCTCAAATATCAACATTCGAAATCGCGCTTTCTGCCACAGCTATTATAATCAAAATGATGTTTGTTTTCATAATAGTGCCGAGTATCATCGATATCAGACATATTTAAGCTGGGTAAAATTTCGTTGAATTCTGGGACATAGAAAAATTTTCAGAAAAATTATAAATGTCGTCATTCGAAATCGCGCTTTCTGCCACAGCTATTATAATCAAAATGATGTTTGTTTTCATAATAGTGCCGAGTATCATCGATATCAAACATTTTTAAGGTGGGTTAAAAATCTCGTTGATCTGACGACTCTGAAAATTCTCAAATATCAACATTCGAAATCGCGCTTTCTGCCACAGCTATTATAATCAAAATGATGTTTGTTTTCATAATAGTGCCGAGTATCATCGATATCAAACATTTTTAAGCTGGGTTAAAAATCTCGTTGATCTGACGACTAAAAAAATTCTCAAATATCAACATTCGAAATCGCGCTTTCTGCCACAGCTATTATAATCAAAATGATATTTGTTTTCATAATAGTGCCGAGTATCATCGATATCAGACATATTTAAGCTGGGTAAAATTTCGTTGAATTCTGGGACATAGAAAAATTTTCAGAAAAATTATCAACGTCGACATTCGAAATCGCGCTTTCTGCCACAGCTATTATAATTAAAATGATATTTGTTTTCATAATAGTGCCGAGTATCATCGATATCAAACATTTTTAAGCTGGGTTAAAAATCTCGTTGATCTGACGACTATAAATATTCTCAAATATCAACATTCGAAATCGCGCTTTCTGCCACAGCTATTATAATCAAAATGATATTTGTTTTCATAATAGTGCCGAGTATCATCGATATCAGACATATTTAAGCTGGGTAAAATTTCGTTGAATTCTGGGACATAGAAAAATTTTCAGAAAAATTATCTATGTCGTCATTCGAAATCGCGCTTTCTGCCACAGCTATTATAATCAAAATGATGTTTGTTTTCATAATAGTGCCGAGTATCATCGATATCAGACATATTTAAGCTGGGTAAAATTTCGTTGAATTCTGGGACATAGAAAAATTTTCAGAAAAATGATCAATGTCGACATTCGAAATCGAGCTTTCTGCCACAGCTATTGTAATCAAAATGATATTTGTTTTCATAATAGTGCCGAGTATCATCGATATCAAACATTTTTAAGCTGGGTTAAAAATCTCGTTGATCTGACGACTATAAAAATTCTCAAATATCTACATTCGAAATCGCGCTTTCTGCCACAGCTATTATAATCAAAATGATGTTTGTTTTCATAATAGTGCCGAGTATCATCGATATCAGACATATTTAAGCTGGGTAAAATTTCGTTGAATTCTGGGACATAGAAAAATTTTCAGAAAAATTATCAATGTCGTCATTCGAAATCGCGCTTTCTGCCACAGCTATTATAATCAAAATGATGTTTGTTTTCATAATAGTGCCGAGTATCATCGATATCAGACATATTTAAGCTGGGTAAAATTTCGTTGAATTCTTGGACATAGAAAAATTTTCAGAAAAATTCTCAAATATCAACATTCGAAATCGCGCTTTCTGCCACAGCTATTATAATCAAAATGATGTTTGTTTTCATAATAGTGCCAAGTATCATCGATATGAGACATTTTTAAGCTGGGTTAAAAATCTCGTTGAAGTGACGAATGAAAATTCTCAAATATCAACATTCGAAATCGCGCTTTCTGCCACAGCTATTATAATCAAAATGATGTTTGTTTTCATAATAGTGCCGAGTATCATCGATATCAAACATTTTTAAGCTGGGTTAAAAATCTCGTTGATCTGACGACTAAAAAAATTCTCAAATATCAACATTCGAAATCGCGCTTTCTGCCACAGCTATTATAATCAAAATGATATTTGTTTTCATAATAGTGCCGAGTATCATCGATATCAGACATATTTAAGCTGGGTTAAAAATCTCGTTGAACAGACACGACTCTGAAAATTCTCAAATATCAACAATCGAAATCGCGCTTTCTGCCACAGCTATTATAATCAAAATGATGTTTGTTTTCATAATAGTGCCGAGTATCATCGATATCAGACATATTTAAGCTGGGTAAAATTTCGTTGAATTCTGGGACATAGAAAAATTTTCAGAAAAATTATCAATGTCGACATTCGAAATCGCGCTTTCTGCCACAGCTATTATAATCAAAATGATGTTTGTTTTCATAATAGTGCCGAGTATCATCGATATCAGACATTTTTAAGCTTTGTTAAAAATCTCGTTGAACTGACGACTCTGAAAATTCTCAAATATCAACATTCGAAATCGCGCTTTCTGCCACAGCTATTATAATCAAAATGATGTTTGTTTTCATAATAGTGCCGAGTATCATCGATATCAAACATTTTTAAGCTGGGTTAAAAATCTCGTTGATCTGACGACTAAAAAAATTCTCAAATATCAACATTCGAAATCGCGCTTTCTGCCACAGCTATTATAATCAAAATGATATTTGTTTTCATAATAGTGCCGAGTATCATCGATATCAGACATATTTAAGCTGGGTAAAATTTCGTTGAATTCTGGGACATAGAAAAATTTTCAGAAAAATTATCAACGTCGACATTCGAAATCGCGCTTTCTGCCACAGCTATTATAATCAAAATGATATTTGTTTTCATAATAGTGCCGAGTATCATCGATATCAAACATTTTTAAGCTGGGTTAAAAATCTCGTTGATCTGACGACTATAAATATTCTCAAATATCAACATTCGAAATCGCGCTTTCTGCCACAGCTATTATAATCAAAATGATGTTTGTTTTCATAATAGTGCCGAGTATCATCGATATCAAACATTTTTAAGCTGGGTTAAAAATCTCGTTGATCTGACGACTAAAAAAATTCTCAAATATCAACATTCGAAATCGCGCTTTCTGCCACAGCTATTATAATCAAAATGATATTTGTTTTCATAATAGTGCCGAGTATCATCGATATCAGACATATTTAAGCTGGGTTAAAAATCTCGTTGAACAGACACGACTCTGAAAATTCTCAAATATCAACAATCGAAATCGCGCTTTCTGCCACAGCTATTATAATCAAAATGATGTTTGTTTTCATAATAGTGCCGAGTATCATCGATATCAGACATATTTAAGCTGGGTAAAATTTCGTTGAATTCTGGGACAAGGAAAAATTTTCAGAAAAATTATCAATGTCGACATTCGAAATCGAGCTTTCTGCCACAGCTATTGTAATCAAAATGATATTTGTTTTCATAATAGTGCCGAGTATCATCGATATCAAACATTTTTAAGCTGGGTTAAAAATCTCGTTGATCTGACGACTATAAAAATTCTCAAATATCTACATTCGAAATCGCGCTTTCTGCCACAGCTATTATAATCAAAATGATGTTTGTTTTCATAATAGTGCCGAGTATCATCGATATCAAACATTTTTAAGCTGGGTTAAAAATCTCGTTGATCTGACGACTAAAAAAATTCTCAAATATCAACATTCGAAATCGCGCTTTCTGCCACAGCTATTATAATCAAAATGATATTTGTTTTCATAATAGTGCCGAGTATCATCGATATCAGACATATTTAAGCTGGGTAAAATTTCGTTGAATTCTGGGACATAGAAAAATTTTCAGAAAAATTATCAACGTCGACATTCGAAATCGCGCTTTCTGCCACAGCTATTATAATCAAAATGATATTTGTTTTCATAATAGTGCCGAGTATCATCGATATCAAACATTTTTAAGCTGGGTTAAAAATCTCGTTGATCTGACGACTATAAATATTCTCAAATATCAACATTCGAAATCGCGCTTTCTGCCACAGCTATTATAATCAAAATGATATTTGTTTTCATAATAGTGCCGAGTATCATCGATATCAGACATATTTAAGCTGGGTAAAATTTCGTTGAATTCTGGGACATAGAAAAATTTTCAGAAAAATTATCAATGTCGTCATTCGAAATCGCGCTTTCTGCCACAGCTATTATAATCAAAATGATGTTTGTTTTCATAATAGTGCCGAGTATCATCGATATGAGACATATTTAAGCTGGGTGAAATTTCGTTGATCTGACGACTATAAAAATTCTCAAATACCAACATTCGAAATCGCGCTTTCTGCCACAGCTATTATAATCAAAATGATGTTTGTTTTCATAATAGTGCCGAGTATCATCGATATCAGACATATTTAAGCTGGGTAAAATTTCGTTGAATTCTTGGACATAGAAAAATTTTCAGAAAAATTCTCAAATATCAACATTCGAAATCGCGCTTTCTGCCACAGCTATTATAATCAAAATGATGTTTGTTTTCAAAATAGTGCCGAGTATCATCGATATCAGACATATTTAAGCTGGGTGAAATTTCGTTGAATTCTTGGACATAGAAAAATTTTCAGAAAAATTATCAATGTCGTCATTCGAAATCGCGCTTTCTGCCACAGCTATTATAATCAAAATGATGTTTGTTTTCATAATAGTGCCGAGTATCATCGATATCAGACATATTTAAGCTGGGTGAAATTTCGTTGATCTGACGACTATAAAAATTCTCAAATATCAACATTCGAAATCGCGCTTTCTGCCACAGCTATTATAATCAAAATGATGTTTGTTTTCATAATAGTGCCGAGTATCATCGATATCAGACATATTTAAGCTGGGTAAAATTTCGTTGAATTCTGGGACAAGGAAAAATTTTCAGAAAAATTATCAATGTCGACATTCGAAATCGAGCTTTCTGCCACAGCTATTATAATCAAAATGATATTTGTTTTCATAATAGTGCCGAGTATCATCGATATCAAACATTTTTAAGCTGGGTTAAAAATCTCGTTGATCTGACGACTATAAAAATTCTCAAATATCTACATTCGAAATCGCGCTTTCTGCCACAGCTATTATAATCAAAATGATGTTTGTTTTCATAATAGTGCCGAGTATCATCGATATCAGACATATTTAAGCTGGGTAAAATTTCGTTGAATTCTGGGACAAGGAAAAATTTTCAGAAAAATTATCAATGTCGACATTCGAAATCGAGCTTTCTGCCACAGCTATTGTAATCAAAATGATATTTGTTTTCATAATAGTGCCGAGTATCATCGATATCAAACATTTTTAAGCTGGGTTAAAAATCTCGTTGATCTGACGACTATAAAAATTCTCAAAAATCTACATTCGAAATCGCGCTTTCTGCCACAGCTATTATAATCAAAATGATGTTTGTTTTCATAATAGTGCCGAGTATCATCGATAGCAGACATATTTAAGCTGGGTAAAATTTCGTTGAATTCTGGGACATAGAAAAATTTTCACAAAAATTATCAATGTCGTCATTCGAAATCGCGCTTTCTGCCACAGCTATTATAATCAAAATGATGTTTGTTTTCATAATAGTGCCGAGTATCATCGATATCAGACATATTTAAGCTGGGTAAAATTTCGTTGAATTCTTGGACATAGAAAAATTTTCAGAAAAATTCTCAAATATCAACATTCGAAATCGCGCTTTCTGCCACAGCTATTATAATCAAAATGATGTTTGTTTTCATAATAGTGCCGAGTATCATCGATATGAGACATTTTTAAGCTGGGTTAAAAATCTCGTTGAAGTGACGACTCTGAAAATTCTCAAATATCAATATTCGAAATCGCGCTTTCTGCCACAGCTATTATAATCAAAATGATGTTTGTTTTCATAATAGTGCCGAGTATCATCGATATCAAACATTTTTAAGCTGGGTTAAAAATCTCGTTGATCTGACGACTATAAATATTCTCAAATATCAACATTCGAAATCGCGCTTTCTGCCACAGCTATTATAATCAAAATGATGTTTGTTTTCATAATAGTGCCGAGTATCATCGATATGAGACATTTTTAAGCTGGGTTAAAAATCTCGTTGAAGTGACGACTCTGAAAATTCTCAAATATCAGTATTCGAAATCGCGCTTTCTGCCACAGCTATTATAATCAAAATGATGTTTGTTTTCATAATAGTGCCGAGTATCATCGATATCAGACATTTTTAAGCTGGGTTAAAAATCTCGTTGAACAGACACGACTCTGAAAATTCTCAAATATCAACATTCGAAATCGCGCTTTCTGCCTCAGCTATTATAATCAAAATGATGTTTGTTTTCATAATAGTGCCGAGTATCATCGATATCAGACATATTTAAGCTGGGTGAAATTTCGTTGAATTCTTGGACATAGAAAAATTTTCAGAAAAATTATCAATGTCGTCATTCGAAATCGCGCTTTCTGCCACAGCTATTATAATCAAAATGATGTTTGTTTTCATAATAGTGCCGAGTATCATCGATATCAGACATATTTAAGCTGGGTGAAATTTCGTTGATCTGACGACTATAAAAATTCTCAAATATCGACATTCGAAATCGCGCTTTCTGCCACAGCTATTATAATCAAAATGATGTTTGTTTTCATAATAGTGCCGAGTATCATGGATATCAGACATATTTAAGCTGGGTAAAATTTCGTTGAATTCTGGGACAAGGAAAAATTTTCAGAAAAATTATCAATGTCGACATTCGAAATCGAGCTTTCTGCCACAGCTATTGTAATCAAAATGATATTTGTTTTCATAATAGTGCCGAGTATCATCGATATCAAACATTTTTAAGCTGGGTTAAAAATCTCGTTGATCTGACGACTATAAAAATTCTCAAATATCTACATTCGAAATCGCGCTTTCTGCCACAGCTATTATAATCAAAATGATGTTTGTTTTCATAATAGTGCCGAGTATCATCGATATCAGACATATTTAAGCTGGGTAAAATTTCGTTGAATTCTGGGACATAGAAAAATTTTCAGAAAAATTATCAATGTCGTCATTCGAAATCGCGCTTTCTGCCACAGCTATTATAATCAAAATGATGTTTGTTTTCATAATAGTGCCGAGTATCATCGATATCAGACATATTTAAGCTGGGTAAAATTTCGTTGAATTCTTGGACATAGAAAAATTTTCAGAAAAATTCTCAAATATGAACATTCGAAATCGCGCTTTCTGCCACAGCTATTATAATCAAAATGATGTTTGTTTTCATAATAGTGCCGAGTATCATCGATATGAGACATTTTTAAGCTGGGTTAAAAATCTCGTTGAAGTGACGACTCTGAAAATTCTCAAATATCAATATTCGAAATCGCGCTTTCTGCCACAGCTATTATAATCAAAATGATGTTTGTTTTCATAATAGTGCCGAGTATCATCGATATCAGACATATTTAAGCGGGGTAAAATTTCGTTGAATTCTGGGACATAGAAAAATTTTCAGAAAAATTATCAACGTCGACATTCGAAATCGCGCTTTCTGCCACAGCTATTATAATCAAAATGATATTTGTTTTCATAATAGTGCCGAGTATCATCGATATCAAACATTTTTAAGCTGGGTTAAAAATCTCGTTGATCTGACGACTATAAATATTCTCAAATATCAACATTCGAAATCGCGCTTTCTGCCACAGCTATTATAATCAAAATGATATTTGTTTTCATAATAGTGCCGAGTATCATCGATATCAGACATATTTAAGCTGGGTAAAATTTCGTTGAATTCTGGGACAAGGAAAAATTTTCAGAAAAATTATCAATGTCGACATTCGAAATCGAGCTTTCTGCCACAGCTATTATAATCAAAATGATATTTGTTTTCATAATAGTGCCGAGTATCATCGATATCAAACATTTTTAAGCTGGGTTAAAAATCTCGTTGATCTGACGACTATAAAAATTCTCAAATATCTACATTCGAAATCGCGCTTTCTGCCACAGCTATTATAATCAAAATGATGTTTGTTTTCATAATAGTGCCGAGTATCATCGATATCAGACATATTTAAGCTGGGTAAAATTTCGTTGAATTCTGGGACAAGGAAAAATTTTCAGAAAAATTATCAATGTCGACATTCGAAATCGAGCTTTCTGCCACAGCTATTGTAATCAAAATGATATTTGTTTTCATAATAGTGCCGAGTATCATCGATATCAAACATTTTTAAGCTGGGTTAAAAATCTCGTTGATCTGACGACTATAAAAATTCTCAAAAATCTACATTCGAAATCGCGCTTTCTGCCACAGCTATTATAATCAAAATGATGTTTGTTTTCATAATAGTGCCGAGTATCATCGATAGCAGACATATTTAAGCTGGGTAAAATTTCGTTGAATTCTGGGACATAGAAAAATTTTCAGAAAAATTATCAATGTCGTCATTCGAAATCGCGCTTTCTGCCACAGCTATTATAATCAAAATGATGTTTGTTTTCATAATAGTGCCGAGTATCATCGATATCAGACATATTTAAGCTGGGTAAAATTTCGTTGAATTCTTGGACATAGAAAAATTTTCAGAAAAATTCTCAAATATCAACATTCGAAATCGCGCTTTCTGCCACAGCTATTATAATCAAAATGATGTTTGTTTTCATAATAGTGCCGAGTATCATCGATATGAGACATTTTTAAGCTGGGTTAAAAATCTCGTTGAAGTGACGACTCTGAAAATTCTCAAATATCAATATTCGAAATCGCGCTTTCTGCCACAGCTATTATAATCAAAATGATGTTTGTTTTCATAATAGTGCCGAGTATCATCGATATCAAACATTTTTAAGCTGGGTTAAAAATCTCGTTGATCTGACGACTATAAATATTCTCAAATATCAACATTCGAAATCGCGCTTTCTGCCACAGCTATTATAATCAAAATGATGTTTGTTTTCATAATAGTGCCGAGTATCATCGATATGAGACATTTTTAAGCTGGGTTAAAAATCTCGTTGAAGTGACGACTCTGAAAATTCTCAAATATCAGTATTCGAAATCGCGCTTTCTGCCACAGCTATTATAATCAAAATGATGTTTGTTTTCATAATAGTGCCGAGTATCATCGATATCAGACATTTTTAAGCTGGGTTAAAAATCTCGTTGAACAGACACGACTCTGAAAATTCTCAAATATCAACATTCGAAATCGCGCTTTCTGCCTCAGCTATTATAATCAAAATGATGTTTGTTTTCATAATAGTGCCGAGTATCATCGATATCAGACATATTTAAGCTGGGTGAAATTTCGTTGAATTCTTGGACATAGAAAAATTTTCAGAAAAATTATCAATGTCGTCATTCGAAATCGCGCTTTCTGCCACAGCTATTATAATCAAAATGATGTTTGTTTTCATAATAGTGCCGAGTATCATCGATATCAGACATATTTAAGCTGGGTGAAATTTCGTTGATCTGACGACTATAAAAATTCTCAAATATCGACATTCGAAATCGCGCTTTCTGCCACAGCTATTATAATCAAAATGATGTTTGTTTTCATAATAGTGCCGAGTATCATGGATATCAGACATATTTAAGCTGGGTAAAATTTCGTTGAATTCTGGGACAAGGAAAAATTTTCAGAAAAATTATCAATGTCGACATTCGAAATCGAGCTTTCTGCCACAGCTATTGTAATCAAAATGATATTTGTTTTCATAATAGTGCCGAGTATCATCGATATCAAACATTTTTAAGCTGGGTTAAAAATCTCGTTGATCTGACGACTATAAAAATTCTCAAATATCTACATTCGAAATCGCGCTTTCTGCCACAGCTATTATAATCAAAATGATGTTTGTTTTCATAATAGTGCCGAGTATCATCGATATCAGACATATTTAAGCTGGGTAAAATTTCGTTGAATTCTGGGACATAGAAAAATTTTCAGAAAAATTATCAATGTCGTCATTCGAAATCGCGCTTTCTGCCACAGCTATTATAATCAAAATGATGTTTGTTTTCATAATAGTGCCGAGTATCATCGATATCAGACATATTTAAGCTGGGTAAAATTTCGTTGAATTCTTGGACATAGAAAAATTTTCAGAAAAATTCTCAAATATGAACATTCGAAATCGCGCTTTCTGCCACAGCTATTATAATCAAAATGATGTTTGTTTTCATAATAGTGCCGAGTATCATCGATATGAGACATTTTTAAGCTGGGTTAAAAATCTCGTTGAAGTGACGACTCTGAAAATTCTCAAATATCAATATTCGAAATCGCGCTTTCTGCCACAGCTATTATAATCAAAATGATGTTTGTTTTCATAATAGTGCCGAGTATCATCGATATCAGACATATTTAAGCTGGGTAAAATTTCGTTGAATTCTGGGACATAGAAAAATTTTCAGAAAAATTATCAACGTCGACATTCGAAATCGCGCTTTCTGCCACAGCTATTATAATCAAAATGATATTTGTTTTCATAATAGTGCCGAGTATCATCGATATCAAACATTTTTAAGCTGGGTTAAAAATCTCGTTGATCTGACGACTATAAATATTCTCAAATATCAACATTCGAAATCGCGCTTTCTGCCACAGCTATTATAATCAAAATGATATTTGTTTTCATAATAGTGCCGAGTATCATCGATATCAGACATATTTAAGCTGGGTAAAATTTCGTTGAATTCTGGGACATAGAAAAATTTTCAGAAAAATTATCTATGTCGTCATTCGAAATCGCGCTTTCTGCCACAGCTATTATAATCAAAATGATGTTTGTTTTCATAATAGTGCCGAGTATCATCGATATCAGACATATTTAAGCTGGGTAAAATTTCGTTGAATTCTGGGACATAGAAAAATTTTCAGAAAAATTATCAATGTCGACATTCGAAATCGAGCTTTCTGCCACAGCTATTGTAATCAAAATGATATTTGTTTTCATAATAGCGCCGAGTATCATCGATATCAAACATTTTTAAGCTGGGTTAAAAATCTCGTTGATCTGACGACTATAAAAATTCTCAAATATCTACATTCGAAATCGCGCTTTCTGCCACAGCTATTATAATCAAAATGATGTTTGTTTTCATAATAGTGCCGAGTATCATCGATATCAGACATATTTAAGCTGGGTAAAATTTCGTTGAATTCTGGGACATAGAAAAATTTTCAGAAAAATTATCAATGTCGTCATTCGAAATCGCGCTTTCTGCCACAGCTATTATAATCAAAATGATGTTTGTTTTCATAATAGTGCCGAGTATCATCGATATCAGACATATTTAAGCTGGGTAAAATTTCGTTGAATTCTTGGACATAGAAAAATTTTCAGAAAAATTCTCAAATATCAACATTCGAAATCGCGCTTTCTGCCACAGCTATTATAATCAAAATGATGTTTGTTCTCATAATAGTGCCGAGTATCATCGATATGAGACATTTTTAAGCTGGGTTAAAAATCTCGTTGAAGTGACGACTCTGAAAATTCTCAAATATCAATATTCGAAATCGCGCTTTCTGCCACAGCTATTATAATCAAAATGATGTTTGTTTTCATAATAGTGCCGAGTATCATCGATATCAGACATTTTTAAGCTGGGTAAATTTCGTTGAATTCTCGGACTTAGAAAAATTTTCAGAAAAATTTTCGATGTCGACATTCGAAATCGCGCTTTCTGCCACAGCTATTATAATCAAAATGATGTTTGTTTTCATAATAGTGCCGAGTATCATCGATATCAAACATTTTTAAGCTGGGTTAAAAATCTCGTTGATCTGACGACTATAAATATTCTCAAATATCAACATTCGAAATCGCGCTTTCTGCCACAGCTATTATAATCAAAATGATATTTGTTTTCATAATAGTGCCGAGTATCATCGATATCAGACATATTTAAGCTGGGTAAAATTTCGTTGAATTCTGGGACATAGAAAAATTTTCAGAAAAATTATCTATGTCGTCATTCGAAATCGCGCTTTCTGCCACAGCTATTATAATCAAAATGATGTTTGTTTTCATAATAGTGCCGAGTATCATCGATATCAGACATATTTAAGCTGGGTAAAATTTCGTTGAATTCTGGGACATAGAAAAATTTTCAGAAAAATTATCAATGTCGACATTCGAAATCGCGCTTTCTGCCACAGCTATTATAATCAAAATGATGTTTGTTTTCATAATAGTGCCGAGTATCATCGATATCAAACATTTTTAAGCTGGGTTAAAAATCTCGTTAATCTGACGACTATAAAAATTCTCAAATATCAACATTCGAAATCGCGCTTTCTGCCACAGCTATTATAATCAAAATGATGTTTGTTTTCATAATAGTGCCGAGTATCATCGATATCAGACATATTTAAGCTGGGTAAAATTTCGTTGAATTCTGGGACATAGAAAAATTTTCAGAAAAATTTTCAATGTCGACATTCGAAATCGCGCTTTCTGCCACAGCTATTATAATCAAAATGATGTTTGTTTTCATAATAGTGCCGAGTATCATCGATATCAGACATTTTTAAGCTGGGTAAATTTCGTTGAATTCTCGGACTTAGGAAAATTTTCAGAAAAATTTTCGATGTCGACATTCGAAATCGCGCTTTCTGCCACAGCTATTATAATCAAAATGATGTTTGTTTTCATAATAGTGCCGAGTATCATCGATATCAAACATTTTTAAGCTGGGTTAAAAATCTCGTTGATCTGACGACTATAAATATTCTCAAATATCAACATTCGAAATCGCGCTTTCTGACACAGCTATTATAATCAAAATGATGTTTGTTTTCATAATAGTGCCGAGTATCATCGATATGAGACATTTTTAAGCTGGGTTAAAAATCTCGTTGAAGTGACGACTCTGAAAATTCTCAAATATCAATATTCGAAATCGCGCTTTCTGCCACAGCTATTATAATCAAAATGATGTTTGTTTTCATAATAGTGCCGAGTATCATCGATATCAGACATTTTTAAGCTGGGTTAAAAATCTCGTTGAACAGACACGACTCTGAAAATTCTCAAATATCAACATTCGAAATCGCGCTTTCTGCCACAGCTATTATAATCAAAATGATGTTTGTTTTCATAATAGTGCCGAGTATCATCGATATCAGACATATTTAAGCTGGGTGAAATTTCGTTGAATTCTTGGACATAGAAAAATTTTCAGAAAAATTATCAATGTCGTCATTCGAAATCGCGCTTTCTGCCACAGCTATTATAATCAAAATGATGTTTGTTTTCATAATAGTGCCGAGTATCATCGATATCAGACATATTTAAGCTGGGTGAAATTTCGTTGATCTGACGACTATAAAAATTCTCAAATATCAACATTCGAAATCGCGCTTTCTGCCACAGCTATTATAATCAAAATGATGTTTGTTTTCATAATAGTGCCGAGTATCATCGATATCAAACATTTTTAAGCTGGGTTAAAAATCTCGTTGATCTGACGACTAAAAAAATTCTCAAATATCAACATTCGAAATCGCGCTTTCTGCCACAGCTATTATAATCAAAATGATATTTGTTTTCATAATAGTGCCGAGTATCATCGATATCAAACATTTTTAAGCTGGGTTAAAAATCTCGTTGATCTTACGACTATAAATATTCTCAAATATCAACATTCGAAATCGCGCTTTCTGCCACAGCTATTATAATCAAAATGATGTTTGTTTTCATAATAGTGCCGAGTATCATCGATATCAAACATTTTTAAGCTGGGTTAAAAATCTCGTTGATCTGACGACTATAAATATTCTCAAATATCAACATTCGAAATCGCGCTTTCTGCCACAGCTATTATAATCAAAATGATGTTTGTTTTCATAATAGTGCCGAGTATCATCGATATCAGACATATTTAAGCTGGGTAAAATTTCGTTGAATTCTGGGACATAGAAAAATTTTCAGAAAAATTATAAATGTCGTCATTCGAAATCGCGCTTTCTGCCACAGCTATTATAATCAAAATGATGTTTGTTTTCATAATAGTGCCGAGTATCATCGATATCAAACATTTTTAAGGTGGGTTAAAAATCTCGTTGATCTGACGACTCTGAAAATTCTCAAATATCAACATTCGAAATCGCGCTTTCTGCCACAGCTATTATAATCAAAATGATGTTTGTTTTCATAATAGTGCCGAGTATCATCGATATCAAACATTTTTAAGCTGGGTTAAAAATCTCGTTGATCTGACGACTAAAAAAATTCTCAAATATCAACATTCGAAATCGCGCTTTCTGCCACAGCTATTATAATCAAAATGATATTTGTTTTCATAATAGTGCCGAGTATCATCGATATCAGACATATTTAAGCTGGGTAAAATTTCGTTGAATTCTGGGACATAGAAAAATTTTCAGAAAAATTATCAACGTCGACATTCGAAATCGCGCTTTCTGCCACAGCTATTATAATTAAAATGATATTTGTTTTCATAATAGTGCCGAGTATCATCGATATCAAACATTTTTAAGCTGGGTTAAAAATCTCGTTGATCTGACGACTATAAATATTCTCAAATATCAACATTCGAAATCGCGCTTTCTGCCACAGCTATTATAATCAAAATGATATTTGTTTTCATAATAGTGCCGAGTATCATCGATATCAGACATATTTAAGCTGGGTAAAATTTCGTTGAATTCTGGGACATAGAAAAATTTTCAGAAAAATGATCAATGTCGACATTCGAAATCGAGCTTTCTGCCACAGCTATTGTAATCAAAATGATATTTGTTTTCATAATAGTGCCGAGTATCATCGATATCAAACATTTTTAAGCTGGGTTAAAAATCTCGTTGATCTGACGACTATAAAAATTCTCAAATATCTACATTCGAAATCGCGCTTTCTGCCACAGCTATTATAATCAAAATGATGTTTGTTTTCATAATAGTGCCGAGTATCATCGATATCAGACATATTTAAGCTGGGTAAAATTTCGTTGAATTCTGGGACATAGAAAAATTTTCAGAAAAATTATAAATGTCGTCATTCGAAATCGCGCTTTCTGCCACAGCTATTATAATCAAAATGATGTTTGTTTTCATAATAGTGCCGAGTATCATCGATATCAGACATATTTAAGCTGGGTAAAATTTCGTTGAATTCTGGGACATAGAAAAATTTTCAGAAAAATTATAAATGTCGTCATTCGAAATCGCGCTTTCTGCCACAGCTATTATAATCAAAATGATGTTTGTTTTCATAATAGTGCCGAGTATCATCGATATCAAACATTTTTAAGGTGGGTTAAAAATCTCGTTGATCTGACGACTCTGAAAATTCTCAAATATCAACATTCGAAATCGCGCTTTCTGCCACAGCTATTATAATCAAAATGATGTTTGTTTTCATAATAGTGCCGAGTATCATCGATATCAAACATTTTTAAGCTGGGTTAAAAATCTCGTTGATCTGACGACTAAAAAAATTCTCAAATATCAACATTCGAAATCGCGCTTTCTGCCACAGCTATTATAATCAAAATGATATTTGTTTTCATAATAGTGCCGAGTATCATCGATATCAGACATATTTAAGCTGGGTAAAATTTCGTTGAATTCTGGGACATAGAAAAATTTTCAGAAAAATTATCAACGTCGACATTCGAAATCGCGCTTTCTGCCACAGCTATTATAATTAAAATGATATTTGTTTTCATAATAGTGCCGAGTATCATCGATATCAAACATTTTTAAGCTGGGTTAAAAATCTCGTTGATCTGACGACTATAAATATTCTCAAATATCAACATTCGAAATCGCGCTTTCTGCCACAGCTATTATAATCAAAATGATATTTGTTTTCATAATAGTGCCGAGTATCATCGATATCAGACATATTTAAGCTGGGTAAAATTTCGTTGAATTCTGGGACATAGAAAAATTTTCAGAAAAATGATCAATGTCGACATTCGAAATCGAGCTTTCTGCCACAGCTATTGTAATCAAAATGATATTTGTTTTCATAATAGTGCCGAGTATCATCGATATCAAACATTTTTAAGCTGGGTTAAAAATCTCGTTGATCTGACGACTATAAAAATTCTCAAATATCTACATTCGAAATCGCGCTTTCTGCCACAGCTATTATAATCAAAATGATGTTTGTTTTCATAATAGTGCCGAGTATCATCGATATCAGACATATTTAAGCTGGGTAAAATTTCGTTGAATTCTGGGACATAGAAAAATTTTCAGAAAAATTATCAATGTCGTCATTCGAAATCGCGCTTTCTGCCACAGCTATTATAATCAAAATGATGTTTGTTTTCATAATAGTGCCGAGTATCATCGATATCAGACATATTTAAGCTGGGTAAAATTTCGTTGAATTCTTGGACATAGAAAAATTTTCAGAAAAATTCTCAAATATCAACATTCGAAATCGCGCTTTCTGCCACAGCTATTATAATCAAAATGATGTTTGTTTTCATAATAGTGCCAAGTATCATCGATATGAGACATTTTTAAGCTGGGTTAAAAATCTCGTTGAAGTGACGAATGAAAATTCTCAAATATCAACATTCGAAATCGCGCTTTCTGCCACAGCTATTATAATCAAAATGATGTTTGTTTTCATAATAGTGCCGAGTATCATCGATATCAAACATTTTTAAGCTGGGTTAAAAATCTCGTTGATCTGACGACTAAAAAAATTCTCAAATATCAACATTCGAAATCGCGCTTTCTGCCACAGCTATTATAATCAAAATGATATTTGTTTTCATAATAGTGCCGAGTATGATCGATATCAGACATATTTAAGCTGGGTTAAAAATCTCGTTGAACAGACACGACTCTGAAAATTCTCAAATATCAACAATCGAAATCGCGCTTTCTGCCACAGCTATTATAATCAAAATGATGTTTGTTTTCATAATAGTGCCGAGTATCATCGATATCAGACATATTTAAGCTGGGTAAAATTTCGTTGAATTCTGGGACATAGAAAAATTTTCAGAAAAATTATCAATGTCGACATTCGAAATCGCGCTTTCTGCCACAGCTATTATAATCAAAATGATGTTTGTTTTCATAATAGTGCCGAGTATCATCGATATCAGACATTTTTAAGCTTTGTTAAAAATCTCGTTGAACTGACGACTCTGAAAATTCTCAAATATCAACATTCGAAATCGCGCTTTCTGCCACAGCTATTATAATCAAAATGATGTTTGTTTTCATAATAGTGCCGAGTATCATCGATATCAAACATTTTTAAGCTGGGTTAAAAATCTCGTTGATCTGACGACTAAAAAAATTCTCAAATATCAACATTCGAAATCGCGCTTTCTGCCACAGCTATTATAATCAAAATGATATTTGTTTTCATAATAGTGCCGAGTATCATCGATATCAGACATATTTAAGCTGGGTAAAATTTAGTTGAATTCTGGGACATAGAAAAATTTTCAGAAAAATTATCAACGTCGACATTCGAAATCGCGCTTTCTGCCACAGCTATTATAATCAAAATGATATTTGTTTTCATAATAGTGCCGAGTATCATCGATATCAAACATTTTTAAGCTGGGTTAAAAATCTCGTTGATCTGACGACTATAAATATTCTCAAATATCAACATTCGAAATCGCGCTTTCTGCCACAGCTATTATAATCAAAATGATGTTTGTTTTCATAATAGTGCCGAGTATCATCGATATCAAACATTTTTAAGCTGGGTTAAAAATCTCGTTGATCTGACGACTAAAAAAATTCTCAAATATCAACATTCGAAATCGCGCTTTCTGCCACAGCTATTATAATCAAAATGATATTTGTTTTCATAATAGTGCCGAGTATCATCGATATCAGACATATTTAAGCTGGGTTAAAAATCTCGTTGAACAGACACGACTCTGAAAATTCTCAAATATCAACAATCGAAATCGCGCTTTCTGCCACAGCTATTATAATCAAAATGATGTTTGTTTTCATAATAGTGCCGAGTATCATCGATATCAGACATATTTAA
>JBCDWJ010000062.1:0-40000 GCA_039766575.1 Serrognathus titanus
ATAGCTGTGGCAGAAAGCGCGTTTTCGAATGTCGATATTTGAGAATTTTCGGAGTCGTCCGTTCAACGAGATATTTAACCCAGCTTAAAAATGTCTGATATCGATGATACTCGGCACTATTATGAAAACGAACATCATTTTGATTATAATAGCTGTGGCAGAAAGCGCGATTTCGAATGTCGACATTGAAATTTTTCTGAGAATTTTTTTAAGTGTTAGAATTCAACGAAATTTTACCCAGCTTAAAAATGTCTGATATCGATGATACTCGGCACTATTATGAAAACGAACATCATTTTGATTATAATAGCTGTGGCAGAAAGCGCGATTTCGAATGTCGACATTGAAATTTTTCTGAGAATTTTTCTAAGTGTTAGAATTCAACGAAATTTTACCCAGCTTAAAAATGTCTGATATCGATGATACTCGGCACTATTATGAAAACGAACATCATTTTGATTATAATAGCTGTGGCAGAAAGCGCGATTTCGAATGTCGATATTTGAGAATTTTCGGAGTCGTCCGTTCAACGAGATTTTTAACCCAGCTTAAAAATGTCTGATATCGATGATACTCGGCACTATTATGAAAACAAACATCATTTTGATTATAATAGCTGTGGCAGAAAGCGCGATTTCGAATGTCGACATTGAAATTTTTCTGAAAATTTTTCTAAGTGTTAGAATTCAACGAAATTTTACCCAGCTTAAAAATGTCTGATATCGATGATACTCGGCACTATTATGAAAACAAACATCATTTTGATTATAATAGCTGTGGCAGAAAGCGCGTTTTCGAATGTCGATATTTGAGAATTTTCGGAGTCGTCCGTTCAACGAGATTTTTAACCCAGCTTAAAAATGTCTGATATCGATGATACTCGGCACTATTATGAAAACGAACATCATTTTGATTATAATAGCTGTGGCAGAAAGCGCGATTTCGAATGTCGACATTGAAATTTTTCTGAGAATTTTTTTAAGTGTTAGAATTCAACGAAATTTTACCCAGCTTAAAAATGTCTGATATCGATGATACTCGGCACTATTATGAAAACGAACATCATTTTGATTATAATAGCTGTGGCAGAAAGCGCGATTTCGAATGTCGACATTGAAATTTTTCTGAAAATTTTTCTAAGTGTTAGAATTCAACGAAATTTTACCCAGCTTAAAAATGTCTGATATCGATGATACTCGGCACTATTATGAAAACGAACATCATTTTGATTATAATAGCTGTGGCAGAAAGCGCGATTTCGAATGTCGACATTGAAATTTTTCTGAAAATTTTTCTAAGTGTTAGAATTCAACGAAATTTTACCCAGCTTAAAAATCGATGATACTCGGCACTATTATGAAAACGAACATCATTTTGATTATAATAGCTGTGGCAGGAAGCGCGATTTCGAATGTCGACATTGAAATTTTTCTGAAAATTTTTCTAAGTCTTAGAATTCAACGAAATTTTACCCAGCTTAAAAATGTCTGATATCGATGATACTCGGCACTATTATGAAAACAAACATCATTTTGATTATAATAGCTGTGGCAGAAAGCGCGTTTTCGAATGTCGATATTTGAGAATTTTCGGAGTCGTCCGTTCAACGAGATTTTTAACCCAGCTTAAAAATGTCTGATATCGATGATACTCGGCACTATTATGAAAACAAACATCATTTTGATTATAATAGCTGTGGCAGAAAGCGCGATTTCGAATGTCGATATTTGAGAATTTTCGGAGTCGTCCGTTCAACGAGATTTTTAACCCAGC
This sequence comes from Serrognathus titanus, assembly GCA_039766575.1. Lineage (NCBI taxonomy): Eukaryota > Metazoa > Arthropoda > Insecta > Coleoptera > Lucanidae > Serrognathus > Serrognathus titanus. The sequence continues at coordinate 1,774 of JBCDWJ010000062.1, forward strand.
TTAAAAATGTCTGATATCGATGATACTCGGCACTATTATGAAAACAAACATCATTTTGATTATAATAGCTGTGGCAGAAAGCGCGTTTTCGAATGTCGATATTTGAGAATTTTCGGAGTCGTCCGTTCAACGAGATTTTTAACCCAGCTTAAAAATGTCTGATATCGATGATACTCGGCACTATTATGAAAACTAACATCATTTTGATTATAATAGCTGTGGCAGAAAGCGCGATTTCGAATGTCGACATTGAAATTTTTCTGAGAATTTTTCTAAGTGTTAGAATTCAACGAAATTTTACCCAGCTTAAAAATGTCTGATATCGATGATACTCGGCACTATTATGAAAACGAACATCATTTTGATTATAATAGCTGTGGCAGAAAGCGCGATTTCGAATGTCGACATTGAAATTTTTCTGAGAATTTTTTTAAGTGTTAGAATTCAACGAAATTTTACCCAGCTTAAAAATGTCTGATATCGATGATACTCGGCACTATTATGAAAACGAACATCATTTTGATTATAATAGCTGTGGCAGAAAGCGCGATTTCGAATGTCGACATTGAAATTTTTCTGAAAATTTTTCTAAGTGTTAGAATTCAACGAAATTTTACCCAGCTTAAAAATGTCTGATATCCATGATACTCGGCACTATTATGAAAACGAACATCATTTTGATTATAATAGCTGTGGCAGAAAGCGCGATTTCGAATGTCGACATTGAAATTTTTCTGAGAATTTTTCTAAGTGTTAGAATTCAACGAAATTTTACCCAGCTTAAAAATGTCTGATATCGATGATACTCGGCACTATTATGAAAACGAACATCATTTTGATTATAATAGCTGTGGCAGAAAGCGCGATTTCGAATGTCGATATTTGAGAATTTTCGGAGTCGTCCGTTCAACGAGATTTTTAACCCAGCTTAAAAATGTCTGATATCGATGATACTCGGCACTATTATGAAAACAAACATCATTTTGATTATAATAGCTGTGGCAGAAAGCGCGTTTTCGAATGTCGATATTTGAGAATTTTCGGAGTCGTCCGTTCAACGACATTTTTAACCCAGCTTAAAAATGTCTGATATCGATGATACTCGGCACTATTATGAAAGCGAACATCATTTTGATTATAATAGCTGTGGCAGAAAGCGCGATTTCGAATGTCGACATTGAAATTTTTCTGAAAATTTTTCTAAGTGTTAGAATTCAACGAAATTTTACCCAGCTTAAAAATGTCTGATATCGATGATACTCGGCACTATTATGAAAACGAACATCATTTTGATTATAATAGCTGTGGCAGAAAGCGCGATTTCGAATGTCGACATTGAAATTTTTCTGAAAATTTTTCTAAGTGTTAGAATTCAACGAAATTTTACCCAGCTTAAAAATGTCTGATATCGATGATACTCGGCACTATTATGAAAACAAACATCATTTTGATTATAATAGCTGTGGCAGAAAGCGCGTTTTCGAATGTCGATATTTGAGAATTTTCGGAGTCGTCCGTTCAACGAGATTTTTAACCCAGCTTAAAAATGTCTGATATCGATGATACTCGGCACTATTATGAAAACGAACATCATTTTGATTATAATAGCTGTGGCAGAAAGCGCGATTTCGAATGTCGACATTGAAATTTTTCTGAAAATTTTTCTAAGTGTTAGAATTCAACGAAATTTTACCCAGCTTAAAAATGTCTGATATCCATGATACTCGGCACTATTATGAAAACGAACATCATTTTGATTATAATAGCTGTGGCAGAAAGCGCGATTTCGAATGTCGACATTGAAATTTTTCTGAGAATTTTTCTAAGTGTTAGAATTCAACGAAATTTTACCCAGCTTAAAAATGTCTGATATCGATGATACTCGGCACTATTATGAAAACGAACATCATTTTGATTATAATAGCTGTGGCAGAAAGCGCGATTTCGAATGTCGATATTTGAGAATTTTCGGAGTCGTCCGTTCAACGAGATTTTTAACCCAGCTTAAAAATGTCTGATATCGATGATACTCGGCACTATTATGAAAACGAACATCATTTTGATTATAATAGCTGTGGCAGAAAGCGCGATTTCGAATGTCGATATTTGAGAATTTTCGGAGTCGTCCGTTCAACGAGATTTTTAACCCAGCTTAAAAATGTCTGATATCGATGATACTCGGCACTATTATGAAAACAAACATCATTTTGATTATAATAGCTGTGGCAGAAAGCGCGTTTTCGAATGTCGATATTTGAGAATTTTCGGAATCGTCCGTTCAACGAGATTTTTAACCCAGCTTAAAAATGTCTGATATCGATGATACTCGGCACTATTATGAAAACTAACATCATTTTGATTATAATAGCTGTGGCAGAAAGCGCGATTTCGAATGTCGACATTGAAATTTTTCTGAAAATTTTTCTAAGTGTTAGAATTCAACGAAATTTTACCCAGCTTAAAAATGTCTGATATCGATGATACTCGGCACTATTATGAAAACGAACATCATTTTGATTATAATAGCTGTGGCAGAAAGCGCGATTTCGAATGTCGACATTGAAATTTTTCTGAAAATTTTTCTAAGTGTTAGAATTCAACGAAATTTTACCCAGCTTAAAAATGTCTGATATCGATGATACTCGGCACTATTATGAAAACAAACATCATTTTGATTATAATAGCTGTGGCAGAAAGCGCGATTTCGAATGTCGATATTGAAATTTTTCTGAAAATTTTTCTAAGTGTTAGAATTCAACGAAATTTTACCCAGCTTAAAAATGTCTGATATCGATGATACTCGGCACTATTATGAAAACGAAAATCATTTTGATTATAATAGCTGTGGCAGAAAGCGCGATTTCGAATGTCGACAAAGAAATTTTTCTGAAAATTTTTCTAAGTGTTAGAATTCAACGAAATTTTACCCAGCTTAAAAATGTCTGATATCGATGATACTCGGCACTATTATGAAAACAAACATCATTTTGATTATAATAGCTGTGGCAGAAAGCGCGTTTTCGAATGTCGATATTTGAGAATTTTCGGAGTCGTCCGTTCAACGAGATTTTTAACCCAGCTTAAAAATGTCTGATATCGATGATTCTCGGCACTATTATGAAAACTAACATCATTTTGATTATAATAGCTGTGGCAGAAAGCGCGATTTCGAATGTCGACATTGAAATTTTTCTGAAAATTTTTCTAAGTGTTAGAATTCAACGAAATTTTACCCAGCTTAAAAATGTCTGATATCGATGATACTCGGCACTATTATGAAAACAAACATCATTTTGATTATAATAGCTGTGGCAGAAAGCGCGTTTTCGAATGTCGATATTTGAGAATTTTCGGAGTCGTCCGTTCAACGAGATATTTAACCCAGCTTAAAAATGTCTGATATCGATGATACTCGGCACTATTATGAAAACGAACATCATTTTGATTATAATAGCTGTGGCAGAAAGCGCGATTTCGAATGTCGACATTGAAATTTTTCTGAGAATTTTTTTAAGTGTTAGAATTCAACGAAATTTTACCCAGCTTAAAAATGTCTGATATCGATGATACTCGGCACTATTATGAAAACGAACATCATTTTGATTATAATAGCTGTGGCAGAAAGCGCGATTTCGAATGTCGACATTGAAATTTTTCTGAGAATTTTTCTAAGTGTTAGAATTCAACGAAATTTTACCCAGCTTAAAAATGTCTGATATCGATGATACTCGGCACTATTATGAAAACGAACATCATTTTGATTATAATAGCTGTGGCAGAAAGCGCGATTTCGAATGTCGATATTTGAGAATTTTCGGAGTCGTCCGTTCAACGAGATTTTTAACCCAGCTTAAAAATGTCTGATATCGATGATACTCGGCACTATTATGAAAACAAACATCATTTTGATTATAATAGCTGTGGCAGAAAGCGCGATTTCGAATGTCGACATTGAAATTTTTCTGAAAATTTTTCTAAGTGTTAGAATTCAACGAAATTTTACCCAGCTTAAAAATGTCTGATATCGATGATACTCGGCACTATTATGAAAACAAACATCATTTTGATTATAATAGCTGTGGCAGAAAGCGCGTTTTCGAATGTCGATATTTGAGAATTTTCGGAGTCGTCCGTTCAACGAGATTTTTAACCCAGCTTAAAAATGTCTGATATCGATGATACTCGGCACTATTATGAAAACGAACATCATTTTGATTATAATAGCTGTGGCAGAAAGCGCGATTTCGAATGTCGACATTGAAATTTTTCTGAGAATTTTTTTAAGTGTTAGAATTCAACGAAATTTTACCCAGCTTAAAAATGTCTGATATCGATGATACTCGGCACTATTATGAAAACGAACATCATTTTGATTATAATAGCTGTGGCAGAAAGCGCGATTTCGAATGTCGACATTGAAATTTTTCTGAAAATTTTTCTAAGTGTTAGAATTCAACGAAATTTTACCCAGCTTAAAAATGTCTGATATCGATGATACTCGGCACTATTATGAAAACGAACATCATTTTGATTATAATAGCTGTGGCAGAAAGCGCGATTTCGAATGTCGACATTGAAATTTTTCTGAAAATTTTTCTAAGTGTTAGAATTCAACGAAATTTTACCCAGCTTAAAAATGTCTGATATCGATGATACTCGGCACTATTATGAAAACCAACATCATTTTGATTATAATAGCTGTGGCAGAAAGCGCGATTTCGAATGTCGACATTGAAATTTTTCTGAAAATTTTTCTAAGTGTTAGAATTCAACGAAATTTTACCCAGCTTAAAAATCGATGATACTCGGCACTATTATGAAAACGAACATCATTTTGATTATAATAGCTGTGGCAGGAAGCGCGATTTCGAATGTCGACATTGAAATTTTTCTGAAAATTTTTCTAAGTGTTAGAATTCAACGAAATTTTACCCAGCTTAAAAATGTCTGATATCGATGATACTCGGCACTATTATGAAAACAAACATCATTTTGATTATAATAGCTGTGGCAGAAAGCGCGTTTTCGAATGTCGATATTTGAGAATTTTCGGAGTCGTCCGTTCAACGAGATTTTTAACCCAGCTTAAAAATGTCTGATATCGATGATACTCGGCACTATTATGAAAACAAACATCATTTTGATTATAATAGCTGTGGCAGAAAGCGCGATTTCGAATGTCGATATTTGAGAATTTTCGGAGTCGTCCGTTCAACGAGATTTTTAACCCAGCTTAAAAATGTCTGATATCGATGATACTCGGCACTATTATGAAAACAAACATCATTTTGATTATAATAGCTGTGGCAGAAAGCGCGTTTTCGAATGTCGATATTTGAGAATTTTCGGAGTCGTCCGTTCAACGAGATTTTTAACCCAGCTTAAAAATGTCTGATATCGATGATACTCGGCACTATTATGAAAACTAACATCATTTTGATTATAATAGCTGTGGCAGAAAGCGCGATTTCGAATGTCGACATTGAAATTTTTCTGAGAATTTTTCTAAGTGTTAGAATTCAACGAAATTTTACCCAGCTTAAAAATGTCTGATATCGATGATACTCGGCACTATTATGAAAACGAACATCATTTTGATTATAATAGCTGTGGCAGAAAGCGCGATTTCGAATGTCGACATTGAAATTTTTCTGAGAATTTTTTTAAGTGTTAGAATTCAACGAAATTTTACCCAGCTTAAAAATGTCTGATATCGATGATACTCGGCACTATTATGAAAACGAACATCATTTTGATTATAATAGCTGTGGCAGAAAGCGCGATTTCGAATGTCGACATTGAAATTTTTCTGAAAATTTTTCTAAGTGTTAGAATTCAACGAAATTTTACCCAGCTTAAAAATGTCTGATATCCATGATACTCGGCACTATTATGAAAACGAACATCATTTTGATTATAATAGCTGTGGCAGAAAGCGCGATTTCGAATGTCGACATTGAAATTTTTCTGAGAATTTTTCTAAGTGTTAGAATTCAACGAAATTTTACCCAGCTTAAAAATGTCTGATATCGATGATACTCGGCACTATTATGAAAACGAACATCATTTTGATTATAATAGCTGTGGCAGAAAGCGCGATTTCGAATGTCGATATTTGAGAATTTTCGGAGTCGTCCGTTCAACGAGATTTTTAACCCAGCTTAAAAATGTCTGATATCGATGATACTCGGCACTATTATGAAAACAAACATCATTTTGATTATAATAGCTGTGGCAGAAAGCGCGTTTTCGAATGTCGATATTTGAGAATTTTCGGAGTCGTCCGTTCAACGACATTTTTAACCCAGCTTAAAAATGTCTGATATCGATGATACTCGGCACTATTATGAAAGCGAACATCATTTTGATTATAATAGCTGTGGCAGAAAGCGCGATTTCGAATGTCGACATTGAAATTTTTCTGAAAATTTTTCTAAGTGTTAGAATTCAACGAAATTTTACCCAGCTTAAAAATGTCTGATATCGATGATACTCGGCACTATTATGAAAACGAACATCATTTTGATTATAATAGCTGTGGCAGAAAGCGCGATTTCGAATGTCGACATTGAAATTTTTCTGAAAATTTTTCTAAGTGTTAGAATTCAACGAAATTTTACCCAGCTTAAAAATGTCTGATATCGATGATACTCGGCACTATTATGAAAACAAACATCATTTTGATTATAATAGCTGTGGCAGAAAGCGCGTTTTCGAATGTCGATATTTGAGAATTTTCGGAGTCGTCCGTTCAACGAGATTTTTAACCCAGCTTAAAAATGTCTGATATCGATGATACTCGGCACTATTATGAAAACGAACATCATTTTGATTATAATAGCTGTGGCAGAAAGCGCGATTTCGAATGTCGACATTGAAATTTTTCTGAAAATTTTTCTAAGTGTTAGAATTCAACGAAATTTTACCCAGCTTAAAAATGTCTGATATCGATGATACTCGGCACTATTATGAAAACGAACATCATTTTGATTATAATAGCTGTGGCAGAAAGCGCGATTTCGAATGTCGATATTTGAGAATTTTCGGAGTCGTCCGTTCAACGAGATTTTTAACCCAGCTTAAAAATGTCTGATATCGATGATACTCGGCACTATTATGAAAACAAACATCATTTTGATTATAATAGCTGTGGCAGAAAGCGCGTTTTCGAATGTCGATATTTGAGAATTTTCGGAATCGTCCGTTCAACGAGATTTTTAACCCAGCTTAAAAATGTCTGATATCGATGATACTCGGCACTATTATGAAAACTAACATCATTTTGATTATAATAGCTGTGGCAGAAAGCGCGATTTCGAATGTCGACATTGAAATTTTTCTGAAAATTTTTCTAAGTGTTAGAATTCAACGAAATTTTACCCAGCTTAAAAATGTCTGATATCGATGATACTCGGCACTATTATGAAAACGAACATCATTTTGATTATAATAGCTGTGGCAGAAAGCGCGATTTCGAATGTCGACATTGAAATTTTTCTGATAATTTTTCTAAGTGTTAGAATTCAACGAAATTTTACCCAGCTTAAAAATGTCTGATATCGATGATACTCGGCACTATTATGAAAACAAACATCATTTTGATTATAATAGCTGTGGCAGAAAGCGCGATTTCGAATGTCGATATTGAAATTTTTCTGAAAATTTTTCTAAGTGTTAGAATTCAACGAAATTTTACCCAGCTTAAAAATGTCTGATATCGATGATACTCGGCACTATTATGAAAACGAAAATCATTTTGATTATAATAGCTGTGGCAGAAAGCGCGATTTCGAATGTCGATAAAGAAATTTTTCTGAAAATTTTTCTAAGTGTTAGAATTCAACGAAATTTTACCCAGCTTAAAAATGTCTGATATCGATGATACTCGGCACTATTATGAAAACAAACATCATTTTGATTATAATAGCTGTGGCAGAAAGCGCGTTTTCGAATGTCGATATTTGAGAATTTTCGGAGTCGTCCGTTCAACGAGATTTTTAACCCAGCTTAAAAATGTCTGATATCGATGATACTCGGCACTATTATGAAAACTAACATCATTTTGATTATAATAGCTGTGGCAGAAAGCGCGATTTCGAATGTCGACATTGAAATTTTTCTGAAAATTTTTCTAAGTGTTAGAATTCAACGAAATTTTACCCAGCTTAAAAATGTCTGATATCGATGATACTCGGCACTATTATGAAAACAAACATCATTTTGATTATAATAGCTGTGGCAGAAAGCGCGTTTTCGAATGTCGATATTTGAGAATTTTCGGAGTCGTCCGTTCAACGAGATATTTAACCCAGCTTAAAAATGTCTGATATCGATGATACTCGGCACTATTATGAAAACGAACATCATTTTGATTATAATAGCTGTGGCAGAAAGCGCGATTTCGAATGTCGACATTGAAATTTTTCTGAGAATTTTTTTAAGTGTTAGAATTCAACGAAATTTTACCCAGCTTAAAAATGTCTGATATCGATGATACTCGGCACTATTATGAAAACGAACATCATTTTGATTATAATAGCTGTGGCAGAAAGCGCGATTTCGAATGTCGACATTGAAATTTTTCTGAGAATTTTTCTAAGTGTTAGAATTCAACGAAATTTTACCCAGCTTAAAAATGTCTGATATCGATGATACTCGGCACTATTATGAAAACGAACATCATTCTGATTATAATAGCTGTGGCAGAAAGCGCGATTTCGAATGTCGATATTTGAGAATTTTCGGAGTCGTCCGTTCAACGAGATTTTTAACCCAGCTTAAAAATGTCTGATATCGATGATACTCGGCACTATTATGAAAACAAACATCATTTTGATTATAATAGCTGTGGCAGAAAGCGCGATTTCGAATGTCGACATTGAAATTTTTCTGAAAATTTTTCTAAGTGTTAGAATTCAACGAAATTTTACCCAGCTTAAAAATGTCTGATATCGATGATACTCGGCACTATTATGAAAACAAACATCATTTTGATTATAATAGCTGTGGCAGAAAGCGCGTTTTCGAATGTCGATATTTGAGAATTTTCGGAGTCGTCCGTTCAACGAGATTTTTAACCCAGCTTAAAAATGTCTGATATCGATGATACTCGGCACTATTATGAAAACGAACATCATTTTGATTATAATAGCTGTGGCAGAAAGCGCGATTTCGAATGTCGACATTGAAATTTTTCTGAGAATTTTTTTAAGTGTTAGAATTCAACGAAATTTTACCCAGCTTAAAAATGTCTGATATCGATGATACTCGGCACTATTATGAAAACGAACATCATTTTGATTATAATAGCTGTGGCAGAAAGCGCGATTTCGAATGTCGACATTGAAATTTTTCTGAAAATTTTTCTAAGTGTTAGAATTCAACGAAATTTTACCCAGCTTAAAAATGTCTGATATCGATGATACTCGGCACTATTATGAAAACGAACATCATTTTGATTATAATAGCTGTGGCAGAAAGCGCGATTTCGAATGTCGACATTGAAATTTTTCTGAAAATTTTTCTAAGTGTTAGAATTCAACGAAATTTTACCCAGCTTAAAAATGTCTGATATCGATGATACTCGGCACTATTATGAAAACCAACATCATTTTGATTATAATAGCTGTGGCAGAAAGCGCGATTTCGAATGTCGACATTGAAATTTTTCTGAAAATTTTTCTAAGTGTTAGAATTCAACGAAATTTTACCCAGCTTAAAAATCGATGATACTCGGCACTATTATGAAAACGAACATCATTTTGATTATAATAGCTGTGGCAGAAAGCGCGATTTCGAATGTCGACATTGAAATTTTTCTGAAAATTTTTCTAAGTGTTAGAATTCAACGAAATTTTACCCAGCTTAAAAATGTCTGATATCGATGATACTCGGCACTATTATGAAAACAAACATCATTTTGATTATAATAGCTGTGGCAGAAAGCGCGTTTTCGAATGTCGATATTTGAGAATTTTCGGAGTCGTCCGTTCAACGAGATTTTTAACCCAGCTTAAAAATGTCTGATATCGATGATACTCGGCACTATTATGAAAACAAACATCATTTTGATTATAATAGCTGTGGCAGAAAGCGCGATTTCGAATGTCGATATTTGAGAATTTTCGGAGTCGTCCGTTCAACGAGATTTTTAACCCAGCTTAAAAATGTCTGATATCGATGATACTCGGCACTATTATGAAAACAAACATCATTTTGATTATAATAGCTGTGGCAGAAAGCGCGTTTTCGAATGTCGATATTTGAGAATTTTCGGAGTCGTCCGTTCAACGAGATTTTTAACCCAGCTTAAAAATGTCTGATATCGATGATACTCGGCACTATTATGAAAACTAACATCATTTTGATTATAATAGCTGTGGCAGAAAGCGCGATTTCGAATGTCGACATTGAAATTTTTCTGAGAATTTTTCTAAGTGTTAGAATTCAACGAAATTTTACCCAGCTTAAAAATGTCTGATATCGATGATACTCGGCACTATTATGAAAACGAACATCATTTTGATTATAATAGCTGTGGCAGAAAGCGCGATTTCGAATGTCGACATTGAAATTTTTCTGAGAATTTTTTTAAGTGTTAGAATTCAACGAAATTTTACCCAGCTTAAAAATGTCTGATATCGATGATACTCGGCACTATTATGAAAACGAACATCATTTTGATTATAATAGCTGTGGCAGAAAGCGCGATTTCGAATGTCGACATTGAAATTTTTCTGAAAATTTTTCTAAGTGTTAGAATTCAACGAAATTTTACCCAGCTTAAAAATGTCTGATATCCATGATACTCGGCACTATTATGAAAACGAACATCATTTTGATTATAATAGCTGTGGCAGAAAGCGCGATTTCGAATGTCGACATTGAAATTTTTCTGAGAATTTTTCTAAGTGTTAGAATTCAACGAAATTTTACCCAGCTTAAAAATGTCTGATATCGATGATACTCGGCACTATTATGAAAACGAACATCATTTTGATTATAATAGCTGTGGCAGAAAGCGCGATTTCGAATGTCGATATTTGAGAATTTTCGGAGTCGTCCGTTCAACGAGATTTTTAACCCAGCTTAAAAATGTCTGATATCGATGATACTCGGCACTATTATGAAAACAAACATCATTTTGATTATAATAGCTGTGGCAGAAAGCGCGTTTTCGAATGTCGATATTTGAGAATTTTCGGAGTCGTCCGTTCAACGAGATTTTTAACCCAGCTTAAAAATGTCTGATATCGATGATACTCGGCACTATTATGAAAGCGAACATCATTTTGATTATAATAGCTGTGGCAGAAAGCGCGATTTCGAATGTCGACATTGAAATTTTTCTGAAAATTTTTCTAAGTGTTAGAATTCAACGAAATTTTACCCAGCTTAAAAATGTCTGATATCGATGATACTCGGCACTATTATGAAAACGAACATCATTTTGATTATAATAGCTGTGGCAGAAAGCGCGATTTCGAATGTCGACATTGAAATTTTTCTGAAAATTTTTCTAAGTGTTAGAATTCAACGAAATTTTACCCAGCTTAAAAATGTCTGATATCGATGATACTCGGCACTATTATGAAAACAAACATCATTTTGATTATAATAGCTGTGGCAGAAAGCGCGTTTTCGAATGTCGATATTTGAGAATTTTCGGAGTCGTCCGTTCAACGAGATTTTTAACCCAGCTTAAAAATGTCTGATATCGATGATACTCGGCACTATTATGAAAACGAACATCATTTTGATTATAATAGCTGTGGCAGAAAGCGCGATTTCGAATGTCGACATTGAAATTTTTCTGAAAATTTTTCTAAGTGTTAGAATTCAACGAAATTTTACCCAGCTTAAAAATGTCTGATATCGATGATACTCGGCACTATTATGAAAACGAACATCATTTTGATTATAATAGCTGTGGCAGAAAGCGCGATTTCGAATGTCGATATTTGAGAATTTTCGGAGTCGTCCGTTCAACGAGATTTTTAACCCAGCTTAAAAATGTCTGATATCGATGATACTCGGCACTATTATGAAAACAAACATCATTTTGATTATAATAGCTGTGGCAGAAAGCGCGTTTTCGAATGTCGATATTTGAGAATTTTCGGAATCGTCCGTTCAACGAGATTTTTAACCCAGCTTAAAAATGTCTGATATCGATGATACTCGGCACTATTATGAAAACTAACATCATTTTGATTATAATAGCTGTGGCAGAAAGCGCGATTTCGAATGTCGACATTGAAATTTTTCTGAAAATTTTTCTAAGTGTTAGAATTCAACGAAATTTTACCCAGCTTAAAAATGTCTGATATCGATGATACTCGGCACTATTATGAAAACGAACATCATTTTGATTATAATAGCTGTGGCAGAAAGCGCGATTTCGAATGTCGACATTGAAATTTTTCTGAAAATTTTTCTAAGTGTTAGAATTCAACGAAATTTTACCCAGCTTAAAAATGTCTGATATCGATGATACTCGGCACTATTATGAAAACAAACATCATTTTGATTATAATAGCTGTGGCAGAAAGCGCGATTTCGAATGTCGACATTGAAATTTTTCTGAAAATTTTTCTAAGTGTTAGAATTCAACGAAATTTTACCCAGCTTAAAAATGTCTGATATCGATGATACTCGGCACTATTATGAAAACAAACATCATTTTGATTATAATAGCTGTGGCAGAAAGCGCGTTTTCGAATGTCGATATTTGAGAATTTTCGGAGTCGTCCGTTCAACGAGATTTTTAACCCAGCTTAAAAATGTCTGATATCGATGATACTCGGCACTATTATGAAAACGAACATCATTTTGATTATAATAGCTGTGGCAGAAAGCGCGATTTCGAATGTCGACATTGAAATTTTTCTGAAAATTTTTCTAAGTGTTAGAATTCAACGAAATTTTACCCAGCTTAAAAATGTCTGATATCCATGATACTCGGCACTATTATGAAAACGAACATCATTTTGATTATAATAGCTGTGGCAGAAAGCGCGATTTCGAATGTCGACATTGAAATTTTTCTGAGAATTTTTCTAAGTGTTAGAATTCAACGAAATTTTACCCAGCTTAAAAATGTCTGATATCGATGATACTCGGCACTATTATGAAAACGAACATCATTTTGATTATAATAGCTGTGGCAGAAAGCGCGATTTCGAATGTCGATATTTGAGAATTTTCGGAGTCGTCCGTTCAACGAGATTTTTAACCCAGCTTAAAAATGTCTGATATCGATGATACTCGGCACTATTATGAAAACGAACATCATTTTGATTATAATAGCTGTGGCAGAAAGCGCGATTTCGAATGTCGATATTTGAGAATTTTCGGAGTCGTCCGTTCAACGAGATTTTTAACCCAGCTTAAAAATGTCTGATATCGATGATACTCGGCACTATTATGAAAACAAACATCATTTTGATTATAATAGCTGTGGCAGAAAGCGCGTTTTCGAATGTCGATATTTGAGAATTTTCGGAATCGTCCGTTCAACGAGATTTTTAACCCAGCTTAAAAATGTCTGATATCGATGATACTCGGCACTATTATGAAAACTAACATCATTTTGATTATAATAGCTGTGGCAGAAAGCGCGATTTCGAATGTCGACATTGAAATTTTTCTGAAAATTTTTCTAAGTGTTAGAATTCAACGAAATTTTACCCAGCTTAAAAATGTCTGATATCGATGATACTCGGCACTATTATGAAAACGAACATCATTTTGATTATAATAGCTGTGGCAGAAAGCGCGATTTCGAATGTCGACATTGAAATTTTTCTGAAAATTTTTCTAAGTGTTAGAATTCAACGAAATTTTACCCAGCTTAAAAATGTCTGATATCGATGATACTCGGCACTATTATGAAAACAAACATCATTTTGATTATAATAGCTGTGGCAGAAAGCGCGATTTCGAATGTCGATATTGAAATTTTTCTGAAAATTTTTCTAAGTGTTAGAATTCAACGAAATTTTACCCAGCTTAAAAATGTCTGATATCGATGATACTCGGCACTATTATGAAAACGAAAATCATTTTGATTATAATAGCTGTGGCAGAAAGCGCGATTTCGAATGTCGATAAAGAAATTTTTCTGAAAATTTTTCTAAGTGTTAGAATTCAACGAAATTTTACCCAGCTTAAAAATGTCTGATATCGATGATACTCGGCACTATTATGAAAACGAAAATCATTTTGATTATAATAGCTGTGGCAGAAAGCGCGATTTCGAATGTCGACAAAGAAATTTTTCTGAAAATTTTTCTAAGTGTTAGAATTCAACGAAATTTTACCCAGCTTAAAAATGTCTGATATCGATGATACTCGGCACTATTATGAAAACAAACATCATTTTCATTATAATAGCTGTGGCAGAAAGCGCGTTTTCGAATGTCGATATTTGAGAATTTTCGGAGTCGTCCGTTCAACGAGATTTTTAACCCAGCTTAAAAATGTCTGATATCGATGATTCTCGGCACTATTATGAAAACTAACATCATTTTGATTATAATAGCTGTGGCAGAAAGCGCGATTTCGAATGTCGACATTGAAATTTTTCTGAAAATTTTTCTAAGTGTTAGAATTCAACGAAATTTTACCCAGCTTAAAAATGTCTGATATCGATGATACTCGGCACTATTATGAAAACAAACATCATTTTGATTATAATAGCTGTGGCAGAAAGCGCGTTTTCGAATGTCGATATTTGAGAATTTTCGGAGTCGTCCGTTCAACGAGATATTTAACCCAGCTTAAAAATGTCTGATATCGATGATACTCGGCACTATTATGAAAACGAACATCATTTTGATTATAATAGCTGTGGCAGAAAGCGCGATTTCGAATGTCGACATTGAAATTTTTCTGAGAATTTTTTTAAGTGTTAGAATTCAACGAAATTTTACCCAGCTTAAAAATGTCTGATATCGATGATACTCGGCACTATTATGAAAACGAACATCATTTTGATTATAATAGCTGTGGCAGAAAGCGCGATTTCGAATGTCGACATTGAAATTTTTCTGAGAATTTTTCTAAGTGTTAGAATTCAACGAAATTTTACCCAGCTTAAAAATGTCTGATATCGATGATACTCGGCACTATTATGAAAACGAACATCATTTTGATTATAATAGCTGTGGCAGAAAGCGCGATTTCGAATGTCGATATTTGAGAATTTTCGGAGTCGTCCGTTCAACGAGATTTTTAACCCAGCTTAAAAATGTCTGATATCGATGATACTCGGCACTATTATGAAAACAAACATCATTTTGATTATAATAGCTGTGGCAGAAAGCGCGATTTCGAATGTCGACATTGAAATTTTTCTGAAAATTTTTCTAAGTGTTAGAATTCAACGAAATTTTACCCAGCTTAAAAATGTCTGATATCGATGATACTCGGCACTATTATGAAAACAAACATCATTTTGATTATAATAGCTGTGGCAGAAAGCGCGTTTTCGAATGTCGATATTTGAGAATTTTCGGAGTCGTCCGTTCAACGAGATTTTTAACCCAGCTTAAAAATGTCTGATATCGATGATACTCGGCACTATTATGAAAACGAACATCATTTTGATTATAATAGCTGTGGCAGAAAGCGCGATTTCGAATGTCGACATTGAAATTTTTCTGAGAATTTTTTTAAGTGTTAGAATTCAACGAAATTTTACCCAGCTTAAAAATGTCTGATATCGATGATACTCGACACTATTATGAAAACGAACATCATTTTGATTATAATAGCTGTGGCAGAAAGCGCGATTTCGAATGTCGACATTGAAATTTTTCTGAAAATTTTTCTAAGTGTTAGAATTCAACGAAATTTTACCCAGCTTAAAAATGTCTGATATCGATGATACTCGGCACTATTATGAAAACGAACATCATTTTGATTATAATAGCTGTGGCAGAAAGCGCGATTTCGAATGTCGACATTGAAATTTTTCTGAAAATTTTTCTAAGTGTTAGAATTCAACGAAATTTTACCCAGCTTAAAAATGTCTGATATCGATGATACTCGGCACTATTATGAAAACCAACATCATTTTGATTATAATAGCTGTGGCAGAAAGCGCGATTTCGAATGTCGACATTGAAATTTTTCTGAAAATTTTTCTAAGTGTTAGAATTCAACGAAATTTTACCCAGCTTAAAAATCGATGATACTCGGCACTATTATGAAAACGAACATCATTTTGATTATAATAGCTGTGGCAGGAAGCGCGATTTCGAATGTCGACATTGAAATTTTTCTGAAAATTTTTCTAAGTGTTAGAATTCAACGAAATTTTACCCAGCTTAAAAATGTCTGATATCGATGATACTCGGCACTATTATGAAAACAAACATCATTTTGATTATAATAGCTGTGGCAGAAAGCGCGTTTTCGAATGTCGATATTTGAGAATTTTCGGAGTCGTCCGTTCAACGAGATTTTTAACCCAGCTTAAAAATGTCTGATATCGATGATACTCGGCACTATTATGAAAACAAACATCATTTTGATTATAATAGCTGTGGCAGAAAGCGCGATTTCGAATGTCGATATTTGAGAATTTTCGGAGTCGTCCGTTCAACGAGATTTTTAACCCAGCTTAAAAATGTCTGATATCGATGATACTCGGCACTATTATGAAAACAAACATCATTTTGATTATAATAGCTGTGGCAGAAAGCGCGTTTTCGAATGTCGATATTTGAGAATTTTCGGAGTCGTCCGTTCAACGAGATTTTTAACCCAGCTTAAAAATGTCTGATATCGATGATACTCGGCACTATTATGAAAACTAACATCATTTTGATTATAATAGCTGTGGCAGAAAGCGCGATTTCGAATGTCGACATTGAAATTTTTCTGAGAATTTTTCTAAGTGTTAGAATTCAACGAAATTTTACCCAGCTTAAAAATGTCTGATATCGATGATACTCGGCACTATTATGAAAACAAACATCATTTTGATTATAATAGCTGTGGCAGAAAGCGCGTTTTCGAATGTCGATATTTGAGAATTTTCGGAGTCGTCCGTTCAACGAGATATTTAACCCAGCTTAAAAATGTCTGATATCGATGATACTCGGCACTATTATGAAAACGAACATCATTTTGATTATAATAGCTGTGGCAGAAAGCGCGATTTCGAATGTCGACATTGAAATTTTTCTGAGAATTTTTTTAAGTGTTAGAATTCAACGAAATTTTACCCAGCTTAAAAATGTCTGATATCGATGATACTCGGCACTATTATGAAAACGAACATCATTTTGATTATAATAGCTGTGGCAGAAAGCGCGATTTCGAATGTCGACATTGAAATTTTTCTGAGAATTTTTCTAAGTGTTAGAATTCAACGAAATTTTACCCAGCTTAAAAATGTCTGATATCGATGATACTCGGCACTATTATGAAAACGAACATCATTTTGATTATAATAGCTGTGGCAGAAAGCGCGATTTCGAATGTCGATATTTGAGAATTTTCGGAGTCGTCCGTTCAACGAGATTTTTAACCCAGCTTAAAAATGTCTGATATCGATGATACTCGGCACTATTATGAAAACAAACATCATTTTGATTATAATAGCTGTGGCAGAAAGCGCGATTTCGAATGTCGACATTGAAATTTTTCTGAAAATTTTTCTAAGTGTTAGAATTCAACGAAATTTTACCCAGCTTAAAAATGTCTGATATCGATGATACTCGGCACTATTATGAAAACAAACATCATTTTGATTATAATAGCTGTGGCAGAAAGCGCGTTTTCGAATGTCGATATTTGAGAATTTTCGGAGTCGTCCGTTCAACGAGATTTTTAACCCAGCTTAAAAATGTCTGATATCGATGATACTCGGCACTATTATGAAAACGAACATCATTTTGATTATAATAGCTGTGGCAGAAAGCGCGATTTCGAATGTCGACATTGAAATTTTTCTGAGAATTTTTTTAAGTGTTAGAATTCAACGAAATTTTACCCAGCTTAAAAATGTCTGATATCGATGATACTCGACACTATTATGAAAACGAACATCATTTTGATTATAATAGCTGTGGCAGAAAGCGCGATTTCGAATGTCGACATTGAAATTTTTCTGAAAATTTTTCTAAGTGTTAGAATTCAACGAAATTTTACCCAGCTTAAAAATGTCTGATATCGATGATACTCGGCACTATTATGAAAACGAACATCATTTTGATTATAATAGCTGTGGCAGAAAGCGCGATTTCGAATGTCGACATTGAAATTTTTCTGAAAATTTTTCTAAGTGTTAGAATTCAACGAAATTTTACCCAGCTTAAAAATGTCTGATATCGATGATACTCGGCACTATTATGAAAACCAACATCATTTTGATTATAATAGCTGTGGCAGAAAGCGCGATTTCGAATGTCGACATTGAAATTTTTCTGAAAATTTTTCTAAGTGTTAGAATTCAACGAAATTTTACCCAGCTTAAAAATCGATGATACTCGGCACTATTATGAAAACGAACATCATTTTGATTATAATAGCTGTGGCAGGAAGCGCGATTTCGAATGTCGACATTGAAATTTTTCTGAAAATTTTTCTAAGTGTTAGAATTCAACGAAATTTTACCCAGCTTAAAAATGTCTGATATCGATGATACTCGGCACTATTATGAAAACAAACATCATTTTGATTATAATAGCTGTGGCAGAAAGCGCGTTTTCGAATGTCGATATTTGAGAATTTTCGGAGTCGTCCGTTCAACGAGATTTTTAACCCAGCTTAAAAATGTCTGATATCGATGATACTCGGCACTATTATGAAAACAAACATCATTTTGATTATAATAGCTGTGGCAGAAAGCGCGATTTCGAATGTCGATATTTGAGAATTTTCGGAGTCGTCCGTTCAACGAGATTTTTAACCCAGCTTAAAAATGTCTGATATCGATGATACTCGGCACTATTATGAAAACAAACATCATTTTGATTATAATAGCTGTGGCAGAAAGCGCGTTTTCGAATGTCGATATTTGAGAATTTTCGGAGTCGTCCGTTCAACGAGATTTTTAACCCAGCTTAAAAATGTCTGATATCGATGATACTCGGCACTATTATGAAAACTAACATCATTTTGATTATAATAGCTGTGGCAGAAAGCGCGATTTCGAATGTCGACATTGAAATTTTTCTGAGAATTTTTCTAAGTGTTAGAATTCAACGAAATTTTACCCAGCTTAAAAATGTCTGATATCGATGATACTCGGCACTATTATGAAAACGAACATCATTTTGATTATAATAGCTGTGGCAGAAAGCGCGATTTCGAATGTCGACATTGAAATTTTTCTGAGAATTTTTTTAAGTGTTAGAATTCAACGAAATTTTACCCAGCTTAAAAATGTCTGATATCGATGATACTCGGCACTATTATGAAAACGAACATCATTTTGATTATAATAGCTGTGGCAGAAAGCGCGATTTCGAATGTCGACATTGAAATTTTTCTGAAAATTTTTCTAAGTGTTAGAATTCAACGAAATTTTACCCAGCTTAAAAATGTCTGATATCCATGATACTCGGCACTATTATGAAAACGAACATCATTTTGATTATAATAGCTGTGGCAGAAAGCGCGATTTCGAATGTCGACATTGAAATTTTTCTGAGAATTTTTCTAAGTGTTAGAATTCAACGAAATTTTACCCAGCTTAAAAATGTCTGATATCGATGATACTCGGCACTATTATGAAAACGAACATCATTTTGATTATAATAGCTGTGGCAGAAAGCGCGATTTCGAATGTCGATATTTGAGAATTTTCGGAGTCGTCCGTTCAACGAGATTTTTAACCCAGCTTAAAAATGTCTGATATCGATGATACTCGGCACTATTATGAAAACAAACATCATTTTGATTATAATAGCTGTGGCAGAAAGCGCGTTTTCGAATGTCGATATTTGAGAATTTTCGGAGTCGTCCGTTCAACGACATTTTTAACCCAGCTTAAAAATGTCTGATATCGATGATACTCGGCACTATTATGAAAGCGAACATCATTTTGATTATAATAGCTGTGGCAGAAAGCGCGATTTCGAATGTCGACATTGAAATTTTTCTGAAAATTTTTCTAAGTGTTAGAATTCAACGAAATTTTACCCAGCTTAAAAATGTCTGATATCGATGATACTCGGCACTATTATGAAAACGAACATCATTTTGATTATAATAGCTGTGGCAGAAAGCGCGATTTCGAATGTCGACATTGAAATTTTTCTGAAAATTTTTCTAAGTGTTAGAATTCAACGAAATTTTACCCAGCTTAAAAATGTCTGATATCGATGATACTCGGCACTATTATGAAAACAAACATCATTTTGATTATAATAGCTGTGGCAGAAAGCGCGTTTTCGAATGTCGATATTTGAGAATTTTCGGAGTCGTCCGTTCAACGAGATTTTTAACCCAGCTTAAAAATGTCTGATATCGATGATACTCGGCACTATTATGAAAACGAACATCATTTTGATTATAATAGCTGTGGCAGAAAGCGCGATTTCGAATGTCGACATTGAAATTTTTCTGAAAATTTTTCTAAGTGTTAGAATTCAACGAAATTTTACCCAGCTTAAAAATGTCTGATATCGATGATACTCGGCACTATTATGAAAACGAACATCATTTTGATTATAATAGCTGTGGCAGAAAGCGCGATTTCGAATGTCGATATTTGAGAATTTTCGGAGTCGTCCGTTCAACGAGATTTTTAACCCAGCTTAAAAATGTCTGATATCGATGATACTCGGCACTATTATGAAAACAAACATCATTTTGATTATAATAGCTGTGGCAGAAAGCGCGTTTTCGAATGTCGATATTTGAGAATTTTCGGAATCGTCCGTTCAACGAGATTTTTAACCCAGCTTAAAAATGTCTGATATCGATGATACTCGGCACTATTATGAAAACTAACATCATTTTGATTATAATAGCTGTGGCAGAAAGCGCGATTTCGAATGTCGACATTGAAATTTTTCTGAAAATTTTTCTAAGTGTTAGAATTCAACGAAATTTTACCCAGCTTAAAAATGTCTGATATCGATGATACTCGGCACTATTATGAAAACGAACATCATTTTGATTATAATAGCTGTGGCAGAAAGCGCGATTTCGAATGTCGACATTGAAATTTTTCTGATAATTTTTCTAAGTGTTAGAATTCAACGAAATTTTACCCAGCTTAAAAATGTCTGATATCGATGATACTCGGCACTATTATGAAAACAAACATCATTTTGATTATAATAGCTGTGGCAGAAAGCGCGATTTCGAATGTCGATATTGAAATTTTTCTGAAAATTTTTCTAAGTGTTAGAATTCAACGAAATTTTACCCAGCTTAAAAATGTCTGATATCGATGATACTCGGCACTATTATGAAAACGAAAATCATTTTGATTATAATAGCTGTGGCAGAAAGCGCGATTTCGAATGTCGATAAAGAAATTTTTCTGAAAATTTTTCTAAGTGTTAGAATTCAACGAAATTTTACCCAGCTTAAAAATGTCTGATATCGATGATACTCGGCACTATTATGAAAACAAACATCATTTTGATTATAATAGCTGTGGCAGAAAGCGCGTTTTCGAATGTCGATATTTGAGAATTTTCGGAGTCGTCCGTTCAACGAGATTTTTAACCCAGCTTAAAAATGTCTGATATCGATGATACTCGGCACTATTATGAAAACTAACATCATTTTGATTATAATAGCTGTGGCAGAAAGCGCGATTTCGAATGTCGACATTGAAATTTTTCTGAAAATTTTTCTAAGTGTTAGAATTCAACGAAATTTTACCCAGCTTAAAAATGTCTGATATCGATGATACTCGGCACTATTATGAAAACAAACATCATTTTGATTATAATAGCTGTGGCAGAAAGCGCGTTTTCGAATGTCGATATTTGAGAATTTTCGGAGTCGTCCGTTCAACGAGATATTTAACCCAGCTTAAAAATGTCTGATATCGATGATACTCGGCACTATTATGAAAACGAACATCATTTTGATTATAATAGCTGCGGCAGAAAGCGCGATTTCGAATGTCGACATTGAAATTTTTCTGAGAATTTTTTTAAGTGTTAGAATTCAACGAAATTTTACCCAGCTTAAAAATGTCTGATATCGATGATACTCGGCACTATTATGAAAACGAACATCATTTTGATTATAATAGCTGTGGCAGAAAGCGCGATTTCGAATGTCGACATTGAAATTTTTCTGAGAATTTTTCTAAGTGTTAGAATTCAACGAAATTTTACCCAGCTTAAAAATGTCTGATATCGATGATACTCGGCACTATTATGAAAACGAACATCATTTTGATTATAATAGCTGTGGCAGAAAGCGCGATTTCGAATGTCGATATTTGAGAATTTTCGGAGTCGTCCGTTCAACGAGATTTTTAACCCAGCTTAAAAATGTCTGATATCGATGATACTCGGCACTATTATGAAAACAAACATCATTTTGATTATAATAGCTGTGGCAGAAAGCGCGATTTCGAATGTCGACATTGAAATTTTTCTGAAAATTTTTCTAAGTGTTAGAATTCAACGAAATTTTACCCAGCTTAAAAATGTCTGATATCGATGATACTCGGCACTATTATGAAAACAAACATCATTTTGATTATAATAGCTGTGGCAGAAAGCGCGTTTTCGAATGTCGATATTTGAGAATTTTCGGAGTCGTCCGTTCAACGAGATTTTTAACCCAGCTTAAAAATGTCTGATATCGATGATACTCGGCACTATTATGAAAACGAACATCATTTTGATTATAATAGCTGTGGCAGAAAGCGCGATTTCGAATGTCGACATTGAAATTTTTCTGAGAATTTTTTTAAGTGTTAGAATTCAACGAAATTTTACCCAGCTTAAAAATGTCTGATATCGATGATACTCGGCACTATTATGAAAACGAACATCATTTTGATTATAATAGCTGTGGCAGAAAGCGCGATTTCGAATGTCGACATTGAAATTTTTCTGAAAATTTTTCTAAGTGTTAGAATTCAACGAAATTTTACCCAGCTTAAAAATGTCTGATATCGATGATACTCGGCACTATTATGAAAACGAACATCATTTTGATTATAATAGCTGTGGCAGAAAGCGCGATTTCGAATGTCGACATTGAAATTTTTCTGAAAATTTTTCTAAGTGTTAGAATTCAACGAAATTTTACCCAGCTTAAAAATGTCTGATATCGATGATACTCGGCACTATTATGAAAACCAACATCATTTTGATTATAATAGCTGTGGCAGAAAGCGCGATTTCGAATGTCGACATTGAAATTTTTCTGAAAATTTTTCTAAGTGTTAGAATTCAACGAAATTTTACCCAGCTTAAAAATCGATGATACTCGGCACTATTATGAAAACGAACATCATTTTGATTATAATAGCTGTGGCAGAAAGCGCGATTTCGAATGTCGACATTGAAATTTTTCTGAAAATTTTTCTAAGTGTTAGAATTCAACGAAATTTTACCCAGCTTAAAAATGTCTGATATCGATGATACTCGGCACTATTATGAAAACAAACATCATTTTGATTATAATAGCTGTGGCAGAAAGCGCGTTTTCGAATGTCGATATTTGAGAATTTTCGGAGTCGTCCGTTCAACGAGATTTTTAACCCAGCTTAAAAATGTCTGATATCGATGATACTCGGCACTATTATGAAAACAAACATCATTTTGATTATAATAGCTGTGGCAGAAAGCGCGATTTCGAATGTCGATATTTGAGAATTTTCGGAGTCGTCCGTTCAACGAGATTTTTAACCCAGCTTAAAAATGTCTGATATCGATGATACTCGGCACTATTATGAAAAAAAACATCATTTTGATTATAATAGCTGTGGCAGAAAGCGCGTTTTCGAATGTCGATATTTGAGAATTTTCGGAGTCGTCCGTTCAACGAGATTTTTAACCCAGCTTAAAAATGTCTGATATCGATGATACTCGGCACTATTATGAAAACTAACATCATTTTGATTATAATAGCTGTGGCAGAAAGCGCGATTTCGAATGTCGACATTGAAATTTTTCTGAGAATTTTTCTAAGTGTTAGAATTCAACGAAATTTTACCCAGCTTAAAAATGTCTGATATCGATGATACTCGGCACTATTATGAAAACGAACATCATTTTGATTATAATAGCTGTGGCAGAAAGCGCGATTTCGAATGTCGACATTGAAATTTTTCTGAGAATTTTTTTAAGTGTTAGAATTCAACGAAATTTTACCCAGCTTAAAAATGTCTGATATCGATGATACTCGGCACTATTATGAAAACGAACATCATTTTGATTATAATAGCTGTGGCAGAAAGCGCGATTTCGAATGTCGACATTGAAATTTTTCTGAAAATTTTTCTAAGTGTTAGAATTCAACGAAATTTTACCCAGCTTAAAAATGTCTGATATCCATGATACTCGGCACTATTATGAAAACGAACATCATTTTGATTATAATAGCTGTGGCAGAAAGCGCGATTTCGAATGTCGACATTGAAATTTTTCTGAGAATTTTTCTAAGTGTTAGAATTCAACGAAATTTTACCCAGCTTAAAAATGTCTGATATCGATGATACTCGGCACTATTATGAAAACGAACATCATTTTGATTATAATAGCTGTGGCAGAAAGCGCGATTTCGAATGTCGATATTTGAGAATTTTCGGAGTCGTCCGTTCAACGAGATTTTTAACCCAGCTTAAAAATGTCTGATATCGATGATACTCGGCACTATTATGAAAACAAACATCATTTTGATTATAATAGCTGTGGCAGAAAGCGCGTTTTCGAATGTCGATATTTGAGAATTTTCGGAGTCGTCCGTTCAACGAGATTTTTAACCCAGCTTAAAAATGTCTGATATCGATGATACTCGGCACTATTATGAAAGCGAACATCATTTTGATTATAATAGCTGTGGCAGAAAGCGCGATTTCGAATGTCGACATTGAAATTTTTCTGAAAATTTTTCTAAGTGTTAGAATTCAACGAAATTTTACCCAGCTTAAAAATGTCTGATATCGATGATACTCGGCACTATTATGAAAACGAACATCATTTTGATTATAATAGCTGTGGCAGAAAGCGCGATTTCGAATGTCGACATTGAAATTTTTCTGAAAATTTTTCTAAGTGTTAGAATTCAACGAAATTTTACCCAGCTTAAAAATGTCTGATATCGATGATACTCGGCACTATTATGAAAACAAACATCATTTTGATTATAATAGCTGTGGCAGAAAGCGCGTTTTCGAATGTCGATATTTGAGAATTTTCGGAGTCGTCCGTTCAACGAGATTTTTAACCCAGCTTAAAAATGTCTGATATCGATGATACTCGGCACTATTATGAAAACGAACATCATTTTGATTATAATAGCTGTGGCAGAAAGCGCGATTTCGAATGTCGACATTGAAATTTTTCTGAAAATTTTTCTAAGTGTTAGAATTCAACGAAATTTTACCCAGCTTAAAAATGTCTGATATCGATGATACTCGGCACTATTATGAAAACGAACATCATTTTGATTATAATAGCTGTGGCAGAAAGCGCGATTTCGAATGTCGATATTTGAGAATTTTCGGAGTCGTCCGTTCAACGAGATTTTTAACCCAGCTTAAAAATGTCTGATATCGATGATACTCGGCACTATTATGAAAACAAACATCATTTTGATTATAATAGCTGTGGCAGAAAGCGCGTTTTCGAATGTCGATATTTGAGAATTTTCGGAATCGTCCGTTCAACGAGATTTTTAACCCAGCTTAAAAATGTCTGATATCGATGATACTCGGCACTATTATGAAAACTAACATCATTTTGATTATAATAGCTGTGGCAGAAAGCGCGATTTCGAATGTCGACATTGAAATTTTTCTGAAAATTTTTCTAAGTGTTAGAATTCAACGAAATTTTACCCAGCTTAAAAATGTCTGATATCGATGATACTCGGCACTATTATGAAAACGAACATCATTTTGATTATAATAGCTGTGGCAGAAAGCGCGATTTCGAATGTCGACATTGAAATTTTTCTGAAAATTTTTCTAAGTGTTAGAATTCAACGAAATTTTACCCAGCTTAAAAATGTCTGATATCGATGATACTCGGCACTATTATGAAAACAAACATCATTTTGATTATAATAGCTGTGGCAGAAAGCGCGATTTCGAATGTCGATATTGAAATTTTTCTGAAAATTTTTCTAAGTGTTAGAATTCAACGAAATTTTACCCAGCTTAAAAATGTCTGATATCGATGATACTCGGCACTATTATGAAAACGAAAATCATTTTGATTATAATAGCTGTGGCAGAAAGCGCGATTTCGAATGTCGACAAAGAAATTTTTCTGAAAATTTTTCTAAGTGTTAGAATTCAACGAAATTTTACCCAGCTTAAAAATGTCTGATATCGATGATACTCGGCACTATTATGAAAACAAACATCATTTTGATTATAATAGCTGTGGCAGAAAGCGCGTTTTCGAATGTCGATATTTGAGAATTTTCGGAGTCGTCCGTTCAACGAGATTTTTAACCCAGCTTAAAAATGTCTGATATCGATGATACTCGGCACTATTATGAAAACTAACATCATTTTGATTATAATAGCTGTGGCAGAAAGCGCGATTTCGAATGTCGACATTGAAATTTTTCTGAAAATTTTTCTAAGTGTTAGAATTCAACGAAATTTTACCCAGCTTAAAAATGTCTGATATCGATGATACTCGGCACTATTATGAAAACAAACATCATTTTGATTATAATAGCTGTGGCAGAAAGCGCGTTTTCGAATGTCGATATTTGAGAATTTTCGGAATCGTCCGTTCAACGAGATTTTTAACCCAGCTTAAAAATGTCTGATATCGATGATACTCGGCACTATTATGAAAACTAACATCATTTTGATTATAATAGCTGTGGCAGAAAGCGCGATTTCGAATGTCGACATTGAAATTTTTCTGAAAATTTTTCTAAGTGTTAGAATTCAACGAAATTTTACCCAGCTTAAAAATGTCTGATATCGATGATACTCGGCACTATTATGAAAACGAACATCATTTTGATTATAATAGCTGTGGCAGAAAGCGCGATTTCGAATGTCGACATTGAAATTTTTCTGAAAATTTTTCTAAGTGTTAGAATTCAACGAAATTTTACCCAGCTTAAAAATGTCTGATATCGATGATACTCGGCACTATTATGAAAACAAACATCATTTTGATTATAATAGCTGTGGCAGAAAGCGCGATTTCGAATGTCGATATTGAAATTTTTCTGAAAATTTTTCTAAGTGTTAGAATTCAACGAAATTTTACCCAGCTTAAAAATGTCTGATATCGATGATACTCGGCACTATTATGAAAACGAAAATCATTTTGATTATAATAGCTGTGGCAGAAAGCGCGATTTCGAATGTCGACAAAGAAATTTTTCTGAAAATTTTTCTAAGTGTTAGAATTCAACGAAATTTTACCCAGCTTAAAAATGTCTGATATCGATGATACTCGGCACTATTATGAAAACAAACATCATTTTGATTATAATAGCTGTGGCAGAAAGCGCGTTTTCGAATGTCGATATTTGAGAATTTTCGGAGTCGTCCGTTCAACGAGATTTTTAACCCAGCTTAAAAATGTCTGATATCGATGATACTCGGCACTATTATGAAAACTAACATCATTTTGATTATAATAGCTGTGGCAGAAAGCGCGATTTCGAATGTCGACATTGAAATTTTTCTGAAAATTTTTCTAAGTGTTAGAATTCAACGAAATTTTACCCAGCTTAAAAATGTCTGATATCGATGATACTCGGCACTATTATGAAAACAAACATCATTTTGATTATAATAGCTGTGGCAGAAAGCGCGTTTTCGAATGTCGATATTTGAGAATTTTCGGAGTCGTCCGTTCAACGAGATATTTAACCCAGCTTAAAAATGTCTGATATCGATGATACTCGGCACTATTATGAAAACGAACATCATTTTGATTATAATAGCTGTGGCAGAAAGCGCGATTTCGAATGTCGACATTGAAATTTTTCTGAGAATTTTTTTAAGTGTTAGAATTCAACGAAATTTTACCCAGCTTAAAAATGTCTGATATCGATGATACTCGGCACTATTATGAAAACGAACATCATTTTGATTATAATAGCTGTGGCAGAAAGCGCGATTTCGAATGTCGACATTGAAATTTTTCTGAGAATTTTTCTAAGTGTTAGAATTCAACGAAATTTTACCCAGCTTAAAAATGTCTGATATCGATGATACTCGGCACTATTATGAAAACGAACATCATTTTGATTATAATAGCTGTGGCAGAAAGCGCGATTTCGAATGTCGATATTTGAGAATTTTCGGAGTCGTCCGTTCAACGAGATTTTTAACCCAGCTTAAAAATGTCTGATATCGATGATACTCGGCACTATTATGAAAACAAACATCATTTTGATTATAATAGCTGTGGCAGAAAGCGCGATTTCGAATGTCGACATTGAAATTTTTCTGAAAATTTTTCTAAGTGTTAGAATTCAACGAAATTTTACCCAGCTTAAAAATGTCTGATATCGATGATACTCGGCACTATTATGAAAACAAACATCATTTTGATTATAATAGCTGTGGCAGAAAGCGCGTTTTCGAATGTCGATATTTGAGAATTTTCGGAGTCGTCCGTTCAACGAGATTTTTAACCCAGCTTAAAAATGTCTGATATCGATGATACTCGGCACTATTATGAAAACGAACATCATTTTGATTATAATAGCTGTGGCAGAAAGCGCGATTTCGAATGTCGACATTGAAATTTTTCTGAGAATTTTTTTAAGTGTTAGAATTCAACGAAATTTTACCCAGCTTAAAAATGTCTGATATCGATGATACTCGGCACTATTATGAAAACGAACATCATTTTGATTATAATAGCTGTGGCAGAAAGCGCGATTTCGAATGTCGACATTGAAATTTTTCTGAAAATTTTTCTAAGTGTTAGAATTCAACGAAATTTTACCCAGCTTAAAAATGTCTGATATCGATGATACTCGGCACTATTATGAAAACGAACATCATTTTGATTATAATAGCTGTGGCAGAAAGCGCGATTTCGAATGTCGACATTGAAATTTTTCTGAAAATTTTTCTAAGTGTTAGAATTCAACGAAATTTTACCCAGCTTAAAAATGTCTGATATCGATGATACTCGGCACTATTATGAAAACCAACATCATTTTGATTATAATAGCTGTGGCAGAAAGCGCGATTTCGAATGTCGACATTGAAATTTTTCTGAAAATTTTTCTAAGTGTTAGAATTCAACGAAATTTTACCCAGCTTAAAAATCGATGATACTCGGCACTATTATGAAAACGAACATCATTTTGATTATAATAGCTGTGGCAGAAAGCGCGATTTCGAATGTCGACATTGAAATTTTTCTGAAAATTTTTCTAAGTGTTAGAATTCAACGAAATTTTACCCAGCTTAAAAATGTCTGATATCGATGATACTCGGCACTATTATGAAAACAAACATCATTTTGATTATAATAGCTGTGGCAGAAAGCGCGTTTTCGAATGTCGATATTTGAGAATTTTCGGAGTCGTCCGTTCAACGAGATTTTTAACCCAGCTTAAAAATGTCTGATATCGATGATACTCGGCACTATTATGAAAACAAACATCATTTTGATTATAATAGCTGTGGCAGAAAGCGCGATTTCGAATGTCGATATTTGAGAATTTTCGGAGTCGTCCGTTCAACGAGATTTTTAACCCAGCTTAAAAATGTCTGATATCGATGATACTCGGCACTATTATGAAAACAAACATCATTTTGATTATAATAGCTGTGGCAGAAAGCGCGTTTTCGAATGTCGATATTTGAGAATTTTCGGAGTCGTCCGTTCAACGAGATTTTTAACCCAGCTTAAAAATGTCTGATATCGATGATACTCGGCACTATTATGAAAACTAACATCATTTTGATTATAATAGCTGTGGCAGAAAGCGCGATCTCGAATGTCGACATTGAAATTTTTCTGAGAATTTTTCTAAGTGTTAGAATTCAACGAAATTTTACCCAGCTTAAAAATGTCTGATATCGATGATACTCGGCACTATTATGAAAACGAACATCATTTTGATTATAATAGCTGTGGCAGAAAGCGCGATTTCGAATGTCGACATTGAAATTTTTCTGAGAATTTTTTTAAGTGTTAGAATTCAACGAAATTTTACCCAGCTTAAAAATGTCTGATATCGATGATACTCGGCACTATTATGAAAACGAACATCATTTTGATTATAATAGCTGTGGCAGAAAGCGCGATTTCGAATGTCGACATTGAAATTTTTCTGAAAATTTTTCTAAGTGTTAGAATTCAACGAAATTTTACCCAGCTTAAAAATGTCTGATATCGATGATACTCGGCACTATTATGAAAACGAACATCATTTTGATTATAATAGCTGTGGCAGAAAGCGCGATTTCGAATGTCGACATTGAAATTTTTCTGAAAATTTTTCTAAGTGTTAGAATTCAACGAAATTTTACCCAGCTTAAAAATGTCTGATATCGATGATACTCGGCACTATTATGAAAACCAACATCATTTTGATTATAATAGCTGTGGCAGAAAGCGCGATTTCGAATGTCGACATTGAAATTTTTCTGAAAATTTTTCTAAGTGTTAGAATTCAACGAAATTTTACCCAGCTTAAAAATCGATGATACTCGGCACTATTATGAAAACGAACATCATTTTGATTATAATAGCTGTGGCAGAAAGCGCGATTTCGAATGTCGACATTGAAATTTTTCTGAGAATTTTTCTAAGTGTTAGAATTCAACGAAATTTTACCCAGCTTAAAAATGTCTGATATCGATGATACTCGGCACTATTATGAAAACGAACATCATTTTGATTATAATAGCTGTGGCAGAAAGCGCGATTTCGAATGTCGACATTGAAATTTTTCTGAGAATTTTTTTAAGTGTTAGAATTCAACGAAATTTTACCCAGCTTAAAAATGTCTGATATCGATGATACTCGGCACTATTATGAAAACGAACATCATTTTGATTATAATAGCTGTGGCAGAAAGCGCGATTTCGAATGTCGATATTTGAGAATTTTCGGAGTCGTCCGTTCAACGAGATTTTTAACCCAGCTTAAAAATGTCTGATATCGATGATACTCGGCACTATTATGAAAACAAACATCATTTTGATTATAATAGCTGTGGCAGAAAGCGCGTTTTCGAATGTCGATATTTGAGAATTTTCGGAGTCGTCCGTTCAACGAGATTTTTAACCCAGCTTAAAAATGTCTGATATCGATGATACTCGGCACTATTATGAAAACTAACATCATTTTGATTATAATAGCTGTGGCAGAAAGCGCAATTTCGAATGTCGACATTGAAATTTTTCTGAGAATTTTTCTAAGTGTTAGAATTCAACGAAATTTTACCCAGCTTAAAAATGTCTGATATCGATGATACTCGGCACTATTATGAAAACGAACATCATTTTGATTATAATAGCTGTGGCAGAAAGCGCGATTTCGAATGTCGACATTGAAATTTTTCTGAGAATTTTTTTAAGTGTTAGAATTCAACGAAATTTTACCCAGCTTAAAAATGTCTGATATCGATGATACTCGGCACTATTATGAAAACGAACATCATTTTGATTATAATAGCTGTGGCAGAAAGCGCGATTTCGAATGTCGACATTGAAATTTTTCTGAAAATTTTTCTAAGTGTTAGAATTCAACGAAATTTTACCCAGCTTAAAAATGTCTGATATCCATTATACTCGGCACTATTATGAAAACGAACATCATTTTGATTATAATAGCTGTGGCAGAAAGCGCGATTTCGAATGTCGACATTGAAATTTTTCTGAGAATTTTTCTAAGTGTTAGAATTCAACGAAATTTTACCCAGCTTAAAAATGTCTGATATCGATGATACTCGGCACTATTATGAAAACGAACATCATTTTGATTATAATAGCTGTGGCAGTAAGCGCGATTTCGAATGTCGATATTTGAGAATTTTCGGAGTCGTCCGTTCAACGAGATTTTTAACCCAGCTTAAAAATGTCTGATATCGATGATACTCGGCACTATTATGAAAACAAACATCATTTTGATTATAATAGCTGTGGCAGAAAGCGCGTTTTCGAATGTCGATATTTGAGAATTTTCGGAGTCGTCCGTTCAACGAGATTTTTAACCCAGCTTAAAAATGTCTGATATCGATGATACTCGGCACTATTATGAAAACGAACATCATTTTGATTATAATAGCTGTGGCAGAAAGCGCGATTTCGAATGTCGACATTGAAATTTTTCTGAAAATTTTTCTAAGTGTTAGAATTCAACGAAATTTTACCCAGCTTAAAAATGTCTGATATCGATGATACTCGGCACTATTATGAAAACGAACATCATTTTGATTATAATAGCTGTGGCAGAAAGCGCGATTTCGAATGTCGATATTTGAGAATTTTCGGAGTCGTCCGTTCAACGAGATTTTTAACCCAGCTTAAAAATGTCTGATATCGATGATACTCGGCACTATTATGAAAACAAACATCATTTTGATTATAATAGCTGTGGCAGAAAGCGCGTTTTCGAATGTCGATATTTGAGAATTTTCGGAATCGTCCGTTCAACGAGATTTTTAACCCAGCTTAAAAATGTCTGATATCGATGATACTCGGCACTATTATGAAAACTAACATCATTTTGATTATAATAGCTGTGGCAGAAAGCGCGATTTCGAATGTCGACATTGAAATTTTTCTGAAAATTTTTCTAAGTGTTAGAATTCAACGAAATTTTACCCAGCTTAAAAATGTCTGATATCGATGATACTCGGCACTATTATGAAAACGAACATCATTTTGATTATAATAGCTGTGGCAGAAAGCGCGATTTCGAATGTCGACATTGAAATTTTTCTGAAAATTTTTCTAAGTGTTAGAATTCAACGAAATTTTACCCAGCTTAAAAATGTCTGATATCGATGATACTCGGCACTATTATGAAAACGAAAATCATTTTGATTATAATAGCTGTGGCAGAAAGCGCGATTTCGAATGTCGACAAAGAAATTTTTCTGAAAATTTTTCTAAGTGTTAGAATTCAACGAAATTTTACCCAGCTTAAAAATGTCTGATATCGATGATACTCGGCACTATTATGAAAACAAACATCATTTTGATTATAATAGCTGTGGCAGAAAGCGCGTTTTCGAATGTCGATATTTGAGAATTTTCGGAGTCGTCCGTTCAACGAGATTTTTAACCCAGCTTAAAAATGTCTGATATCGATGATACTCGGCACTATTATGAAAACTAACATCATTTTGATTATAATAGCTGTGGCAGAAAGCGCGATTTCGAATGTCGACATTGAAATTTTTCTGAAAATTTTTCTAAGTGTTAGAATTCAACGAAATTTTACCCAGCTTAAAAATGTCTGATATCGATGATACTCGGCACTATTATGAAAACAAACATCATTTTGATTATAATAGCTGTGGCAGAAAGCGCGTTTTCGAATGTCGATATTTGAGAATTTTCGGAGTCGTCCGTTCAACGAGATATTTAACCCAGCTTAAAAATGTCTGATATCGATGATACTCGGCACTATTATGAAAACGAACATCATTTTGATTATAATAGCTGTGGCAGAAAGCGCGATTTCGAATGTCGACATTGAAATTTTTCTGAGAATTTTTTTAAGTGTTAGAATTCAACGAAATTTTACCCAGCTTAAAAATGTCTGATATCGATGATACTCGGCACTATTATGAAAACGAACATCATTTTGATTATAATAGCTGTGGCAGAAAGCGCGATTTCGAATGTCGATATTTGAGAATTTTCGGAGTCGTCCGTTCAACGAGATTTTTAACCCAGCTTAAAAATGTCTGATATCGATGATACTCGGCACTATTATGAAAACAAACATCATTTTGATTATAATAGCTGTGGCAGAAAGCGCGTTTTCGAATGTCGATATTTGAGAATTTTCGGAGTCGTCCGTTCAACGAGATTTTTAACCCAGCTTAAAAATGTCTGATATCGATGATACTCGGCACTATTATGAAAACGAACATCATTTTGATTATAATAGCTGTGGCAGAAAGCGCGATTTCGAATGTCGATATTTGAGAATTTTCGGAGTCGTCCGTTCAACGAGATTTTTAACCCAGCTTAAAAATGTCTGATATCGATGATACTCGGCACTATTATGAAAACAAACATCATTTTGATTATAATAGCTGTGGCAGAAAGCGCGTTTTCGAATGTCGATATTTGAGAATTTTCGGAGTCGTCCGTTCAACGAGATTTTTAACCCAGCTTAAAAATGTCTGATATCGATGATACTCGGCACTATTATGAAAACGAACATCATTTTGATTATAATAGCTGTGGCAGAAAGCGCGATTTCGAATGTCGACATTGAAATTTTTCTGAGAATTTTTCTAAGTGTTAGAATTCAACGAAATTTTACCCAGCTTAAAAATGTCTGATATCGATGATACTCGGCACTATTATGAAAACGAACATCATTTTGATTATAATAGCTGTGGCAGAAAGCGCGATTTCGAATGTCGATATTTGAGAATTTTCGGAGTCGTCCGTTCAACGAGATTTTTAACCCAGCTTAAAAATGTCTGATATCGATGATACTCGGCACTATTATGAAAACTAACATCATTTTGTTTATAATAGCTGTGGCAGAAAGCGCGATTTCGAATGTCGACATTGAAATTTTTCTGAAAATTTTTCTAAGTGTTAGAATTCAACGAAATTTTACCCAGCTTAAAAATGTCTGATATCGATGATACTCGGCACTATTATGAAAACAAACATCATTTTGATTATAATAGCTGTGGCAGAAAGCGCGTTTTCGAATGTCGATATTTGAGAATTTTCGGAGTCGTCCGTTCAACGAGATTTTTAACCCAGCTTAAAAATGTCTGATATCGATGATACTCGGCACTATTATGAAAACGAACATCATTTTGATTATAATAGCTGTGGCAGAAAGCGCGATTTCGAATGTCGACATTGAAATTTTTCTGAAAATTTTTCTAAGTGTTAGAATTCAACGAAATTTTACCCAGCTTAAAAATGTCTGATATCGATGATACTCGGCACTATTATGAAAACGAACATCATTTTGATTATAATAGCTGTGGCAGAAAGCGCGATTTCGAATGTCGACATTGAAATTTTTCTGAAAATTTTTCTAAGTGTTAGAATTCAACGAAATTTTACCCAGCTTAAAAATGTCTGATATCGATGATACTCGGCACTATTATGAAAACAAACATCATTTTGATTATAATAGCTGTGGCAGAAAGCGCGATTTCGAATGTCGATATTGAAATTTTTCTGAAAATTTTTCTAAGTGTTAGAATTCAACGAAATTTTACCCAGCTTAAAAATGTCTGATATCGATGATACTCGGCACTATTATGAAAACGAAAATCATTTTGATTATAATAGCTGTGGCAGAAAGCGCGATTTCGAATGTCGACAAAGAAATTTTTCTGAAAATTTTTCTAAGTGTTAGAATTCAACGAAATTTTACCCAGCTTAAAAATGTCTGATATCGATGATACTCGGCACTATTATGAAAACAAACATCATTTTGATTATAATAGCTGTGGCAGAAAGCGCGTTTTCGAATGTCGATATTTGAGAATTTTCGGAGTCGTCCGTTCAACGAGATTTTTAACCCAGCTTAAAAATGTCTGATATCGATGATACTCGGCACTATTATGAAAACTAACATCATTTTGATTATAATAGCTGTGGCAGAAAGCGCGATTTCGAATGTCGACATTGAAATTTTTCTGAAAATTTTTCTAAGTGTTAGAATTCAACGAAATTTTACCCAGCTTAAAAATGTCTGATATCGATGATACTCGGCACTATTATGAAAACAAACATCATTTTGATTATAATAGCTGTGGCAGAAAGCGCGTTTTCGAATGTCGATATTTGAGAATTTTCGGAGTCGTCCGTTCAACGAGATATTTAACCCAGCTTAAAAATGTCTGATATCGATGATACTCGGCACTATTATGAAAACGAACATCATTTTGATTATAATAGCTGTGGCAGAAAGCGCGATTTCGAATGTCGACATTGAAATTTTTCTGAGAATTTTTTTAAGTGTTAGAATTCAACGAAATTTTACCCAGCTTAAAAATGTCTGATATCGATGATACTCGGCACTATTATGAAAACGAACATCATTTTGATTATAATAGCTGTGGCAGAAAGCGCGATTTCGAATGTCGATATTTGAGAATTTTCGGAGTCGTCCGTTCAACGAGATTTTTAACCCAGCTTAAAAATGTCTGATATCGATGATACTCGGCACTATTATGAAAACAAACATCATTTTGATTATAATAGCTGTGGCAGAAAGCGCGTTTTCGAATGTCGATATTTGAGAATTTTCGGAGTCGTCCGTTCAACGAGATTTTTAACCCAGCTTAAAAATGTCTGATATCGATGATACTCGGCACTATTATGAAAACGAACATCATTTTGATTATAATAGCTGTGGCAGAAAGCGCGATTTCGAATGTCGATATTTGAGAATTTTCGGAGTCGTCCGTTCAACGAGATTTTTAACCCAGCTTAAAAATGTCTGATATCGATGATACTCGGCACTATTATGAAAACAAACATCATTTTGATTATAATAGCTGTGGCAGAAAGCGCGTTTTCGAATGTCGATATTTGAGAATTTTCGGAGTCGTCCGTTCAACGAGATTTTTAACCCAGCTTAAAAATGTCTGATATCGATGATACTCGGCACTATTATGAAAACGAACATCATTTTGATTATAATAGCTGTGGCAGAAAGCGCGATTTCGAATGTCGACATTGAAATTTTTCTGAGAATTTTTCTAAGTGTTAGAATTCAACGAAATTTTACCCAGCTTAAAAATGTCTGATATCGATGATACTCGGCACTATTATGAAAACGAACATCATTTTGATTATAATAGCTGTGGCAGAAAGCGCGATTTCGAATGTCGATATTTGAGAATTTTCGGAGTCGTCCGTTCAACGAGATTTTTAACCCAGCTTAAAAATGTCTGATATCGATGATACTCGGCACTATTATGAAAACTAACATCATTTTGTTTATAATAGCTGTGGCAGAAAGCGCGATTTCGAATGTCGACATTGAAATTTTTCTGAAAATTTTTCTAAGTGTTAGAATTCAACGAAATTTTACCCAGCTTAAAAATGTCTGATATCGATGATACTCGGCACTATTATGAAAACAAACATCATTTTGATTATAATAGCTGTGGCAGAAAGCGCGTTTTCGAATGTCGATATTTGAGAATTTTCGGAGTCGTCCGTTCAACGAGATTTTTAACCCAGCTTAAAAATGTCTGATATCGATGATACTCGGCACTATTATGAAAACGAACATCATTTTGATTATAATAGCTGTGGCAGAAAGCGCGATTTCGAATGTCGACATTGAAATTTTTCTGAAAATTTTTCTAAGTGTTAGAATTCAACGAAATTTTACCCAGCTTAAAAATGTCTGATATCGATGATACTCGGCACTATTATGAAAACAAACATCATTTTGATTATAATAGCTGTGGCAGAAAGCGCGTTTTCGAATGTCGATATTTGAGAATTTTCGGAGTCGTCCGTTCAACGAGATTTTTAACCCAGCTTAAAAATGTCTGATATCGATGATACTCGGCACTATTATGAAAACGAACATCATTTTGATTATAATAGCTGTGGCAGAAAGCGCGATTTCGAATGTCGACATTGAAATTTTTCTGAAAATTTTTCTAAGTGTTAGAATTCAACGAAATTTTACCCAGCTTAAAAATGTCTGATATCGATGATACTCGGCACTATTATGAAAACGAACATCATTTTGATTATAATAGCTGTGGCAGAAAGCGCGATTTCGAATGTCGACATTGAAATTTTTCTGAGAATTTTTCTAAGTGTTAGAATTCAACGAAATTTTACCCAGCTTAAAAATGTCTGATATCGATGATACTCGGCACTATTATGAAACCGAACATCATTTTGATTATAATAGCTGTGGCA